>KQ030527.1:351114-416966 GCA_000956045.1 Hirsutella minnesotensis 3608 | reverse complement strand
GGATAGCTCTCCTCCTTATAGATTAATGCACCTATGCTACGGACCGCACCTATGCCCCTTCGAGCCTTTGCGGGCCCGTGATAGTTAGCGCCTAGCTACTAGCATACGGCGAATGCCCTCGCTTATAGAGGTTAACGAGCTTTAAGGTAATCTAGACGAAATAACGCCCTAGCTACCGTCGTTATAGTAATCGAGATTATCGAAAAATATAGCTAAAATACGGGGTACTAGATCTATAGGTAGACGAGGAAGGGGGAGTAGGGGCGGCCGCGTTATAACGCCGCGGCCTTTATAAGCGGTAGTATAAGCGGCATTATAGCTAGTATTATAGCTAGCATTATAGCTAGCTTTATAGCTAGCTTCGCAGCTAACGATAGATATAATCGTAATCCCTAGCACGCTACCTAGCACGCCTCCGTCGGCTTAACCAGATAATTAACGGGCCGCAAAGTTATAACTTTGCTTAGCCTCGGCGGAAATATGTTTTTTAAGCGAATTAGGCCGTAGCCTAGCTAGCTAGCTAGCCTTAACTCTATAGAAATAGTAAAAAGTATAATATTTAGCCGAATTAAGGCTTCGCCTTAATTGCCCCTATTGTGATATAAATATAACTTTAGGGGATCCCTTTAGTACCTAGGGCTACACAGCTAATTTAGCTAGCGCGGCCTAGCGCGGGCCAGAATAGGCAAAATGTGGGTTTTACTATTCGATTAGAGATATGTTACTGTGCGATTAGCACTACTCTATTATAATCCTTACATTGCTGCGAAGTACTAATTAAAGGGCTACAATCCAGTGCTGGAATACACAAGACAACTAGCATCGGCGGTGGCAGATACGGGATAGACCCGGGCGGCTGGCATATAACCATGGCGTTTAAAGACAATGAACAAGAAACGCGCGGCTGCCACATTGCATCGCATGGGTATACCAACAGCCAAAACGACGGCACCTTGAGGAGGGCTACTTGTAGCAACGAGAAGCCCGACCATACCCCCCGTGGCCCTAGAGGCTCCGGCAAGGTGGTATGGCCGCAAGAGAAGGATCTCGAGGAGTATAAAAATAGCCCGATTGCGTACTCCCACCTTCCCGATCCAATGGTGAAATCTTAGAGAAATTTGTCCCTATTGTCTCTCTTATAGAGATTTGTTTTCTGCGGGGGTACAGTTAGTAAAGATAACAACATGTGGCTTGTTTTGATCCATATAATGAATTATGGTTGACCTATCTATTTGATACGACAAGGTCGTGTACGAAGTCCTTTTGCTTTGCCGCCAGGCCTCGTTCATAATCTAAACGAGCCCATTTGGCCATCCACTCGCATTCAAGCACCTGATCTATGGTAATGCGTTCCCCAGGCCGGAGCTTCAGCATTTGGCCCATCATGTGCAAAATAGCTTCCGTTTCTTCCTTTCCGAATAGACCCATGTTATCCTCCCGCCGGAACTGCTGCACACGTTCATCAAAAGCCTTTCCTAATTTCGGCCATATATATCTTCCAGACCTTGGGGTGCCGTCACTATTAAAGAATTCTGCCTTTGCTTCCCATTTCTCATACCAGTTGCTCGGTAAGGGACCGAAGACGTCGGAAATCTGACAGATGACCTTCTCTTCGGAGGCGAAAGCGCTACTAAAGAGCGGCTGCATCCCAAGGATATCCCAGATAGCAGTGGCAAGACTCCATATATCCGCAGAGAAAGACAAAGGAACGTTTGGCTCGAAACGGGCATCTGGCGGACGAAAGTCCACTGGTGTATGACATTGTGCCCCGAACCGTGACTTCGCTGCTGGGGCGAAGGCTTCCCCAAAATCGCAAAGAAGAAGACGAGCGTCCGAAAGCGAAAATTCCTCCGCTCTCTTCTCCATAGACAGCGGGACTATTGCTGTCTTGGGTACGCTCGTAGAAAGAGCACCGCCATCCTCTCTCTCAACGGGATACACGAGTGGCTCACCATACTCTTTGCGAAACTGATGAATGGATAGTTCGTTGAAGGTCGATGGAGCTTTGACAAGCATATTCTGGAGATGAAGGTCTGCGGTAGCTGTTAATACATCAATATAAGAAAGGCACCGGTGAAGTGCGGCCCACCTCCGTGGGCATAGCCACGAGAATGCATATAAGCGACTGCAAGAGCAAGCTCATACGCCAAAGAACGAGAAACGTCGAGCGGAAAGAGGCGGCTGAACGAGCACTCTCGTATGTTACAGAGAGCAGGTTCCATAGTGTAGCAAGGATGAGAGCCGTTAGGACCTTGGACTCTAAACTCATCGAGGATACGTGGTATCGCATGGGAACCAGCAGCCGGAGGGCGTGATGGTTCAAGCGCTCGAAGAGCATCGATCTCGTGAGGCAATGAGTCTGCTATTCCCACCTTCAAGGCGACATACTGTTTCTGCTGAGAGTCACGGGCCAGCCACACGGTAGACCAGCCGCCATAACCCAACTTGTCCACGACTTCGTATCTGTCGTGAAGGATGTTCCCAATCTCGATGGGATGATACCCCCCTTTCGTATACCTCTCTAAATCCTCGGCGCCGTCGATCCATCGGTATTTGGGAGAAGCAGTCATCGTCGACGACTGGCGTGAGAAGAGGCCGCGGCTGCGCATGCAGGAGCGATAGGGCGACGACTTGAAATGTTTAAGCAATGATAGCGGCGGAAAGAGCTTGGCTGAAGCGTGCTGCCGCAGCATGGCGATTTATAATAAAATATCATGCAAGAAAGCTGGTAAGTACTACGAAGTACAGAGGTTGTAGGATATTCCTGGCCCGGGAGCTTATCTCTAGGTACCGTGTGTACTAGTATAGTAGTACCGATAAGTGTTTATGCGAACAACGGGGCGGATGACCCTAGCATAGCGGCATGGCGAGTCGATGCGATTATAAGCCGCCTGCGGAGGCTTAATTAATCTAAAGTATCGAGACTTTTATATGCTTATAATACTTTATTATATTCTTAATAATATATGCGTTACTATACAAGGCGCTTAAGATAGAGTTTCCCGAGCGTAAATACTCCTCGTACCGAGCTACCTACTTAGGTAGCTAATCTAGCACGCCCCCTTAGATAAGGTTTCGTCTCTTTATGTATATAAATTCCTTCTTATAGATACCCCCTTTTCTAGATATCTGAGCCCCTATTTACTATCTTATCTAGGCTTAAAAATTAAAGAGGAACTTAGAGGTTAGGTAGTTATCTTCCTATAGTTTCTATATGCTTTTAAATTAGCTAAGACTATAGAGAGAAGCGGGGAAATAATAGTCTCGATTTTCGCTATATAAGAGGGCGCAGTAACGAGAGAGAATATAAGCTCGATCTCATACTATAGGAAAGAGGGCGTAAAGGTCTATTCCAGGCCTATCCTAGCTGTGGAGGCCTAGGCCGGTCGTGGAGGCCGCTGCGTTCTGCGGCTGCTTATAGACTCACTCGTATTTCATCCCGCAACCGATGTCGCGTCTCGTGCAACCTGCCGGATTGCGGGTCAGCTCGCTTGATGTGAGGATGCTATAAAAGACTGGGCCCGCAATTTTGTTCCAATACTTCAAGTTACCTGTTTACCACAGCACCATGATCATCCTGATCCTCGGATCGAACCTGCTTTCATGTCTCGTGCTCTCTTGGCTTTGTCCTCACATCTCAACAAGGCAATATCCTCCTGGTCCTTTCCCACTACCTTTTGTAGGGAACCTACATCAAATTCCAAAAGAGAACCCTTGGCGCAAGATCCGAGAATGGCATCAGCAATTCGGACCCTGATACGGCTGTATATCGGCTCTCGACTCTTCATATACGTGGGGTCCCACGAGTGTGCAAGAGAGTTGCTCGAAAAACGAGGTGCATATCACAGCTCTCGACCCGAGAACTTCAAAGATGGTATCGGCAGCGAACGTCACACAGTCGGTCTACCGTACAACTCAATGTGGCAGAGTTATCGATATCTCCTTCATTCCCTCCTCAAACGTCAGGCCTGTGACAAGTACATTTCACTGCAGGATTTGGAGTCCAAACAGCTTCTCTGGGAGCTGCTCTCATCAAGCAACTTTGTAAAGCAGTTCCATCGCTTCGCGGCCAGCACGGTATTTGCACTCGCATATGGAAAGCGGATGATTAACGGAGACGAAGATGAAATTCGAGAAGTTGATGATATCATGCGGAACATTCTAGACAAGACCTTTCTCCCTCAGGTTGCATTTCCCCTCTTGGATACACTCCCTAATTGTCTGAAGCCATGGCCCAATGCTACCAAAACCCTACATCACAGGCAAGCCCTACTATTCCTCAGATACTTTCAAGAAGCCAAGTCGCGTACGCAATGGAACTGGAGCAAAGCTATAGACGAGATGCACAATTCGAGCAAAATTACGAAGCGTCTGGATGAACATGATCTAGCCTATGTCATTGGGACGAGTTACGAGGCTGGTAGTGACACGACGGCATTTGTCCTCGAAGTCTTCGTCATGGCGTGTGTGCTCCATCCTGAATCTGTGAAGAAGGTTCAGAAAGAGCTGGATACCGTCGTCGCGCTCCGCCTTCCCACCCTGACAGACGTTAAAAAGCTCTCGTACACGCGCGCTTTTATACGAGAGATCCTAAGATGGAGACCTGTCGTGCCCCGCGGAATCCAGCGTCGCACACAGAGGGATGACTTCTTTATGGGCTTCAAGATTCCAAAGGGCGCGGTTCTCGTTCCAAATCATTGGTCTATGGAGTTTGACCCTGGGCTGTTTGACGATCCGTGGCTATTTGAGCCAGACAGATGGATAAGTTCGCCAGATTTGCCTTCCAGCGCGTTTGGTTTCGGACGGCGACAGTGTCCGGGGAAACAGCTCGCAATGAACTCATTGGCCATCGTCATTTGCAGAATACTCTGGGGGTTTGAGATTGGGCCAGGGCCTGATGGACTCCAAGATCCTTTTAGTTTGACACAGGGTATTAGTTCGCGACCAAAATCTTTTGGGGCGATTTTCCGGCCTCGTACTCAAGCTCACACCAAAGTTATTGAGGAGGAATGGGCAAATTGCGATAAAGAAGAACTCTTCGAACCTTCAATACTATAATAGACTGGAAGCCTCCAAGAAACGGCAGCTGAGAGCCAAAGGGGACTCTGAGGCAGCAAAATAACCTTTGAGCGATCACTGTGCGCCCCATAGGCATACTTCGATTGAGGTATCATTGTCTAAGGGCGGGTATGTATGATTTGCTCCCGAAAATGGATAGCGTGTTTCAGTGTTCAACTACGGCATCCTAAGAGGGATGTGTGATCGATCATGTGAGGTCAAGCCTTTGACGAAGGATTGCTCTACTCATTCTAGAGTTTCCTTGGCGACCTTTCACTGGTGAAGATAATATCAATTGATACCATCCCATATTTAGCCCGGATAATCGAGGTGCAGACGCAGCGCAACTAAAGATACATGTGAACCTTGAGGAAAAACACCTTCCTTCTGAGATGGATCAGGAGCTCACAAAGGAATAGGCTTAGAGCCTTAGAGTACTTCGGAGATACGTATGGGGAGAGAAAACTCTCGTGGCAACCACTCCGGCAGTTCTAGCTCTGCCGAGGATAGGATGCTCGGGAAATAAGCAGCAAATCCTCTGGCTCCGTCTTTGACTCTCCATTGATCCACCGTCCTTTCCGTCGACGTGCGAAGAAGTTGAGTGAGATCATCATTTGATCCATCCTTTCTGCTCCGCCCCCGACTTCCCTCTTTTCCTCCTTCACGTTCTTTTTTCTGCAAATCTGACCGTATTCGCTCATACTCTTTGTCAAAATGGGTGTCAAGTATACCGTCGCCGCGGGCACTTTCGCCTTTTTCCAGGCTGCTATGGGTCAGCTCATCACGGGCGAGTTTACATCCAGCCAAGCCTCTTCCACAGAAACGGAACGCCACTGAATACGGCGGTCGCGCCCGTGAATGCAATCAGCGGCCCATAGCCCGTCCCGTATCCGCCAAACGCATGGCCCTGCCAGGGAAGCCCCTTGATCAAGACCTGACTCAACGGTCCCGACACAATGCTGCCAATACCTCTACCCGTGGATAGCACACCTAGCACCATTGTAGGATCAAAGGTGGCGCCTCCCGTCGATCCTCTGCGGCTTCTTCCGCCTGGCGTTGGCTCCGAGGTGATTTGCCGCATGATGCCCGTCCACGACGAGGTGTAGGAACCGGCGAAGAGGCCGTAGATGATACAGAATATTAGCAATACAGGCAGTTTGGTGGCGAACCCCCATAGAAGGAACGTCCCAAGTGCAGTGCCAATGGCCGAGACCAGGACGCAAGTGGTGACATGGAAGTGATCCGTAAGGGAACCCATGGCCGCGCAGCCAAAGACGGACGCCACGTTGATGAGCAGAACGGTGAGTGCCGCCGCAAAAGGGCCTGCGCCAATGGCTCGCGCGTACATGGGTAGGTAAATGTTTGGCAGGAAGAAGCCGAGGGCCTCGCATATATTGGCGGCCTGGTGCAGAAGAAACGAGCGGCGGAGGACGAAGCCGAGCTTGAACGGCTTGATGTGCTCGGTGGCCGTGGCGGGCAGCCGGGGTTTGATGAAGTAGGCCAGGGGCAGGGTCAAGATGAAGAGGGCGACGGCCCAGATGCGCAAGGTGGTGCGGAAGCCGTAGCGACCGAGAAAGAACTCGAGCAACAAGGGCAGCGCGAAGCCGGCGAGCCCAGTGCCGGACCACATGACGCCGTAGGCAAAGCCCTTGCGCTTGATGAACCACTCGTCCATGTACAGGATGCAGGGACAGTAGCTGATGGAGCCGCCAAGAGCGTATAGGACGCCCTGGGTGACGATGAGGTGGGCGGGCGTCTGGGAGAAGGAGCTGGCGGCGAGAGAGAGGCACATGATCAAGAGGCCGATGACGGGAGACCATCTGCTAAAGGTAGGATAGAGACGCTGAAGACCCATGACGAGAGGGAGATCCAGATACATGATTCCCTAAAGTGAGGCGGTAAGGTTAATGCTCAAACAAGGACATCCAGTACTGACCAACGCGCACGTCCCGATGATGGGAATCTGGGAGACGTCGTGAAAGACTTCGTTTCTGGTATAATAGTCTTGGAATATGCCAAACGCAAAGGGGAAGCCTGCAGCAGACAACTACTCAGCAACATACCCCATCGGGCCACGAGCACCGAGAAATAGTCACGTACCCCAGGTCAGCGCCTCGACCATGAAGCTCGCTGCTAGGAAGAACCAGGCATGTTTGCCGCGGTCTGCTGGCGCGAGGGAGAACTCGTGTCTCGAGGGGTTCAGTTCCTCGCCGCCGACATCGTCGACGAAAGAGGGTGGCCGTGTCGTTGGAGCGGAAACGTGCGGCGTCGAGACCGCCGGGGACGGTTGGAGCTCGATTGAACTACGAACCATGGCGACGTTTTACTTTGCGTGTTGGATGAGTATATCGTGGTGTCTGGCTGCGTGTTCGATCCAGAGTCGAGTCGGAGAATGGATACAGACCTCGGCTGTCCAGTCGAACCCCACAGCACAAGTTTTTCCAAATCTAATAGAAAACCCGGGAAAAGATGTAGTTTTCTTTTCGTGCCTGTGTCTGCCTTGTACGGCTCGAACAATCGTCCAAGAGATGAGGATGGTTGCGCTGTGCCCACTCGAGCAATGGAAAGGCTATAGAACCGATGCTTTATGTAGCCGTCTCATATCTACATAGACCAAAGTAACTTCGAAGCGTACCAAGTCCACATGTTGTCACAAGACGTACGGGGTTTCTTTTTACTTCTCCCAAGTCCTTTGAACGTGGCCGGTATCGCTCCGGGCAGGCTCCATATCCCGTCACGGAGTCCAGCCGCGCCGCTAATCCAATGCCGGATGACGCCGGACAGCCCCCGGCTTGCTTTATGTGCTTTCGCCAAGATGCCAGAGGTTCCCGCCAGTGGGAGAAAAACATGGCAATGCAAGAGTCGACCTTTTCCTCCGCAACTGTCCCATGATTGATTACGCACTCTCTTCCCTTTTGCACCATCCCTTTCTTTCCTCTGTAGCTCTCCAGAACTTTATTGAGCTTCCAACCGTCCAGCTTCGGAATACAAACAGCAGTCATACTTGCTCATGGTCCGAGAGTCGGACGAGGCGGTGGAGAGCCCATGCCAGGTCGTCAGCCCAAAGGCGCAATTGACATTGACGCCCTTCTCGACGACGCAGGTCCACTTAACTAACGCGTCTCCACGTGGGCTTGGCGAGCAGCTAGGCAAGTTGTTTCTTTTTCCTGCTCGTGGACTTGGTCTGCTCTGTGGTGTGACCGCAAGTCCGGAGAGATCAGCGAGTCGATAGAGAGGGAACCCGCAAACGCTTCATATGCATGAACCAAGACTATCTTGAAAGCCGCCCCCTTTGAAAAGGCTTTGGCGATTGGAGCGAGCCGATGCAGGCAAACGTCATGCCGCTTTCGAGTCAACTCGGACTATTGCAATCCAGTATTCGTAGCTACACCAAATCTCCGAGTCTTCTGGTGTGCGAGGACCAACGGCCAACGTCGTTCGCCAATGCCGCACATTCACTCGATGAATAAAGGTCTAATTTCTCTCCCCTCGTAAACGCTACCGCACTAAACTATTTACCTGGTCATCCTTTGTTCCTCAGGCGTCGGTAGGAAGGAGTAGGAGACTGCGAACGCGCCCACGATCGCTGTCTGTGCGAAAGAAAATATGGAATCGGTCCATTAGAGAACAGGATGAGCATAATGGGTCCACCGAGGACCCTTGGGGGAAGACGCAGCAAGAAACAAATCGCAAGAGTTTCAGCTCGACAATCTCTCGCCGAGGACAAACACATCCCGCAAGCAATTTCTTTGTCCCTGTCTGCACGCTTGTCGTGAAGCTGGCCCATCGACCTGGATATGATATTGTACCGTAACGTGGCTCAACCAGTCTCGTCGCCACCCAGTCGTCATGGGGCGAAGCCTATTCGGCTGTTTGGTCCCATCACCAGGCATTGCGATCCCAGTTCGGGTCTGGCAGGCTCCACGTCAGAAAACCACACATCAGGTTGCTCGTCTCCCGGAGCGACTCACCCTGCACAAAGGCCGCGAGCACCTTGCTGCCCGTCTGGAGCAAGGGGTGGCCGACGACAATCTTGAGAAACTTCTCGAGGCCCGCGCGCCGGTTCTCAATGACGTCGTCGCTGAAGCGGTTGGTGAAGACCTTGCCGGGCAGGGGCGGGATCGTGACGCGCGCGCTCTCGCGCTCGAGGATGTCGCGAAAGTACTCAAAGTCCGAGTAGCGTCGCCGCACGCTGCTCTGCCGCAGCTTGAAGGCGGGTATGTTTGTGCGGCACAGGATCTCGTAGTCGGTGTACATGTGCCGGCCCATGCCGTGCGTCCGCGGATTGCGTACCTGCGAGGAGATGTTTCCGTCAGAGTCCAGTCCCGTTCCTCGCTCTTTTATGTTGTCGAGGCACCCGGGGGCGATGCCGGCTTCGAGCGCGGCGGGCGCGGCATGGCACACTCACCTCAATCTCGAGAAAGTTCTCGGGCGGCCCGTAAATCTCGTCGAAGCTCTGCTGCCGCGTGTCGGGCATGGCCTGCATGATGGGCCGGTGCAGGTTGGGGCTCTTTGGCGCCGACCCCGACGGCGGCGAGCCGGGCTCCTCGCCCGGGGCCCGGCCCGTGTCCTGCTGGTCAGACAGTTTGGCGGTGTTGATGCAGAGCGGCTGCGTCGAGGCGCGGGCACACTTGTGTCTTCTTGCCTCCCCAAGGACCGGCCGCGACGGAGGTCCGGAGAGAAAGAGGCGGGATATCTCGCTCGATTCGCAAATGGCCGAGGCGCAAAGTCGGAGGGGCGGGGAGGCTTGGCGTCACTGAAGGACGCGCGCGCGAGAGGAGTTGGGGATGCGATCAAAGGCGGATTGTCGGAACGCGCAGTCGCTTGCTTGCTTGCCGGGTTGGGCTCTTGTGACGTGAGACGGGCAGGTGGACGCTGGCGGTTGGTGGGTGGAGTTTGGATTTATGCGGTTCGCAGGCCGAGGTGGGGTCTGGCAGCGATCCTGCTCCAGCTGTCGATCCTCCACAACCACCAGGCTGCCAATGACGATTTCCACCTACACGACATGTGGCTGCGAGTCGGTTTATATCTTCGTATTGCATCTACGGGGCTCGAAATGCCCATCAGCGGTTACGGCAGTGACATTGGTTTCATTGTGCCTCATATGGTGCTGCCGATATCTGCAATATTCCCAAAGGCCGCCCAGTGCCCAAAATGCACGCTGTTCCATACACAAATCTCTCCTGTACTCTACAAGTCGCCGTATGACGCGGCCCCTCTCGTTATCCAGTGCATAGATCCAGAGGCCATCGTGTCGCAAGCCTGTCGTGACACGAGCAGTGCATCTCTGGTTGGCTTGAAACCTCTCGTGTGTCCTCATTCTGTGCGTCAACGCAAGCTCCAGAACAAAGCACAGCTGCGCCTCCATACAGATGCGACAGATAAGGTGTAAATCATATCAAGTGGCCTGTCGGGCCTTGGAGCGCCACGGCCGTCGAATCGTATGCGTAGAGAGTGAATGCAATGAAGCGTTGCTGAGCGACATGAGTTTCCCAAAGTCAAGTAGACAAGCCGAGTCTGTCTCACCTTTCACCCGCTTCTGCTCTTGCTCACATGTTGACCTTGCGTTGTGCAGCGAAAGCTGCCGCGCATGCCGTCGTCGTGCTGGCGAGAGCCGTCAATCAAGAAGATGCAATCCGGCGGTCCAATTACTTCCGGCCCTTGTCTGCAACATCGAGGCTCATGGACTTGCCCCGATTACTTCTTATCTGCAAATTTCTGGTGAATGGCTTTAA
The DNA here is from genome assembly GCA_000956045.1 of Hirsutella minnesotensis 3608. Taxonomy (NCBI): domain Eukaryota; kingdom Fungi; phylum Ascomycota; class Sordariomycetes; order Hypocreales; family Ophiocordycipitaceae; genus Hirsutella; species Hirsutella minnesotensis. Next base: position 406,173 of record KQ030527.1, on the reverse strand, counting down.
TCTGTTCCTCCACGTTGAAGCTCTGGAGGTGATTCAGCTGCGCCTGACTCTTGCTCTCCGCGTCACCGTCGAAGCTGTTCATGGCCGCCTTCTTTCGCCGCGCGAGCTCGTCCTCGGAGATGGCCTGTCCAGTGATCGGGTCAAACACGTCGCTTCGCTGGCTAGCAAGTCGCTTCAGGTTATTGGCAACGTCGGCGTGAGAGATGTTGGAAGGGGCGTAACGGGAATCGGCCTTGGCCTTCTGTTCCTTCCAGCTTGGATCCAAAAGCTCGACTTGGATGTAACGTTAGCACAGGACTTTTACCAACGCAAATGCTCGCGGTGACCTACTTCGCATGTGGGCTTCCAACTCGTTCATCGGAATCTGCTGCTTGCAGTTGGGGCATAGCGCCATCTGAGCCCCTTGCCTGCTCGCGGCTCGCTGCGCGGCCCGAGGCACATAGTTCTCCTTGATCTTCATCGGGGCAGCACCGCCTCTGGCCTCAACTTGCGCTTGCTGCATGCGCGCCTGAGCATCGGCCCTCTCTTGAATCCGTCGCGTTTCCTCTCCGTCTTGTATGGCGTGGTCTGCCGTGTGGGATTGAGGCGCATAAGGCTGGGGAATCGGCCCTTGAGGATAGAATGGCGGAGGCGGATGGGGAGATTGTTGCGGTATGGACCCAGGACGGGCTGGTAGATGGGACGGTTGTTGAGTTGAAATAGGCGCAACGTAGCGGCCATTCTGCATGTCCAGCTCTTCTCCGGGCATGGCCTCTTCGATTCGTAAATTGGCGCTAATGGAGGCTTTGTTTCTGTCTTCGAGAGATGCATACTGCAGATCGGCCAAGTTGGTTGGAGGAGGGAGATTGGCAGTTTCGTCGGCGTCGCTAAAGGTAATGGTCTCGACAACGACAAAGTCACTCCAGTCGATTCTCGCGAATTCGACCTTCTTCTGCTCTTGTTCTTCCTCCTTCTTCTGCTTCTCGGCCTCCTGAAACTTGGAATATTCGGCACGCTGCTTCGCTAGGATGGAAATTCGCGATTTGTCGGCGATTTCTTTGGCCTGGCCAATCCTGATCTCCTGGAGCTGTGCGTTTTCCTCCAATTTTGAAGACTTGGAGTACTGATCAACCATGTGCTGAAAGAAGTTGTGAAAGGTGTGGTTGGGTATAAGGAACTGAAATTGAGGGCTGCCGGCCTCGCGCTGCGCTAGCTGCGTCATCCACTGCCGCCCAAACTTGGCTGTGAATCGTGCGGTATGTCTGAGAACTTCCAAGTCCTTTTGGTTAATGCGCGGCATCTTGGCCGAGAACTCCAGCTCGGGGGGAGGCGGCGGCCCCTTGGGCACTTCTGGCTTCGCGGCATCACCAGCTCGGCCAGCGGCGATGTCGGTGCCACGGCCGGATCGGATCTCGCTCAGACGCCATTGATAGAAGTTGTGATAGGCATCCTCGGGGCTCAGGAAGCTAAACTTTGGGTTTTTGCTCTCTTTCTCGCGAATGCGATCTTCGAACACGGCTCCGTTTCGCGCGACGTATCCGGCCGTCTTCTCGAGGATGTTGCGAATGTCGCGAGGGGGCAGGACAACACCGGGCGGGGGCTTGAAGCTATCCAGAGCGGCCGATGCGTCACCGCCATTCGCCGCGGGAGCTGCCATGTTGCGATGACAGAAGCGAGGCGAGCTGGCGATGCCAAAGAAAGTTGCAGATGGGCGACTTGAGGAATCTCTTGGGGAGTGAGCTTGATCCGGCGCTTTGATTGGGTTAGCGCCCCTGCCACGCTCGAGATTTCGCGGCAGCTGGGGCGCGAGCGTGCTGGCGGATAAAGGTTTGTCCGCAGTGACAGCCTTCCTCGGCCATCTGTTGGCTCGGAGCGAAACACACGACTTAACAGCAGCTCGCGTCCCGACATCAAGGCTTCCTTGAATCGAATGAACACTGCGTCGCTATTTGAAATATAAGGCACGTGTCTCAAGCGGTTCAAAAACGTTCCGAGTTTCATTCTCAGATAGAGCTCGGAGTGGCCAAGTGGTCGAACTGCGATCCACATCCATTCGCCTCGTGATATCATGGGCTGTTATTGATCGATGGGAGTTACTTCATCAAAGGCAAGGCCCTGTCTATTACAACTTCAGAGTTATCAGTGCCGCCTCCCGCGTTGTCTCCACGAGTCGTACATCGGCGGAGTCTCGGCTGAAGAGGAGACTACGCCGCAAGTCAATTTCAACCAAAAAGCAGTCAAGTAGTTATTCTACCACTCTTGAGCTTGCAATATACTTTCACTCTACGTGCTTTGACAGACTCATCTGACCATACCCGATCATCATGAGGGAGGAGCGTGTCCACGAAATGACATACTCAACGACTTTTCACATACATCAGCCTCATTAACTGCAGATTCATGCCCTATGACTGACAGAACCATACAGCAGGGGATGGTAGTTATTACGACAACTGAAGACTTCGACTCATATTTCCCAGGGCTACGGGCTCCGCGCCAATAACAAGACCAGTCGTATCCACGAAAGAAGGCTTAGCCGCTGCAGCTCTCATTTCAAGGCTGCATAGCATGGCGGGTCCGAGTAAGATGACTCTGCTCCACCACAAGACATCTTTTTGTTTTAGTGCGCCGAAACATTTGGTTAGGTCAAGTATCGTGAGCTCCCTCACGAGTCGGTACACTGCGGAATCGAATCAACGCGGAACACGCTTCCCGGCGGCCTATTGGAAAAGTCGAGCCCTCGAGCATCAGCCTCGGATTCGCAATGATCCAGTCTGTTGCGTCTGCCTTGTGCTCTGAGTCTGGGGACGATCCCTGTAGAAGGATTTGGGGCCTCATGCAGAGGCTCGAAAGCGGGCCTCTCGATATCACGCTCCGCACACGCAAGCTTCCCTTTTTACCTTGTCCCTGTTGGGCTTGTCAATGAGGCCCCGGTCGATCGGCGACGCGGCTCTTTTGCGTAATAGCCGGAGTGGCATACTGCTCTTCACACCATGTGCTGCAGGCTGCGCCGAGCGACAGGACCAACGGCTTCCTCCGTTGCGACCCAATTCCATCTAGAGACCCATCGTCAACTTACGTGCTCCATCGAATGGGGGCTCTGCATACCCCTCATATAGCCCATCGCCCCAGAGTCCCTTTGTTATTCTATCGTTGTGCTCCATTTGACCTCTGTAGCACCCCGTCTCAAAGTTTGGGGGCGTCCTCGCTTTACGAAGCGTCATTCGTTTGATAAGGATTCTTACATCCAACTAGACACCACGCTCCTTTAGTCCCGGGTCCCTCCTCTCTTGATATTAGGAATATTCTCTCTGGAAGCAACCGGACTGGAAACTCAAAGTCGCTTGTCGCCCTGTTCCTATTGCCGTGTCATCAACAAACGCGAGCCAACATGGCGCCTCGACGTGTGCTACTATCTCTCCTCGCCCTGACGGGGAGCGTCATGGGCGAGTTCCAGCCCATAGTCGCCAAGGCATGCTGTCCTCATCTCCCTCTCATATACCAGACGCTACTGACACTCATCTTGCTTAGGGCTCCAAGTTCTTCTATAAGAACGGGACGCAGTTCTTTATGAAGGGCGTCGCCTATCAACAAGACATCGCCCCAGCCGGCGGCGACAACGACCCCACGGCGGTCTACACCGATCCTCTTGCCGACGTCAAAGTCTGCGAGCGCGACATCCCGTACCTTCAAGAGCTCGGCACCAACACCATTCGAACTTATGCCATCAACCCCAAGCTCGACCATTCAGGATGCATGAAGCTGCTCAGGGATGCCGGCATCTACGTAGTTTCCGACCTTGGACAGCCGAGCCTCTCAATCAACCGCGACGACCCCAAGTGGAACACGGAGCTATTCAACCGCTACAAGGCAGTCATCAGCGAGCTGGCCAAGTACGACAACGTGATTGGCTTCTTCGCCGGCAACGAAGTCACCAACAACGGGACCAATACCATGGCGTCGGCGTTTGTCAAGGCTGCTGTCCGGGATTCCAAGGCGTACATCAAGAGCAACAAGGACATTACCCGCTGGCTCGGCGTCGGATACGCCACGAGCGACCACGCCGAGATTCGCGCGCAGCTCGCCCACTACTTCAGCTGCGACAGCGCCGAGGACTCTGTGGACTTTTGGGGCTACAACGTCTATTCGTGGTGCGGAGATAACACCTTTCACGGCGCAGGGTGGGACAAGCAGGTCGATTTCTTCGAGTATTACCCGGTCCCGACCTTTTTGGGCGAGTACGGCTGCAACGAAATCCCAGGTGGAGGTGCCGCCCGCAAGTTTCAAGAAACGGAAGCGCTCTACTCGGGAAACATGACTGGAGTGTTTAGCGGTGGTATTGTCTACATGTATCACCAAGAAGCCAATGACTATGGTAAGAGGTTCATGCCGAGATTTCGTGCCCTTGGCCAAAATGCAGCGTTGAGGGACTCACCAGTTTGTCTTAGGTCTCGTCAAAGTGCAGAACGGCAAGGTCACAAAGTTGGATTCTTTCGATGCCCTGAAGAAGGAAGTCACAAAGGCCAAGCCAGAGGGCGTCTCCATGGACTCTTACAAGCCAGCCGGCAAGCTGAGCGAGTGTCCTGCCGTCGACGGTAAATGGGAGTCCCACAAGGAGCTCCCGCCGACGCCGGACGAGAGCCTGTGCGACTGCATGGTCAAGTCGGCCACGTGCGTGCCCAAGCCGGATCTCTCGCCGAAACAGTACGGCGAGCTCTTTGGCCTGGTCTGCAGCGACAAGGATGCGTGCGCCGGCATCAAGGGCGATGCCAAGTCGGGCGTGTATGGGGCCTACAACATGTGCAGCGACGTCGCCAAGCTCACCCACGTCCTCGACGCCTACAGCCGGAAATACAAGGGCGGCAACTCGTGCGACTGGGGCGGCAAGGCCGTCACGCAAAAGGCCTCGGCCGAGTCGGCCTGCTCCCCGCCCCCCGCCGACAAGAAGCCCAAGAAGACGGACGACAGCTCGGCCGCGCACGGCATCTCCCTCTCGCGCCCCTTCACCCTCGGAGGATTCGCGCTCAACATGTACGTGCTGGCGGCCGTCGGCACGGGGGTTGCCATGGTCGCCCTATGATTCTTCGAGGGGGTCCAGGGATCCGATGCCGTGGCGTTGGTCGGGTGCTATAGTTTGGCGTATAGATTTAATATACCTCGATGATGCTGCGCTGTCACCGCATCGCCGGCGGCGAAGCACGTCGACCGCAGGTGTGAAACGACGGCAAGGCTCCTCTTGAGGCCCTCCCGACGTAGAGGCGCCCTGCAAGCCATGGCTCTGGCCCCGGCGAATCAGGTGCCGCATGCGACGGCGAGCGAAAGCCTTTGACAGCGAAGCGAGACTCCCGGCGTTGCGTCACTTGCACCCGCGCCGTTCGACTGGAACGACAGCATGCAGCGCAGGGTAGGGTCGAATCGGCGTTGGGATGTCTGTACTGATCGCCATCCATTTAGGAGTGTCATTGCTTGGTGCATACGGTCAGGACGGTCCGATGCAATACGTCACGGCGCAACGTCTTTGTTGAGGTGTTGGGTCCAAGGGAATTGCAGCATCAAAGCCCGGCAACCTCATCTCTGGCAAGCCACCGACATTGTCTGATGCGCGGCGAGGGTTCATTTGATTGCATCTTCAGGCCCGGCTCAATGACACTGTGTGTTGAGATGATTGGCCAATTACAATGGATTGGATTCTGTCGAACGTTGCGTTTGCAAACTCTGCCGTGGGTTTAGCATATGGCAAGTTGGCAACCAAACTAGGCTTCCAACATGTGTTTGTGCAATCCCGTGATGGCAGGCCACGAGTCCGTCACATGCAACGTGGCGGGCTCAGAAAAAAAAAACTGGAGTGTTGTGGCGCAATGAATGGGGAAAAGGGTGTGGCGCATGATTATCGGAAGCAAAATGGAAAAGGCTAGGGCGCGTATACACGATGGCGCGTCGCCAACGGTGCCTTTTTTGTGTCCGACGCCGACGCAGGCTGGGGAACAAAAAAAATGGAGGTCCTCTCACCTAGTAGCCTAGGTACTTTACAGTACTCGCCATGTGGTGGCAGCAAGGGGGGGGCCTCCAGGTTTTTGTTCCCCCGCCTGCGACGGTCCCAATTTCGCGAGACCCAGAGCTTGCGCAGCACAGCCACTCCATGCTGCACAAGAGCAAGGTCCGAGGGCCGTGATGCGCCGAAGCAGCTAAAACGGGACATACGGATGGGTGGGGCTGGACCGAAACCCTAGCGCCTGGCAAAGGGACCACTGCAAATGAATGGCGCCACCGGAACGAACCACGGCCTTCCGCCGCTGATGCTCGCCGGGCCGTTGCAGTCGCCGTCCCCTGAAGCATCCCTCTTGCTGCCCATGTGGCCTTGGCCTGGATCCCAGCGACTGCGAATACGGTGCCTGCTGAAATGAAGGGGGCTGCAGGGCTAAGATGGCGGCAAAAAGCCAACAGTGAAACAGGGCTCGGCTGCCACGCGCAGGCAAACAGAGCCGAGCAACCAAGGTAGCTCATCCTGGGCCCGCTGGCTCACACGAGTTCGTCGGCATGCCGTGGTGGATACGAGCACCCGGAGAGTTGTCAGCGATCGCTCATTGCAGTACAGGCAGCATCCATGGCCAGAGGCCGTGGGCGGCTGGATCCCTGCCCGGCCTGTCCTGGACTCCTGCTCTCCCCTGTCGCCATCGAGGGTGGGCGCCGCTGTTCGATGCCACTCGTCCAACTCTCGCAGCGGCTATTATTGGCATTCGCTTCCCATCCCTTCCATCGCCTCCCGCATCATCTGGCTTGATTTTCCTTGGCCTAGCCGCCCACTTTTGCTCGGCAGCTGCGGCCATCTCAAGGGGAAGAAAAAGAAATCGGGCGCTAGCATCGACGGATTGGCCTAAGCGACGTCAGGACATGTCTGTTCGCCGCCGCGCGCCTCGGTACGCTGTGAGCATCAAGTTATGCCGAGAGCTGTGTTCCAGTTGTGCCGCCGTGAAAGCGGCACGCGGAGAGGCAAAAGAGGCCTGAACAGGTAGGTGCCGCGCCAAGCAAAAGCACGTTTAGCCCCCGTGGGTTCCCCGTGACGCCCGTGGTGCCTTGGCCCTGATGCGAAGTGGTAATGGAGTGGGGGAGAGGGAGGAAAAGGACGGCAAGCAGACAGCTGCCGTACGAGGTCTATGGAGCACAGTGTGAGTTCGCCCGCCCGTCTTGGTTCCTCCCGCCCTCCCAACGCGGCCCAGCGCGGCCCAGCCCAGCGCCACCTCGCGCATGCGTGTCTCGTCGGCACGGCAGCTCAAACGCTCAGCTGCAAGTTCACACGAAGCTGCAGATAACGTTTGCGGGTGAATTGAGATGGTAATCAGTGGCGGGTGACGGCACTCGAATGCGCAAAAGCCGCGTAAGACGACTGGGCGCATACCTTGTGTACCTATACTGTAGATATACCTGTTCACTTCAGTACCCGTGCGCGTTTTACACGAGAGCTCCAGCACTACCGCACGCTGCAGAGTTGCTGGCCAGGCGCTTTTTGTACGCGGCGAGGCGACCAGCATGTGGGCAGTGGGCACAGTGCCGAGGCACATCATCGATACACCCACGTAGGCTGCAAAGCCTCACAGCATGCGGGTGCCACCACTGAATTCTGAAAGAGGCTTTTTTCTGGCCTGGGGTACATGTACCATGCCATCGACTGGGGGGTGCCTCCAAGTAACCCTGCCTGCCTGTTGCTTTGCCATGGCTTGCCTGCCTCTCCAATTGACAAGCCAGCTTCTCTGCCGCACGAGGGAGCCATCAATCTAAGCGCCCAACAGCACAGCACAGCTCGGCAGGCTCGTCCATTTCCAACAAACCTGCAGAGCCTGCTGGACTGTTTCCATCCCTCCCATCCTCTCCTCCTCTCGTCCTCCCCCTCGGCTTGTTCGCTCCGTCACCACCATCCACCTCTGCGTCACCGCCGCTTTCGCTACGCCCGACGCCCACCGCCTCTCGCCCTTGGCCACCGCCCTCGACATTTGTCGCCTCCCTCGAGCCGCTCGACCTTTTCTGTTCTCCCTGCGCCAATTGCCAGTGCTAATCGGGGCTGGTTTGCCATAGCCGCTCCTATCCCAAGGGATAAATGAGCACCAGCAAGGGGTCACCATCGTCATCGCTTGACCATTCATCCTGCTCTCGGACGGCCACCGCCCTTCCCCAAGAAGGTGTCGGCTCTCCTGGCCGCGTCTGCTTGCATATCGGAACTTCGCCAGGCAGTTTCTCTTGAGAATCGAGTCGAGCCTTCGCCGCTTCGCCGCAGCCAAGCTTCCTCATGGACTCGTATGTCGACCCTCCATTTCCTCCCCCATCCAGCTCTGCGTGCTTCTTATTGTTTTCTTTTCCCCGGGCTGCCTTCGGCTTCTCGTCGTTTATTGCCCTGAAATTGTCTCGCCACGAGTCCCCTGATTGTCCTACTAAGACACGGCTCTCCACTTGGTGGCCCTTTCATGATGCCGCTACAATGTGTTTAGATGAGACCATGGACGTAGCTGATCTCTTGCATAGTCTTATCCAAGTTGCGGGGCGGTCACAGCACCAGAACGACCAGCCAGCTCGCCCTTCCTCGGCCCGTCCCTTCGGTCACTTGCGCTCCCTCTCCTCCGTTGCTGTCTCAACCTGTCCCTCGTCGCCCCCGTCTCCGACGCCGAGCAAGATACGTCCCACATCCAAGTCGCCCTTGCCTCCGCAACCGGCGCCCATTCCTCTCAGGCCCTCTCATTCCCTACCCCTTCTCAGCGATGAGATGAGCACGTTGCCCGACCCTCGAAGTCGCTTAGCCCTTGGCACTGCAAACGGTCACGGCACCGACACTCCCACCCGCAGTCCCGGTCTCGACGAGGAGCTAGCCACCTTGAGTACGAAGCTTGTCAACGCCATCAACCACCAAACACTGCTCGACGACACTTTATCTGCCACACGCCATGAGCTACAGTCGGCTCGGAATCGCATCAGAGAGCTCGAAACCGACAACCAATCTCAGCGCGACATGCTCAGAGGTGATGTCTGGGTCCGCCGGTCGTCGTTAGATACCGAGCGAAAGGCCCTCATGGCGGAGAAAAAGTCATGGCAAGCCAAGCTTGCGGATGAAACGTCGAAGCGCCTCGAAACCGAGAGGGAAAAGAAGAAGATTGAACAAGAGCTCGAAAACCTGACGACGGCTCTCTTCGAGGAGGCTAATAAGATGGTGATTGCCGCCAAGGAGGAGGCTCAAGTCATAACAGAAGCGTTGCAACGCAAAAACGACCAGCTTCGATCGCAGCTCGCCGATACGGAAACTCTACTTCAGTCGCAACAAGAGCAGCTGACACAGCTCAAAAGCGTCATGGAGACCATGGCGTCTGAGCGCGATGACTTGACCAACGGCACCGCACCGCCGTCTCCGGGTGTCTCCAGATTAGAATCCGACGATAACCACTCTCTGCCCGAAGCACTCCGCGGCACTTCGCCCTCCCCAGATACCTTCTCGCCTTGTAACCCTACAAATCTGCAGCACTTGATTCAGCCTGTTCTTCGAACCGATCTCGTTGCCTTTGACGACTTCTTGACTCTCGCGCGCTTCTCCAACCCACGCCGCGGAAGTCGCATTTCGTCCGGGTCAATTGGCGGCGTTACTCCCTTCATCCTCGGGGGTTCCACCCCGAGCACCTACATGTCGAATGGGTCCACCACCTCCCTCGGCGCATCTACGCCCACACCAAGTAGCGCTCCTCAGTCTCCCAATACACCTGCTTCATCAACCGGCGTTGGCTCACCAACTTCCGCTGGTTTTCCTGTACCTAACCTCAGAGATACCCGATATTATAAGCGCGTCCTTGTCGATGACATTGAACCAACGCTGCGCCTCGACGTCGCACCCGGTCTTTCTTGGCTTGCCCGCAGATCAGTCCTCGCAGCCGTGACTGACGGGTCTCTCATCGTTGAACCCGTTCCGGATAGCGCGACATACAAGGCGATTGTCAAGCCCCTCCAGCAACCGTGCTCTCTTTGCGGCGAGTCGCGAGAGACCCCCGAGCATTTGCGCAACCATCGGTTCAGAACCAGCGAGGCAGTCTCGGCGCAGCGATATCCGCTCTGCAGCTACTGTCTAAACCGCGTCCGTTCCACTTGCGACTTCTTGAGCTTCCTTCGCCTTGTCCGAGATGGTCACTGGCGAGCCGAGGACGAGGACCAAGAAAAGGCAGCGTGGGAAGAGAGCGTCAGGCTAAGAGAGCAAATGTTCTGGTCTCGGATTGGCGGAGGTGTGGTTCCTGCTTGCCACGTGGCCGTGTCAGCCGCAGCCGACACCGACAAGGATTCGCGCCCTAGTCAGGACCACATGAGCGTCCAAGAAGAATTCGATGCCGTCGACGTGACGCCTGGGGACAGCACCGACATCACCGACTCAAAACAACAAGACGGGGCGGAGGCCTTCAATTCGTGCCACAGTTCCATGGTCGAACCTCAGCCCTCACTCCCTCGGCTCAGCATTCCTGCGCAGCCATAACTATGAAGCGCTCATTCAGGGTCTCGCGACGACGCCTTCTCTCGGGAGGGAAAAAAGCGCCTCGCACGCTTAGCTAATTACCGTACATTCCACCCGAACATTGAACAGCGATGTTTCTTCCTCGTCACAAAATTACCATGTATTTTTCATTCTCGGCCCGAACATACCATGGGCTGCGAAGGTGGACGGATGGGCAAAGGGCGTTTTTGGCGGATCCTGATTCTCGCAGTGTCAATATCGAAAACAGCGACCTCGCGAGTACTCTTTTCTGGCGTTTTGGGCGGAAAGGGCACATCCATGGGCCATGGACCTTGTAAGAAGAAAAAGGGATTTAGGGCTGCATGGCCCTTGACGAGTCTCGATGACGAGATGACGGCTTCATCGCCATACAATGAGGCTGCACTTTGATAATGCCGTGCTTGGCGACTAGACGCAAGCACTTGTAAATGACTACCAGGCGTCTGGGACATGGTTGCGTTTGCTGCTCTCGGCGACTTCTGAGGCACCTAGTGAGGTGTACCTGATTTCAGGTTTGAATACTCGCCACCGTTGACAGCAAGGCATGGTTTGTAAAAGTCACGACTGCATCTTGGAAACTGCGCGGATGCCCAGATGCAAGCCGAGAGTAAAACAAGCGACGTAGGATTTTTACACATGGTTACACGCCAGCTATATAGATCATGCCCACTCGTCTCCTTGTCCCTTTTTTTCTCTTTTCATGATTTCATGCTTTCATGCCTCTTTGGCGAACGAGGTGCCCCGGTGCCCCGATGTCCAGAAAAGCCTCCCATTCACAGCTCGTCCTTGCCAGTCGCCTCCTTGGGCTCGCCGACGGGCTTGGCCTTGCGCTTGGGAGCCCGCGCCGGCGCCCAGGTCGGCTGGCCACCCGCCTACGGGCATGGGCAGCTCCTGACCGTTCTCGTCGAGGACGCGCGTGCGCGTCTCATACTTTGTCTCAAAGTCAATCTTCCCCTCGAGCTCCTTGACCTGCTCCTCGTTGAGGAGGTTGCCGTCCTGGTCGCGGTACTCAATCTTCTCCTCCTGCGACACGATGCGGGGGCCTGGAGGCGGCGAGGGAGCTCCGGAGCCGGGGTCTTGAGCGTTCTTGACGCCGTTTTGGGCAGGTTCAACGACGGAAGACAGGACGGACGATTGGCTTGTCAGAGCTGCGGCCGACGAACTCTTTGGGGCTGAGCTTAGAGCCTTGTATTCATCGTACTATATTGAATCGTTGTTAGCGCGTCTATGTCCTTGAGAAGTGCCCTTGAAGTAACACTCACGCTGTTCAGAAAGTTATTGCAGTCCCAGTCCCAGGTACTAAAGATCTTCATCCGCTTGCACTCGCTCTTGGTCCACGGATTGCCATAGGCAAGCGGGGCATACAAGGTGAAGGCGGCGACTGAAAGCACCAAAAAGGCAACAGTCGCAACCCGGTTGATGATGGCGCCGTCACGCGGGCCGGAGCCGGGGAGTCGAGCAGTAAGGTAGTCAAACATTTGGGACAAGGCGACAATGGCAAAGTACAATGCTGGAAAGTAATGGTGGAGGAACAGCTGGCGTTGCATGAGATAGAATGGGAAGAAGTGCAGCGCCCAGCCAAGCACGTAGGTGCCGATTTCGTAGTCGAACCGCTTAAAGGTGGTGTTGGCGTAGTCGTTGCAGCTGCGCTGCCATCTCAGGATAGCAACGCCCTTGAATAGAGCCCATGCGACAATGGCCATGGTCGACGACCACCAGATGATGGGGTTGCCAATGAGGTAGATCTGAGTGTGATGCCTGCCCCAGAAGTTGATGCCTCGGCGCAGGATCGGCCAGGAACCGGGCCGCGAGTCCCAGGCGTGGGAGTCGACGAGGCCAGCGTTGGTCCGCCACATGACCCGCTGCAGCTCCCAGAACTTGCCGAAGAAGCCCGGGTTGCGGTAATTGACCTTTTCCACATCATCCCCAAGCTGTGGGTGTTCGTTATATTCGACATACCATAAGCTGTTTGGCAAAGAGCCACTCTTGGCGCACGTCACCTCCTGCTGCTCCGACGCCCACTCCGGAAGCTTGACCTTGTGGGAGAAGAGGACGCAACCCGACATGATGTGGACCAGACGGAACTTGGTCTCGATGGTTCGAAGTCGTTCCTTGGCAACGGAGCCAATTGACTTCTTCTTGACAATCTCAACGCGGAAGAAATCATTGGCATCGCCGCCGAAACCCTCGAAGCCGTACGCGGAAACTTCGTTTTGCCAGTCCGCCTCGGTAATGGGCGGGCGGACATCGTGCGAGTGCAGGCGGCGAAACGTAGGCTGGTGATAGAGACGGAGAACCGTGCCGTCAGTGACGAAATGCGGGCCTCCCGGTAAGTTGTCCCAGGCCATGGTGCCGTTCAAGGGTTGTCCGTCGATTCCAAGAGGCTGCGTCTGGTTCTCGAGGAGCCAAATGTTGTTCTCGTCCTTGTGGGGGTACAAGGTCACCTGCTGCTGCTTGCTGCCCGTGGGGTACATGAGAGGATGGGAGTGCAAATAGCCGCCCTGAGTGTTGACATGTCGGATCGTCACACGGCTGCCCAGTGCAACATCGGCAGGGACATCTTTCATGCCCTTGCTATTGAGCGTGGCCTGAAACTCGGAGCTCATGAAGCCGTCACCCTCGCCCGGATTGACCAGACAGACAAAGTGAATTGCAAACATGGCCATGTAAAAGGTGATGGGGATGATGATGAGGCAGAAGGCTCGGGCCATGAGGTGTTTGGTCCAAAGACGCTATCACAGGGTCAGTGGGGGTTAGGCCAGTTCAACGCGCCGAGACTTACCATAGTCACATTTCTGGTATCGCCAAGAAGCACCCAAAGTTGTACCAAGGTCAAAGCACCGACCCAGGCGATTGTGAAGAGGCCCACCCACTTGATGCTGACGGTCACGCCAAGACCGAGACCAGTCATGGCGAGCCAAAACCACCAGGCAGGTTGGAAAGCTTTCGTTGGTCCTTGTTCGTGCTGATTTGTAAAGCAGGAGAAGGCGAGTATGGTGAGGGCAGTTGCGAAGACGAGGGGCGAATCGAGGAGAATCAACCGAGCTTGAGTCAAAAGGCCGTTCTCTAGGTTCAAGAGTCAGTACGAGCGCCCAAGTATTGATAGGCGCAAATCACTGACCAAAAATAATGAGACCGGCACCCATTGCGGCCGTCATGGTTCTGCAGCCAACACTCTTGAGAGTAAGGAACATGAAAGGAGCCAGGGCGATGCCGCAGACGGCGGGAAACATGCGCATGGCAACGTAGGGAACGCCGGGCTCTAGGTAATCCTTGCCAATGTCCTTGAAGTCGAAGTTACCGTCGAAGCCAGCCAGCCAGCCGGTGAGCGCGATAAGCATCTTGGCGAGCGGGGGGTGGACATCCATGAAGAACTTCCCCTTGATGTATTTGGAAGCGAAACCGCCAAAGCTAGAATATGGGACGACTGGTCAGCGGAGAGCGCTATGCTGGGTCGCTTGGGTATAGGGCATTCAGACGCACTGGACTTCGTCAAAGACGACGCTGCTAGGCTGGTAGATTCGGAAGACTCGAACGACGGTCGCGAGAACGGTCATGGCCAGGGCAACGGTGTAGTCGGAGACGGGGAGAAGGAAGACATCATGATCTTGGACGCCTTCCGACTTGTAAGAAGTGTTTCTTTTCGCCTTGGATTTACTCTTGGATGGCAAGGACGACATGTCGGAGGGTTGCCTATCAACCGCCGGCGGCTGAGGCCCGCTGCCGTTGGGCTTTGCCATGGTCGGTTGATCCGTCGCGGGCGAGTGGAGAGGCGATGGAGGTCTGCAGCTGGATGAGCATCAACCAAGAGCCGTTGCGGACAAATCGACTTGGGAGCTGACGTACTCGTTTGGGGAAAAAGGAAAAAGGGGATTAGTTAAAGAGAGACGCGAAGAAGCGGATCTGACGTGGATTTATGGCGATTGCATCGAGACGAAGGTGCGGAGAAGGGCATTCAAACAGTCCAATGCCAGTGAAACGAAGGCCGACGAGTCAAGGATAGGATGGGTTGGGTTGCTAGATGGGAGAGGTTGATCTCCCCGGTCGAGGCAGACGTGGACGCGGACGGAGGAGCGATAGCTTAAAGGGGCGAGCTGTGTTGGCGGCGACGACGATTTGATGCTAGGCGCGTTGCCGAAAGCGTGGGTGGGTTCAATTGTAGCTACAGTGGCCTCTTGGAGAGCAAGCTGTCTCTCGGTTGCGGACCCGAATGAGGTACCGGGGACCGTACTGCAAGCCACAGTCGCTGGTTCAGCCACAACGACCGCCACAGGAGCCCGTTGAGTGGCTGCCTGGGCGCGAACGACGTTCAATCAAATGCTCTTCGTCGCGAGTTCTCTCCTCAGATACGACGTACGAATAGGTAAGCAGATTTTTTACCGCTCTGCGTCAATGTGAATGTAAAGAGTCATCCTTCAAATGTGTCCAAAATGTCGTTGTCGAGACAGCTTGGCAAGTCCACTTCGAGAAGTACCAATCCGGGGCCTTGGAACGTGAGCTTTATTGTTTGCGTCCAAGACAGGGCGCTGCACTGCGAATTCAATACTTTATAGACGAGCCGATCATGGACGAGCTATTGTCAATAAAATATGCTGACACCCTCACCGGAGGTGGGGAGGGTGTAATACAGTCCGAAGGATGTATCTCTATGGCATGATATTTCATATTAAAAAGTGTGATTTTACGCTGGTGCTCCGCGAAGCGATGCGTGTCATACCGTCATCACGAAAAGAGAGGTTGGAATAGTGGCTGGTCAATTTGCTGTTTGCGCCGGTCCTGGCCGCGGACTTTCATCAAAGCACCTGCTGCTCTGTTAGGACTTGTAGAGCCTTAAGCGTGAATAAATAACATGATGGACAAGCTCGAAATCTCGATGTTCGATGACCGACTGCTGGACACTTGGGCGGGATTATCTTCCCCGGGCGTGTCTCGGCCAAATAGAAGGACTTGAT
This sequence comes from Hirsutella minnesotensis 3608, assembly GCA_000956045.1. NCBI lineage: Eukaryota > Fungi > Ascomycota > Sordariomycetes > Hypocreales > Ophiocordycipitaceae > Hirsutella > Hirsutella minnesotensis. Next base: position 390,732 of record KQ030527.1, on the reverse strand, counting down.
ACTGGAGATTCGATCGGCGCTCCAAGTCGTACGCCTTCTTGAGATGGAACCGAGGGACCTGGTCGGGAAGTAATCGGCGCAGGCGCGTCTGCTCCTGTTGACATGGCAAGTGGCGTTCCCAGCAGAATAGGTCCTTGTGAGATAATTGGTGTACCTAGTTGTAAGTCTAATAATGGCAATCCTTGCCGGCGTATTGGGGACAACTCAGCTTGTTCTGCAGTACGCTTAGAGGTGCCTGAGGCCTGTCGATTCCTACAGTCCAGACAGTTGGCCGTGCGTCTTCCACGTGTAATGGAGGACTTTGTCTTCGAAATGAATTGATCTGCCGGCCTCTCCTGCTTGCACGTCCTGCAAACATTCGTTGAAGGGATAGAATCAGCCATAGTATGTTGGATTGCAGGGACGGTTTGATGAGGAAGGCTGAGGGGGGACTGCGCGGGCAGGACAACCATATAGACCGCGCACCTGGCTTTACACCTGAAAGGGCTACGGAGTACCAACCAACGAATTGAATGCATTGCAGAGAAGAAAAGCGGGATGCTCTCGAGGAGCTGGCTACCTAGTGACGTATAGACGATGCTCAGGGGCAGACTGTGAGACCCTCATTTGGTGGCGTTATTAGCATCGGCATCAGCCGAGTGCACATTGACGGCTCAGCCCGTTACAATACCCAGGCAGGACTGCCATCCAATCGACGTCGAGTGGAGACTTATGTGACCAATACGAGCAGAGCTTTTGAACCTCAGTTATCGTCGTAATAAAGTCCTTCGGACTGAACAATAACGCTTGCTATCCTAGCCGAGCTCTACCTTAGATAGGTAGGTACCTTCAAGGCGCTGTACGAGGTACTGTACACTCGGCAGCATGTTCAAGTAGGTACCCGCAGGCCGTTGTCCCCGCAGCCCACGCTGCCGTGTCGCCCCGCACTCTGGGTCTCGCGGGTTACCTACAGTGGGGGGACAAAAGTTCCGGCCGCTACGGATTTCTCGCGCTACCCTAGATCTACTTACCTAGCTTTAAAATATAATTATAACCGCAGTAAAAGCTAATATAATACAAAAAAAGGATAATATTTTTTAACTATTTAAAATATATAAGCTAAGTTTTATATATTTTATATAAGTTATAAAGGGGAAGGGATTCCTTAGTATAAATAAAAGAATAATAATTAATATAATAAGTAATGCATACCTAACGTATATATATACATGGCGCTAATACTATTATTTATTTATGCTTTTAAAATAATTCTAGTAGTTATATATAAAGTATTACGGAACTATTATATTATTACGCTACTATAAAAAAAGTATAAAATATTAATTATATAAGATTATAATAGTAGGATAAAAATAGTAAGGAAGGAATAAACCTTACTAATACTTTTATATAAAAGGTAAGATATATTTTATAAAGAGATATAAATACTATAAACTTAGCTAACTACTAATAAAACTAATAATATTAATTTTAGTTAGGATAGTCTATTATTTTAACTTAGTTATAAATAGCTTTGATTTTCTAATTCTAATTAGGTAGCTATAGTAAATACTTTAAGCTTATTCAGTCCGAAGGACTTTATTCAGTCCGAAGGACTTTATTACGACGATAACTGAGGTTCAAAAGCTCTGCTCGTATTGGTCACATAAGTCTCCACTCGACGTCGATTGGATGGCAGTCCTGCCTGGGTATTGTAACGGGCTGAGCCGTCAATGTGCACTCGGCTGATGCCGATGCTAATAACGCCACCAAATGAGGGTCTCACAGTCTGCCCCTGAGCATCGTCTATACGTCACTAGGTAGCCAGCTCCTCGAGAGCATCCCGCTTTTCTTCTCTGCAATGCATTCAATTCGTTGGTTGGTACTCCGTAGCCCTTTCAGGTGTAAAGCCAGGTGCGCGGTCTATATGGTTGTCCTGCCCGCGCAGTCCCCCCTCAGCCTTCCTCATCAAACCGTCCCTGCAATCCAACATACTATGGCTGATTCTATCCCTTCAACGAATGTTTGCAGGACGTGCAAGCAGGAGAGGCCGGCAGATCAATTCATTTCGAAGACAAAGTCCTCCATTACACGTGGAAGACGCACGGCCAACTGTCTGGACTGTAGGAATCGACAGGCCTCAGGCACCTCTAAGCGTACTGCAGAACAAGCTGAGTTGTCCCCAATACGCCGGCAAGGATTGCCATTATTAGACTTACAACTAGGTACACCAATTATCTCACAAGGACCTATTCTGCTGGGAACGCCACTTGCCACGTCAACAGGAGCAGACGCGCCTGCGCCGATTACTTCCCGACCAGGTCCCTTGGTTCCATCTCAAGAAGGCGTACGACTTGGAGCGCCGATCGAATCTCCGGTATCAAGTCCTTCTATTTGGCCGAGACACGCCCGGGGGAGATATTCCCGCCCAAGTGTCCAGCAGTCGGTCATCGAACGTCGAGATTTCCAGCTTCCGGACCCTGACTGGATGGGTGATCTGTCCCATTGTCCGTTGTCTGATAGGGATAAGAAGCTCCTGGAGAAATTCTGGACGGAGCTGGAAAACGACCGAATGGAACGTTGCACCCGTTGTCAGGAGATATGGTTTGACATGGGCTTGAAAGATGACATTTGCAAGCGTTGCATCGCCAAGGACAAGAACAAAAAGGAGGATGAGCCTTGGTTTTTTTCAGCTGAAAATCAGCTGGATTTTGGCTTAATCCCTGTGTTCCTCCCTGAATTGACGAAAGTAGAAGAGATGCTAATTGCTCCAGTTCATGTATTTGTGAACGTCATGCAGGTTCGAGGGCAGCAATACAAATATCGTGGCCATATTGTGCACTTCCTCCGCGATGTTGGCAAAGTGTATCGACAACTTCCCCTTTTACCCACTGAATTAGATGTTATCCTGCTACGTCCTCCGAATGCAGGTGAACATGCCCACCTCAACCGCCAATTCAGACGCCAGTTCCGCATACGCCGTCGTTGTCTTCAGCAGTGGCTGGACTTCCTGTCGAATAACCACCCGGGCTACCGAGATATTACTGTCTGCCAGAAGCGGATGTCAGTGCTGCCCGAAGATGGCGATGTACTTGATCAGGTTGCTACCGTGGAAGTCACCGATCCTCTGGCAGCTAATTTGGGTGACATCGAGAATGACGACATTGAGGCAGATGAGGTTGATCAGTCTGCAGTGCCAGATCTACTACCAGAGGATACAGAGATGGAAGCGTTGCATTCACACGTTCTTGGCGAAGAGCGCGACGCACCGCTCCCTGCACGAGCAGCGACACAACATCAGCTTGAAATACCAAATATTCGGAGAACACCGATAAACGAATTCAACCAGTCACAGGCACTCCTGTCCCTAGCCTTTCCAACACTATTTCCTCGTGGTCAAGCTGATTTCATTGAGCCAAGGTTACGGCCTATCAAGTATGCGGACTACATACAGCACGCCCTTCGATGGCATGATGGCAGATTTGCCCGCCATCCCACTTTCCGGTTTGTGGTTTTCAACACGCTGATGCGAGTACAGGCACGAGCGAAAAGCAGCTACTTCGTCAAGCAACACCAACAAAGGCAGGGTCTAATAACGCGAGATGATCTACTGGAGGCTTTCCAGAACCCTGAATCTGCAGAAGCTCAGCGGTTGCTCAACTCGATCAACCGCCAGACAGCACAGCTGCGCGGGACACGACCGTATTGGTACCGAAAGCGCCGAGAGCTCGAGTCTTATGCCTACAACCTTGGCTGCCCTGGTGCTTTCATTACATTCAGCCCGGCAGACTTGCACTGGAGGAGCCTCTATCAACATTTACCCCAGTTTCAAGACTGGCAGGAGGTGTCCGAGCAACAGCGAATGGGGATGTCTAGCAAACTTCTCAGGGACAACCCACATATTGCAGCCTGGCACTTCTACAGGCGGTTTGGCTTATTTAGAGATATCGTTCTCAAGCAGAAATTTAATGTCACTGATTTTTGGAACAGGTATGAGTGGCAGGGTCGTGGAAGTAGCCATTGCCACGGCCTATTCTGGATGGATGGTGCGCCCAGTGTTGACTTGGAAAAGGAGCATGTACGCCAGGAGTTCGCCCGTGTCTGGAGTTTCCACGTCACAGCCTTCAATCCTGAGCCAGCCCGAGTCCAACAGCAAGGAGAGGGTAATCCCTTGGCTGTGAATCCGCTGCAGCATCCCTTGACGTTCCAATGGCTCTCTCAGATTCTGAACCGCTGCCAACGCCACCATTGCAGTGAGACATACTGCCTACGAAAGAAGAAGGGTTCAGACGAGATTTCTTGCCGCTTTTTCTTCCCCCGGGATACGAGAGATACGGCTGACGTGGTTCGACGCCAAGGACAGTCTTATTTCTCCTTCGAGGCGGCCAGGAATGACAGCCTTATGAACCACTACAACCGGTGTCTCAGTCTTGGCTGGTTAGCCAACATTGATATCTCCCCCTGTACCAGCCTTCAAGCCGTCATTAATTACGCAGCCAAGTATTGCAGTAAGATGGAGAAACGGACTGACAGTTATGCGAGCCTGGGGCGGCAGATCTTGCCCTACGTCTCCCATCAGAACCCACTTCTTTCTTTTGCCTCGCGGCTAATGAACAAGCTGCTTGCTGAGAGGGACTTCTCGGGGCAAGAGATCTGCCATGTGTTGCTCAACTGCGAGCTCCAGGAGGGTACCCGTGTTGTAAGAGCCGTCGATTGCCGTCCCTACGAGCAACAGGGCCGGCCGCTTCGCCTCCAGGGTGATCATGATGATGACGCTGAGGTCGTTGGGATATATGAGAAGTATCTTTCTCGCCCTTCCCTTCACGAAGAACTCACCTACCTTGACTTCCTAGCCAACTGGAATACAAGCAAGAGGGATGGGAGAAAGTGGGCACGTTGGAGTCGTCAAGCTAAGCCTCGAGTGCTATACTACTTTCCGCGGTACAAGTCGAACCCGCAGCATCACCAATACAATGATTTTTGTCGGGTAAAGCTAATGCTTGCTCATCCACATCGCGATCCCAACGAACTACGCAAGATCAACGGTGTCGAGTTTGACTCGTACGCATCTGCCGCCGAATTCTGTTATGCGAACCACCAGCATCCTGACGATTACTATGGCACACCTAACGCTGAAGAACGTCGGCCGGATCCGGATGAGTTCGAGGAAGAATTTCACGAGCCTGACCTTCTCGAGGAGGATTGGATTGAGCTTGCCCGCCAGCTTCCCGACTGCCCACCAAGCCAAGAGATGGTAGATCTCCTTGGTAGACGGGATGTCGATATCCAATACGATTGGACACCCCACGTCGGCCGCTACGCCGATCCAGAAATCGTTCAGGGCGATTATTGGTGCCAGCGCATTGCGCAGAATCCTCTCCATATGGATGTTGAAGACCTGCCTTTAGAGGCCCGCGATACGCTCAACCCAGAGCAGCGGATAGTATACGATACATTTGTTGGACACTTCCAATGCGGCAGCGAGGAGCAGATTCTACTCCATGTGGACGGTGGTGGCGGGACAGGCAAGTCCTATCTGATCAAAGTCCTGTCTTCGCATCTTCAGAGGCTCGCTGGTAACCGACCCAGTCCAATATGGAGAGCTGCACCAACGGGCGTTGCAAGCAACCAGATCATGGGGACAACATTACACTCCCTACTCCGGTTACCTGTGGATAGGGCTTTTACAGAGCTCTCCCCAGCAGATGTTAATGCTCTTCAGAAGAAGCTACGGGACGTTAGGTATATTGTGATTGATGAGAAAAGCATGCTAGGCCTGCGTCAACTTTCGTGGATCGACAAACGCCTCCGCCAAGTCTGTCCTGCCAGAGCAGCCGAATTCTTTGGCGGCATGGGCATCATCCTCGTTGGTGACTTCTTCCAGCTCCCGCCGATTGCGAACAAGCCCCTCTACTTTGATGGACCGCTCAAAGACCTGCAAGAGGTCTCTGGCCAGTCCGCATATAGCGCGTTTAGCCACACTGTCTTCCTGAAAAAGGCCCAGCGGCAACAGGGCGATGGCCAGGCCGGCTTTCGTCTTGCGCTTGAAGAATTGCGTGGTCTAAAGCTATCTATAGAGTCATGGAAACTTCTGAGCCAGCGTGTGCAGGCCAAGCTAAGCCAGCGCGAGGTAGATACGTTTGATGCTGCTCTTCGTATCTATAGCAAGAAAGCCCGTGTTAACGAGTACAACTATGAGCATCTCGTCCGTCTCAAGCGCCCAGCAATCCAAGTCATGGCGAAGAACATTGGTAACGGTGCTGACAAGGCAACGTCTGAACAAGCTGGCAACCTGGCTAGCCAGTTTCCTGTATGCATTGGTGCTCGTCTCATGCTAACGCAGAACATCTGGCATCCTACTGGCCTAGTTAATGGAGCCCAAGGGACAGTATATGACATCGGTTGGGCCCCTGGCGCTGATACGCACCGTGACCCGCCATGTGTCATTATGATGGTGATGGATAAGTATACCGGGCCATCATATCTAACCACGGATGATGGGCGCAAGGTAGTACCCATACTGCCGGTGAAGCCAGATTTCTTTCTTGGGACGTCCGCCTGTACACGAACGCAGTTCCCACTTATGGCGTCATATGCCATTACTGTTCACAAGTCACAGAGCATCACGGTGGATAAGATGGTGACGGATCTGTCTGAACGGGACTTCCAGACAGGGCTTAGCTATGTTGCGGTCTCCCGGGTCAAGATGTTAGATGGGTTAATGATCGATACCCCATTTGAACGGGCGTCTCTCTACTATGAGAAGCTACCTGATGGCAAGTGGAGTTCTCATCATGTTATTTATTCACGCTTGAGGCTCTACAAGTCCTAACAGAGCAGCAGGTGTTTTGATGAAAGTCCGCGACCAGGACCGGCGCAAACAACAGCAACTTGACCAGCCACTATTCCAGCCTCTCTTTTCGTGATGACGGTATTGCATGCATCGCTTCGCGGAGCACCAGCGCAAAACCACACATTTAATATGAAATATCATGCCATAAAGATACATCCTTCGGACTGTATTACACCCTCCCCACCTCCGGTGAGGGTGTCAGCATATTTTATAGTAATAAGGGCTTTATATAACCTTATAGACTCTACTTTCTTTAGTATTAGCCCTCGTACCTAGGTTAATAAACTATTAATGCTCCTTACGACCCCCGCTAATAATATCGTCGGCTATCTTCTCTGCTAGAGCATAGACGGTGCTCTGCGGATGACCCGGGGGGAGAAGGGGGAAAGCGCTTGCATCAACAACGCGAAGGCCTTGAACGCCGAATACTCGAGCTTCATGATCCACGACCGCCATCTTATCCTCTCTCTTCCCCATTTTGCAAGTACAAGCAGGGTGCCATACCGTCATGAACGATTTCTGCACGTATGCAAGAATATCTTCATCCGTCTCAATTTCCCTACCTGGATACTTTTCCTCACCTTGCGAAATCGACTGGAGCGCCTGAGTGTTCCATACCTCTCGCATGCGCCGAAACCAGGCTATCGCTACTTCCTGGTCAGCCTTAGCGGTCAACCAATTAGGATTAATAACTGGTTGAACGAGTGACGAGGCAGAGCGAATTGTTACATTGCCGCGTGACAATGGGGCTACCATAGCGCCGAGCAGTGTGGCATAGTTTTTTCCGTCCAGGACCTCGAGTTGTTGCGCAACTGGCCACTGAAAGTCTTTTAAATAGCCATTTCCTGATATGAATTCGACCTCCGGCCAGTCATTCGGGAATCCAGCTAGCTGCTCCTGGGTCTCAGGTGTGAAATTTCGGCGATACTGCTCAGGTAGCTTTTCCCAGCCAAGCAAATCGACAACATTAGAAGTAAGAGGTCCCTTTGCCTTTAAAAAATAGTCGGAGATAGACTTTATAAGTCCGATGGGATTTAGAATAAGGTCGTTTAGTGTGGGAAAGTTTACAGGGCGAGAAGGTCCGTAGAAAATATGATCCCACATATTCTGCCCAACGCCGGGTAGGGTAGATATAATTGGAATGTTAAACTGATTTAAGGTGTCTGCAGGTCCAATGCCAGATACCATTAATAGTTGAGGAGACTGAAACGCTCCGGCACTGACGATAACTTCTTTCCTCGCTTTAATCTTAAACTGTGAGGTGAAATGCTGGACTAAGACGCCATTGGCATTGTTGTCCTGGTCAAATAAGATTTTTAACGCATGGGTGTTTAGGAAAACTTTCAGGGTTTTTAATCCACGCTTCTTCGCTGAGTAAACGTACTCTGCGGAAAAGCTTCTTCTTGCTTCTGAATGACTAGTTGTTGTCTGCGCATAATGGTAGCCCATAAGCTCGCCTTGATTAAATCTTGTTTGATGTTTTAAACCAACAGCCTTTAGCCCCTGCTCTACCCAGGTAGCCCACGTAGAGACCCAGTTAGTATAGCTTACTTGAACAGGGCCACCAGAACCAACGGGTAGAAAGTCGTCGGGGTTAAAAGGCGCCGAAGAATTTGTCTTGCGCTCGCCATCTTTACTCGGCGTAAAGTCCACACTCTTTTTAAAGAATTTTTGAAAGTTATTAAGTCTAGTTTAACGTAAGCAGGTCATGTTATTAACCAAAAAAGGCATAAATGCCTAATAAAATGAAGTGGCTCACCTGTATTTGTCGTCCCCCACAGCATCTGCCCACCAGTCGTACGTGCCTGTAGTGCCTCTATGGTAAACCATAAAGTGTAAAGCTGAAGTTCCACCGAGGCACTTCCCTCGAGTAAAGTGAAACCTACGGTTGTTCCCGCCTGTTTGAGGCACAGTTTGGAAGTTCCAATCTACAGTTGGGATAACGTCGAGCGGGCTCCATCCAATACCGATAACATCAAAAAGTGGCACGGTAGTAAGGATTGGTTTCGAGACCTCAACCACGTAACCGGCTTCGACGATAGCGACTTGATACCCAGCTTCGGCTAGACGCACTCCGATAGCGTTACCTGCTGTCCCTCCTCCGCACACAATGTAGTCAAATTCCTGATCGGGTGTCGGCTTTGCTCGAAGAGATCCGAGCTTTGCTGGGACATATCCCTTGCCGGGGGTAAATTTGCTAAGAATTGATTGTGCTGCAGGGGGGGTAATCCTCCTAAGAATTGATTCTACTGGTGATTCCAAGGTGAATGCAATCGATTGGTGGGCGAATAGTAGAAGAAGCGAAACCAGAAAAGGATACATCTTCTTCGACATCGCACTCTTATGTTGGTAACTAGAGAGGACTGTTATAACTGATACGATCGAGTTAATACGCCTTGAGACAGGGCACAGGCCTTGAAGCAGGGTAGAAGCCTTGATTTTTATTTATGCGGTGATCTACGGGCTAGGGAGACGGTAACTCTAGATCTGTTCGATCGGAATTTAGGCAATATTAAAATAACTAAACGCTCCCTTTGTCTTCAAAGCAATCGCGTTAAGATTAGCATTCCAGCTCTAAGTCCGTGTTGTTACACCACACAGGCATGTAAAAGTAAGATGAACACTCCGACTAGCGCTGCTATAGGTAACTTCACGTGCCTCCCCCAAACATCGCCACCCCCCTTCTCTCGTCACACACGTCGTGAGATCACTACAAACTTTACAAAATACCTTTATTAGCGCTACGTTTGACACCTTACTGCTATTTAGCTAACGAGCTTTATAAGTATATAAAACATACTACGTAATATATATACTCGGTCTTACCTAGTAAGGGAGGCCTTATAGTACTATAATTCTAAACATCTAAGCCTTTTGTGCTTCTATAAGCATATATATAATATATATAATATTTAGTAATATAGGGTAGGAAATTACCTATCTAGTATATATCTAATCTTATTAATCGGATAAGAATTAAGCAAGCTGCAAAGCTAAGAAGATTGTTAAACCTAATAGAGTGGTACGAAATATAAGAGTTCGCTGCTAAGACTCTACTAGTAACTTGTTAAATTACTTTATAACTAAGCTACCGATCTAGACGGGAAGTCTATGACGCTATAGAGCGATTTTAGCTGTAATGCGGGCGCAGCAGGCACCAAACGTATGAGGTGAATGAATTCTGATTCTCCAGCTAAGTGTGAGACCTGCCGCCGACTGATGATGAGCGTCTACGGCAGGACAAGCATTGCATCCCTCGGCAAAAAGCTCGTCCTTGGACAAGCAAAAGTTTTTGCCTATCGGTTTGGCTTCCGGCCGTTACGAATTGTGCACCCTGCAAGTCATCATCCCACCCGTCTCTACTCAGCAGCTGCCCTGAAGGGAGGCAAGTATTTCCCGGAAGCAGATGTCGAGGAGTTAGAAGCGTATGCCCCTGGCGGCTATCACCCGACTGTGATAGGCGACAGCTTTTGCGATGGGCGCTACATCATAGTCCATAAGCTCGGCTTCGGCGGCTACGCAACCATCTGGCTGGCGCGCGATGAGCTGCTGCATCGTCATGTATCTTTGAAGATATTGGCGGCTCAAGAGTCTGCTGACACAAACGAAGCCACGATTATCCGCACCTTGCAGCAGACCCAGACCTCGACGCGTGGCGGGCGGCAATTCATCCCTGTGCTCCTTGATCAGTTCAACTTTGACGGGCCAAATGGCCATCACCTCTGTCTGGTTAGCGAGCCTGCCGGCAGTAATGTCGCCCAGTCCAAAGAAGACAGCACAGACCTTATGTTTCCGGCCGAAACTGCTCGGTCTATTGCTGCTCAATGCCTCATGGGATTGTCCTATTTGCACTCCGAGGGCGTCTGTCATGGAGGTATGCCTAAATCATCTATGCTGAGTGCAATTTTGCTCTGTCTAATCTACTCTTCTAAGATCTCCATATACGTAACGTCCTATTGCGCAATTCCGAGCTCAGTACTATAAGTACCACCGACCTGTATGAGCGCTTTGGCAAGCCTTGTAGTGTTCCAATCCGACGCTTGGATGGGAATGCAGTCGAACCCAACGCGCCACCTCATGCCGTCTTCCCAATGGTTCAAAACATGCGAGGGCACCAATTGTACGACGCTGAGATCCTCATATCCGACTATGGAACATCCTTTCTCACCCAACAGACGTCATCACCAACTTTATATACCCCTACCCCCTACTGCCCCCCCCCGAAGCCCTTTTCGGCGACCCCCTTCTTACGCCTATGGCTGCCGATGTTTGGACATTAGGACTTACCCTGTACGAAGTGCTAGGGGAACGACCGCTCTTCGAGGGGTATGCATGGCATCGCGATGATGTTATCTTCGAAATGGTCGATACACTGGGCCCCCTCCCCGAACGATGGTGGGATAGTTGGTCCGCGTCCTATCGTGAGAAGTTTACAACGGATGGTCAATCTTGTATTTCAGTTCCTCACCGTCTCGCTATGCCCAGTTTCCGGCCCCTCCTTCAACGATTGTGGGATATGGGGCGTGGAGAGACGCCTGAAACATGTCAATGGGATGTGGCCGGTGGAGAGCTTCGTGCGCTACACGATCTTCTGCGGGCGATGCTAACATTCGAGCCTTCAAAGAGACCGGAAGCGGATGACCTACTTCGCTCTGAGTACATGACAAATTGGGCTAGGCCGGCGTGGGAGAGACAGGCGTTAAGGAGCGGCCTCCGTGCTGCCATCGACCGTGATATCTCCGATAGATGATTCATGTAAAGCTATAGCTCTGCCCCTCCTGTCTTAGTCTACCCAGTCCCCTTCGCAAGGGCTACCTACCCCAAACATGTCTTTTATCCTGGGTATAGAATCTCTGTCTCCAATAGAGCTAAAGCGGCTCTCACATGCTCTTTAGCGTTATATATTAGGTGTCACTGAAGTTTACGGTGGCACATTAGTAACACTCCGCAAACTCGATTTATCAAACAGTCAAACCGTCAGACCGTCAGACCGTCAGACCGAAAGGCAGGCTTTTTGCAAAGACAGCAATTATAAGTACTTACAGAGGTAGCTATTGCAGTCACTTGCAAAGGCAGCTATTATAATTACTTATAAAGGTAGTAGGCTTAATACGAATACGAAGTACGTAAGGCTACGAGTATAGAGGTAAGGCGACGAGCTCGTTCAAATGTGTCGCTCGCTCTAATCTTTCGACTGCAGGTTGGGACCGACAGTCCCTGCCTAACGAAGGAACACCAGTTTATTGTATTTGCGACGAGTTCCTGATGCCTTTGCCAGTCGATCCCGGAATGCCGCCGTAGAGGTATGAAGGATTCAGTCGGCTCATCGCAGAGACGCCTCCTGCCGCGATGGTCGTTTAGCGAAATACAGTTGGCATCATGTCCGTTCATGACCGAAACCATCTTGCTGCGATGGCTCTTAAATCCGACGTGACCCTGAAGCGCTCTCAACTCTTTGATAGCTCGGCTTGAAGCACTTGCAGCAAACTCTATGTTCTCCTCACTTGCTCCGCTTCCCTAGCTGGGGGGACACTGCCTAACATTGGACCAAAGATCGGGACGCCGGCGACGACACGATTGCGGTCGTGTCTTCCCACTCGCGGCACTAGAGAAACATGTTCTCGACGGGCTCAGTGTGACCGCTTGGGCCGTGTCTGCTTGGCACTCAGCTGTTTCGACGTTTCCCTACAACTCCCCTTGCCTGGGTTTGGCCCCTGATTAATCGTACACGACACTCATCCCTGAGAGCGAGCCCCGAAAAAGACGCAGTGATATATCCAAATAGGACGCCCTCTTCTAGTGAAAACTCCTCCATCAAAGGGATCCGTCAAAGAGCTCCATCTAGAATTAGGAAAAATGCGGAATCTCCTTACATTTGATGCCTGTGGGAATCCGCGCCATAATTCAAGATGAACGGTGCAATCAAAGCCGCTGCAGTCAAAGTTGTATGCTGCATTCACGAGGATGCACAATGCAGTTGAGATTACGCAACGCAATCAAAGATGCGCGTGTAGCTTTCCTCTTACAATGTTAGAAGAAGCTACGTCGTACGCAGGGCATAAAGGTTACACACTGCAAGAGGCTGCACAGCACAAGAAGCCACGCAACCTCGGTGAAGTCCAGGTGCGTAAAGGTTGCCGTTTTGGGGAACGGTGGATCAACCATGAGCTGTAGTCAAACGCGAGCTATTGCGACGAGGTCGATTGGCTCGAGGCTCTCTTGGCAAGGCCAATGAGAAGGGCAGCGCTCCGGGGTCGTGCAGAATAGAGACCTATAGTCATGCAGTTCGCACTACTTGATTATAGAGACTTCGGCCGCGGGTATGCCGTCTCCCTAAGTCCCTGCATGCTTGCAGAAACTCGCCAACGGCATCAACGCAGAGTCCAACGTCGCCGCGAGGCTTCCTTGGAAAGTTCAATGAGAAGGGCAGCGTTTATGAGTCGGTCCCGTCCTCCCGCCATCTCCCGCGTTCGCCAGCCGTTTGGTGCCCGGATGACGTATTGGCTCCCGCAGCGGGTTTCTGCTCGTCGAGTATAAAAAGGTCCGGTCTTTGGGGTGCGCGTGTTCCTTGTTCCGAGTCTCTGGCGCGCATTCACCGGCTTCAGCCCTCGAGTCGTCGCCATGTTACATAACTTACATCACCTTCTTGCGGCTGTGACTGTCGTGGTTGTATTTTTCGTCGCCAGGTCTCTGCTGGCGACCGACATTCCCAAAATCAAGGGGCTTCCTGAGGTCCCCGGACTTCCGATCTTGGGGAGCCTGTGGGAATTTGGGACTGATCATGCTCGCGTAGCCCAGAAATGGGTTCGAAAATGCGGGCCCGTTTTTCAAACCCGCTTCGGGAACAGGGTCAGTAGAGATGAGACGTTTGGTGCAGACAATATTATCATGTCGTATGCCGAGAGAACTTTCACGCTGATTCGCCATAGTAGCGCGTCATCTTTGTCAACTCATACGACACCGTCAAGCACTTTTGGATCACCAACCAGGCGGCTCTCATGTCGCGGCCGTTGTACCATACATTCCACTCGGTCGTTTCTTCGGCTTCAGTCTTCACCATCGGCTCGTCACCTTGGAGTGAGTCGTGTAAGCAGCGCCGCAAGGCAATGGGCACGGCGCTTAACCGGCCAGCCACACAATCTTATATGCCCATCCTAGACATCGAGTCGACAGTGAGCATCAAGGAGCTGCTACGGGATTGTAAAGGAGGCGCCCAGGGCGTTAATCCGAACCCATACGTGCAACAGTTCACTCTTAGTACTTCCCTGGCTCTCAATTATGGGATTTGGATCCATGAAGGTATGGGTGGCGAGTTGCTCAAGGAAATCACGGAGGTCGAGCGCGGTATCTTGGCTCTACGATCCACGAGCGGCTTCCAGGACTATGTCCCTCTGCTTAGAGGATGGGGGGCCCAGAATGCAGCCGCCAAAGAGTATGGGGCTCGCAGGGACAAGTACATGACGGACTTGCTGGACGACTTGAAACGGCGCATCGCCAACGGCACAGACAAGTCTTGCATTACGGGTAATATTTTGAAAGACCCAGAAGCAGAGCTCAATCCTGGTGAGTACTACTTCGTGTTCGTGGCTGAAACTTGCATTGTAACCACTGATGATGATTGAGTTAGACGAAATTATGTCAATTGGCCTCAGCATGTTGGCTTCCTCCTTCACGGTCCCTGGGAACCTCATCATGAGCATGGCGTTCCTGTCCACCCGCGAGGGCCAGGCTGTGCAGGCAAAAGCCCTCGCAGCCATTGAGGAGGTGTATCCAAACGGCGAAGCCTGGGACATGTGCCTGGTAGAGGAGAAGGTGCCCTACGTGACGGCCTTTATCAAGGAGACGCTGCGGTACTGGAGCGTGATTCCGATGTGCCTACCGCGAACAAGCATCAAGGACATTACATATGACGGGGCCGTGATTCCGGCGAATACGACCTTCTTCATGGTACGCATGGCCCGTTGAAAGGCTCGAAGAGGTATGAACAGTACGGAACCTTGAAACTGACGTTATGGAAAACAGAACGCCTACGCCGCCAACTACGACGAGGCACGCTTCAAGACGCCTTACCGGTTCATGCCAGAGCGCTACCTCGACAACCACCAGACGGGCATGGAGCACCTTTCCTTCGGCGCGGGCACCCGGGGATGCGTCGGCACGAACCTGGCCAACCGGGAGATGTACACGATGCTAATCCGGCTGATTACGGCCTTTGAGATGGTGCCGGGGCGCGACGCCGCCGACGCGCCCGTCATAGACGCCATTGAGTGCAACGCGTCGCCGACGTCGGTGGCCCTGGATCCCAAGCCGTTCAAGATTGGCCTGAGACCGCGCAACGAGGCCAGGTTGAGGCAGTGGATCGCGGCGGCGGAGGAGCGCAACAAGGGCTTGTAGAGATGGGTCTGTGGACGTGGTCAGTTGATGGGAAAGCAGGATGATCGGCTCGATCTTCAAGCGATTTCGTAGTTGCCTTCCAATATCATGCATGTAAATGGGCACCTCTGAATTCGACAGTCATCAACCTCAAGAAAGCGCCGTTGAGTTGAAAATCACCATGTCGTCCAGTCTTTGCCCCCTACGGTCATGCGTCTCCATCATGACCAGCACCCGGCAGCCCGCATGCTCCATTTTCTCCATCAGACTCTACTCTTCCGAGCCTCCACGCTCTCAGTCTCCTCCTGCTCGCGCCGGTCGCGCCGAAAACTCGTTCGTTTCTGCCCATCCACCAGGCAGCATCACTCCTGCTTTGCCCACTCCGACGTGTTTGCAGAAAATCCATGGGCATGTTTGCCGCAGCTGGTCTGGGTCTCGGGGCCTGTTTCTTCTTCCTTATGAGCAGCCCCATGAAGGTTAAAGAGTCGCCGATAGACACTTTGGGTGGGAAAAAGCCTGGCGGCTCTAAGGCATGACCTTTTCAGGCTTCCCCTTTGCGTTCTCTCAGCTCCCGTTTCTTGGGTTTCTTCCGAGGCCCAAGTAATAAAAGAGTTCATGTTGTTGGGGCCTAGAAGCCCCGGTGGCCCTTCACGCGTTTCCTTTTGTTTCGATTTCATGTCCACAGGCCATGCCGAACTATCAACATATTTTCTCACATCACTGTCCGGTGATACTTTCACTACGTCGAATGAGTCCAGATGTCGCGTATAGCCATGACTTGTCTGGTGTTTCAGTTCCTGCGTTGTCACGGGATTCTTGATTGAGATGGTGATGTGCGGTCCATCCTTAACATATCTACCGAGCTTCTTGGTCGTTGAGTGAATGTAGGATCTGAAATATATTAGCCAAACTCGAATTTAAATTCTATTTAAGAGTTGCAGAAATCATTACCGAATCAAGACACTCGTCACGCGGGGATCGGTCTGTCTGGCCGTCTCGTACGCAGTATATGTGAGCACTGAGGGCTTTCGCAATGGCTTCGTTCTTTGGGCGCGCGACCTTCTAAATATATTCAATTCGTTAGGAAGCCATATAAGGTGGAATATTTGCTAATGAGCTTATATTCGAAAAGTTGATAGCTGGCTGACAGTGGCCGTCGCCTTACGGTAGCACATTAAAAAAGATGGTCCTCCAGATTGAGGCACAAAAAGAGATGAAGTTCACTAACTTTTAGTCTGCAGAGAGGGGGTTTTCTTCACTATGGCCATCCCAGCCACACAGTCTCAAGAGGGCATTTCACACCCTCAAGTCTCTCTTGCCCTTTCACATTAGTAACACTCCGCAAACCAAAAAATGCCGATTTATTAAACCGTTAAACTATTATACCGTTAGACCGAAAGGCAAGCTTTTTGCAAAGGCAGCTATTGCAGGCAGCAGAGGCAGCAGACTAGGCATAGAGGCAGCAGAGGCAGCAAACGCAGCAAACGCATCAAACGCATCAAACGCAGCAAACGCAACAAAGGCAGCAACAGCAGCAACGGCAGCAACGGCAGCTATTATAGCAATTACAGGCAATTGCAAAGGCTTGCAATAGTAAGAGAACTACTTACTTAGGTAATAGCTTGCAATGGGAAAGGGTCATGACGACTCAAATTCTTGTCGCCCTCTGATACTTAAAGGTATCAAGGACTGTGTCAGAAATGATCTAAAGGCAAATAGGTCAGCGTTGATGGGTCTTTGTTGCGGTCAGTCTTAAGATCAACGCGAGACGTCCACGGGGCCCCTTGCGCCGGCGAACAAGCAGGGAATACTGCAGCCCAACATTGCCATGTCTATCCCAGCCCGCCGAGTTGCGAGCTAAGAGATAAGGTGCATCGGGCCTCACAGTAGCGACAAAATCGGAGATCCAAATGACGTGTCCGTGCTGATCCTCAATCTCTATGCGGCCTGAAACCGACCGCCTCGCCTTGGGACATGTCGAAACAGGCATGTTTCTGAAGGCAATCACAGATGCTTCTTTTTCTTTCCCGATGCAGCCGGTGTCTGGTTCCGTGTTGGCGCAGGGAGATCGGCATAATAGCGCAGCCTTTGTTTTCTCAAAGACCCAGTTAGTTAGCCAGGTTTAACTGCGCAATGAGAGGGATGCAAGGGAAAGGGACCATCGCGCGTCACTGAGGCGACCATGTTTTGCAGATTTCCCAGGGGTTGTGCTCAGGCGATAGGGCAACTCGACTGGCTGCGCTGTTTTCGTTCGTCAAATCACTCAAGTCAAGGAAAGTGCTGGAGCTTTCCTAAGGTATGCAGGGAGCTGGTCACTCGTGCCTCTGGGAACATCGGTATCGCCACCTTGGATCTGGATGAGCGAGGAGGTTTCCATGTTTAGCCAAGATGGCCAGCGGGTGATGGGTTCCAAGTTTCCAAGCGTGTCGCCGGGTGTCAGACGCAGCGGCGAGGCACGAGAACGGGGCCCGAATGAGATTGTTGTTTCCCAGGATACAGCCATCTCCTTGACTCCGTCACGTCGCACGAGACGCCGTGAAGCTAGCCTCAGAGTTGACAGCTGACTGATATTGCCCAGATCATGAAATGCGACGACCCGTCCTCAATGGCGGCCGGATCCCTCGCCCATCACCCCGTTCATCCAATGAGTTACCGATGTTGCGCTCGCAAGGCAATTCGCTCCATGGATATGCATACATGGCAGACGCCACAGCATTTTGGGCGATTGATTGCTCTTTGACAAGATCCCGCAGGTTCAAGGCGAGATCTCGAGACAGCTTAGCATGTGATTTGCGATGAGAGGACGACGTGCTCGGCCTTCAGCCGCGTCAGACACGGGGGGTGGTGAGACAGGTCCAACGGCGGGCGCTCGACGGGGATGGGCTGTGTCTTGGACAATGATCCAACTGTCTTAACGTTTCGCTGGGTGGTGGGTGCTCAGCATGCGACCCGTACGGTTCGTATACAGTTATTGCAAGTTCATAGAGACCGCAATCTCCTGAGACATTCGGCCAGACCGTTGCGAGAACAATGCCTCGGCCGATTGTCTTGTGATTTTTCCAAACAAGGAAGTTTCTGGAGATGATGCCATTGAGTAGAACACATGGCTGCGCTGAGACTTGCATGGGCACTTCAGACGACAAACGGCGACGATATGGCAGAGGAGAGAGTCGGTAGGGCAAGAGGGTTCGGGCCCTCGGCGACCGCCACCGGCCTTTCCCTCAGTCGCCGACTTCCCATGCGGGAGATCAAGGGAGAAGAAGGAAATACGGGGCATTTGGTGAGCTCAGCCGCCTTCCCAGCGGCTGCATCTTGCCGCCCGTATTCTCGGCCTGATGATTCGCTCAACGTTGAGCAGTTGATGGCGATACACGGCAGCAATCATGGCCCAGCATGAGTTTCCGAGAAATGTCTGGACAGTCAACAGTGCATGCATGGCCGCATGGACGCTTGGATCCCAGCCGTTGGCGCCGACCGCCTCTCACAGCCTGCGCGCGAGACTCGAATAAGCAAGGATGGAAGAGACAATGAACGAGGAAGTCATGGCTGGGCAGACGCTCAAAAGGGGCAAAAAAGTAACCATGGCAACAACAATGAAGAGTGAGGCGATGAGGCGTCACAGCATGGCCAAGATGTGACAACATGGTCCTCTGGACGGCAGTGATCTGTACGTCACATCACGGCAAACCTCTTTTCGGGCAACAATGACTTCGTAGCTGAGCAGCCTACATGCTCTTGACGAAGACGTCGAGCAAGCGGTAGAACAACGTGTGCGGCTCAAATGGGAAGTCGAGAAGCCGTGTCCCGGTTGATAGGTTCGCGATGCGACGGGCGGCAGGCGGCAGCGGAGAACAAAGCACACGAGCCGGCGGCATCATGGCCCCGGCTACTTGTCCGTCCGGTGGTACGCCAGCATTCTCCCAATCGCGAAGCGAGCCAGGCCGCCTCGCACGCTGGACCTGCACGGAGCATGGCTGCAAAGAGATGAGGGCATGCAAGGAATGTCCGGCTGGGAGACACACCGCGTCTTGACCACGCGAGAAACCACCACTACGTAACATCAGAGCACATGGACGAGATGTATGCAGAATGAGCAGCAAGCAAGGGGCGTCAAGTGAGGTCCAATCTTGAGCAGCAATCATGCAAAAAGCAACATCCCGAGACCCGCGCCCGGCGAGAAGAGCGCCCAGCAAGTGCTTACGGTTGAAACAAGGTTGACCGGCTGTTGGGCCAGCGGGACTGGCTTGGCCCAGAGTCAACTCCTCGCTGGGCCCACTGTTGAGGCAAGAAACGACGGCACAGAGATGTCGTTTATTTACGGCCAGATGAGGGCGAGGCCGACGACGCCCCTGACGGGCTTTTGCTTGTCTATTCTTGTTACCATGAGGTTCCGGTTATGAAAGAACTAATGCGGTTCCCGCAAGTCAGCAGCCGGCGAGCTGCAGTGCTCTGATGAGGTTGGCAATACTCGCAGGGCCTGTCTCACGTTTAAAATTGACTTATCTCGACGAGGGCTGGGGGAAGGAAAAGAGGCTGGTGGTGTGTGCAGGTCACGCCTGATTTCTGAACGACGTCGTTCTTGTGCGACGTATTCGTAGAACGTGGAACCAATCTGGGAGGCTTTGGGATGGACCCATGGCGTCTGCAAAGGGGATTGGACACTTGGAACCCCCTTTTGGCCGTCCCATGGGCCATTGAGGTTCACCGTTCCTCCCCCCGGGGCGGGAGCGGATCGTGCCGCCGGGGCGGTAACCTGTTGCTATTGTGCCAAGCGGTCAAGGCGTCACGGCAGAGTGCAAGCCGGCTTTGACAGGACTCACAGCAGCAGAGGACCAGGGCTGCTCGCCAACCAGTAGCGAGTTCCATCTCGAAGAGCGGACCAGTAGCTCCTGTAGTCCCGTGAAGTCGAGCCCGTTGTTGGGCAACGGCGGTGCCAATTGTCCCGGGTGTGAATACACATGGACCTGGGCTCTCCGGAACATGCAGGCGCCGTTGTGGAGGCGGCGGCAGGGGGAGTAGATCACCCATACGGTCGGCGAGTGAGCTGCGGCAAAGCATAGCCATCGACAGCAGCGGCGTTGCTTTTTGGGACTCGCAGCCTTGGTGGCTTGTCGCTTGCTGAGCCAGGGGGAGTGTCTCCCCTGGGGCTCGAGGTCACGGGCTTTGGCGCGCCGATGACTGCACGGTAGAGGACCTTGACGAGTAGCTGACAGTCGCTCTGTCACTGTTCATCTTGGGGGTCTTGGAAAGGACCTCGGCGATGAGACAGGGGTTTCTGGCTGAGGCCTCTCGGCACCTCGAACGCCCGGTGGCCAAACAAGGTCTAGCGACATCAATGGCTCGGGACACGAGGCTCACCGTCAGCGGTTTCCTGTTGAATCTGCCTGCGGCTGCTGTACGTCTGCTGCTTCCTTTTCGTGTGCGACCCACGGACGACAGTTGTCCAAGACGCATCACGGTGGGCTGCCCAGCCATCAGACAACCTCATCATTACACCGAGAACTGGCAGCATGATTTGCACTGGCCAAATCCACGAGTAGACAGCGAGGCCAAACAGACTCTGGGGGCCTTCCATTGACATGTTCCCACGCTTCAAGGCATCAACGCCTGCCCAGACACACGTACGATGACCCAAGATGGCAATTTGTTTGTTTGTCCAGTCATATAGGGTAATAGCCGCTGTCCCTGGACACGATAGACGATCTGACGTAAAGCAATCAGGGCGACCTGGCTAGGCTTGGTTTCCAGAAGAAACAACTCATCCGAGGAATAGGGGCAACCGGGAAAGGGGGGACGACTACTCTACTACTGTAGGGCAAAAACACGCACCACACCAGAACCCATGCGCCATCAAGGATTAGCAGTAGACTCTAGCCTCAAAGGGACAGCATACATCTCGTCCAAAATTACGGTTGTTGGCGATCATGCCGGCCACGAGAGCTGACAATGGAGCACTTCGCCGGCCGTCATTGGGAGGTTTCCGGTTAGCTCGGCTTGTCAGGGAGGACAGGGTGTGAAGCCGGTTGCCTTCTGCCCCGAGCCGTCTCTCAAGCCACCGGCGAACGGGGGACTTTGCCTACCGGTATTCGACCAATGGGACAAAACGCGGCCCCGGACTCGGGATACAGAGAGAGAGCTGACGAGCAGGGCCCCGAGAACCCAAATATCACAGTGTCTTGGACCGACAGGGTCCATGTTTGCATGTGCAGGGGAAACATCGCGGGCTCACGCCTGGCCGCGTGTCTCTTGGTGCGCAGCTCATCTGCCGGGCCTGCAGGAGTGCGCACAAGCGCACAAGACAATGGCAGGCCCAAGAGACGGACCGAGCCAGGGGCATGCCGTGGTCGGACGTTTACTTCTTTTCGCTCCAAGGAGACGACGGGACTTTGCTTTTTCCTCCCATGGACCTCGAGAGCAGCATACTCGCGAGATGCAGCCCGGTCGTCCTTTGCTTGCGAGAAAACTTGTATATAAGCCTCTGCTTCCTCCGACAACAAGACGATTTCTCTCTCCTCATCCCAACAGCAGTCCAACAGATCCTAGCAAGCTTTCACAGCCTCTCACACTCGTTTCAATACTTCACTTCTAATAACCAATCACCACCCAAAACCACACCTTCAAAATGCAGTTCGCCGCCGTCATCTTCGCCCTTGCCGCCGCCGCCATGGCCGCCCCCGCCGAACTCCAGGCCCGCCGCATCTCCCACGAGGAGTGCAGCGCCTCCCACAACAAGCAGGCCTGCTGCAACGGCGCTGCCAACTGCCTGATCCAGGTCGTCGGTGACAACTGCAAGAACGAGGCCTACTGCTGCAAGACCGGCCACTCTGTTGTAAGTCTTCCCGCTTTGGAAACGAGTTCCTCGTCCCATTGCATGTGCTCACATCGCCCAGGGTCTGCTGGTCAACGTCAACGCTCTCAACTGCCTCAAGCTCGAATAAGCGTCTTGACGCTTCGTGGGCTCTCGCCTCGCCATGGGAGGGCCACAACACGCGGCAAAAAGGCTGTCACTGCTTTACAACGGGTGGTTTCAGAATCTGTCAACGCTTTGCGGCTTCGCAGTCCAGAATCGTTATGGGGATCTTCCGTTTCTCGATATCGAAGGGTGGTTTTGGGTTTGGGCAACCGACTCTCGGCCCTGATGATTGGCATACCTATAGTAGTGTTATCAGCATGAAAGCGTGAATATATATACGTGATCGAACTCTTGTGTTTCTTTTACTGTGATATGCTCTTGTCAATATTTCTCCTCTGAATCTGTTTACAGGCATCTATAAAAGGACTTCACTGGCTATTCGCTCTCGGTCTCATTGGCCAATCTCCTATTTTCGTTATCCCAGTCCCCCATTGATTCATAGTCGTCGACCATACAACTCCAAGTCGCCGGAAAATCGGCAAACAGAAGCACCATCATCCCCGTGACCGCGACGCTCTGTGATAGTTAGCTTCACTTCAATATTCACAAGGCCTCATTCGCCTATGAGTCATGACACTCACTGCGTTGCAGAAAAATGTGGCAAAAGCCTTGCCCTGCTCAGCCAAGCTAGCAAAAATGAAGCCAAATAGACCCTGCGTGGCAAGTCTTGCCACGTTCTCGACCAATGTCACGGCATTCAGGGCATCCGCTCGCTGGGAGTCGGAGCACATTTCGGTGATGACGCCCTTGGCCGCAGGGGCGGATCCTGAGCCAAAGGGCAAGAGAAACGCAGCTGGCCAAGCATCAGTTTAACCGGTCAGAACGTGACTGCACAGGAATGAAATGGATCTCTTTACCGAGATAGATGTGCCAAGGCTTTGTCGCAAACGCGGCAATCGTGGTCAGGGCTCCGTCAACAACGAGGCTCCATCGTAAAAAGACGAGGTCGAAACGGGAATCGTCGTGACCCTGGTCGATGAGACACGGTCTCGTCGGCTCTTCGACGGCCTGCTCGCCTGAAGGGACGTCGAGGCCCCCAGGGCAGTCCGGCAAACTCTCGTGCTGCTCAACCAACCTTTGGACACCACGGCGCCCCATCCAAGCGCGGCCCCAGGCAATGATGCGCGGAAATACGAATATGAGAAACAACGCGCGCGTCATGGCGAACTCGGACATGAGCCAGCCGACGTCACCCTGGGTGAAGTCAAAGGCGGCCGTGGCATAGAGCTGGACGAGCGAAGGGGCGTAACCCGTAGCCAGCTACAAGACGGGTCAGTTGATTTGACAGATTCAAAAAGAAAGAGAAGCACAGCGAGCGGATAGAATTGGGGAGGACGTACGACTCCAATGAAGATGCCGCTGCAGAGAATCAAGATCCCGTAGTGTCGCGACACCCTGCCGTCCGGGCGCCGCAGGAGCCGGGGCACGAGGATCTTGACGGGCGCAAGGAAGCCCGACGAGGCCTGCGGGCCGGGCTTCTTCCCGCCCGTCAGCGATTCGGGAGAGACGTAGGGTAGGGCGCAGGTCGAGTACGCGGCGGCGACGAGGAACGAGCCAAAGGCGACCTCGAAGGGCGCGTTGATGTCGATGGCGTCTCCGAGCAGTCCGCCGGCTACACGGTTCGAGTGAGCAGTTGTCCTCGGCGACCCATGGTGCCTGACGATACGGCAACAAGGCAATCACATACCTAGGTAGCCTATTCCTTGCCCGAGCATGATGCAGCCCTGGAGCTTGCCAAAGACGACTGTCCGCCTCGACGGCTCGACGAGCTCGCCCGCAAAGATGTTGACGACGAGGCTGCGCGGACCAAAAATCAGAACACTTGCAATCCGGCCGACCTGCCTTCGGGGGCCTGAGAGAGGGCGCTCACATGTACCCGGCCGGCCCGCCGAGGATGGTGATGAGCTGCGTCGCCTGGATAATCACCATGCCGGCGCGCCTCCCCGCGACGACGCCGAGGACCTGCGCGGCGACGCGGACGGCCGGCACCACGGTCTGGAGCACGAGGGCGAGGCGCGGGCCGACGCGCTTGACGGTCCACCCTGCCACGAAGAGGTTGATTGTCCCTGTTGACGGCCGTGTCATCCTGTCAGCAACAGTCACACGCATACACACTCCACACCCACATCCCTTCCCCTTGGGATCTGCCGCTCGAGAGAAAAGAGTCCAAGCGTACCACAGAGCGTCGTGCTCATGCTCAGGATACTGTACTGCGTCGCCGTGCCGGCCGCAATTTCATCCCTACTGCACCGATCTCCAGGGCCCTCGTGGGGCGGATGCGAGTCGTAAAACGAGTCGCACTCCATGAGGCGAAAGACGTACAGCAGTCTTCACCATGGTTCCCCCCTCCCCCCGTCTCCGTCAGACTCTCGATAGCCAGAGTGAAAATCCAGGGGGACGTACGGAACCTGGGTATAGCTAAAGGCCAGCGTGATCAGAAACCCGGCAAGCAGGATACGGTTCTCGGCGCTCCATGCCCCCCGGAGAAGCCGTGCTCCGAAGCCCCCGCCGGTGCCGCGCTCACGGGCCGCCGCCGGCTGGAGGAGCGGAGTCCGGTCGTCGGTCCTCGTCATTGCGCGGGCAGACGGGTCCTGAGACGAGTTGCTGAGAATCTTTGGTCTTGGATTGGTTTCGGGGAAACAAAAAAGATGATGGCGGACGTCGGGCCGCTAGCAGACAAGGGGCGGCCGGGGGTCCGGACCCGCTTGTCCGTGGCAATCAAAGGCCGCCTTGGCCAGGTTCTGCCGGGCACCTTTGCATTGATGGTACTGTATATGATGCAGGAAACATTGGCAAGCAGAGGGACCGTTGCACCGGGCGGTTGGAACTTGACCATGGGCGGGAGACGACAAGGTTGAATCTATTCTGTGCCTTGATATGTAAAAGTCTTAAACTGCTTTTCCAAGCATGTATCTGGGAGAAGTGAAGTTCGCAACTGGCAGGCAAATTGGTATCCTTCCAAACAGCTTTGATGATACATGCAGATGCTCCAATACGTCGCCATGCATTGGAAAGAACATTGAATAGACGAGCGGCTTTGTACAGCACAATCATACGTTTACAATTACTCCTCTCTCCACTCACCGAATCCTGCCTCTCCGTACGGGTTCCACTCTTGTCCCGGATAGCTCGTTGCACTCATCTTTGGCTGATAGTCTTCTGCGTCCTCGGGTCGGACGTAAATCTTTTCCTCCTGCGACTCCAGTCGCCGGCTTCGTTCGTACCTGTCCGCCGTGTCGTCCAATTCTGCTGCCGTGACAGTGCTGCGGCTTTTCGAAGCACCTTCATTTTGAACCGGGCCCGTCACATTGACTGGGCTCGGCGCAGGTTCGCTATGACTAAAGGGACTGACGCCTTCGACACTCTTTTGCCTCTTGCCAAGGTCCTCTGCGCTCGTTGCCGTGTCCTGCGCTGGCACCCTATTCTCCGGATACTCAACTGTTCCCAGCACCTTGTTGGGGCCGGGAAGAGTAGGTGACGGAGACTTGCGAGATAGAGCAGCAGCATCAATCGACGGTGAGCCTCCAGACCTGGGCGAGCCATGTGGCAAAGCCTTGCTTCGATCCTGCACTAATCCTAGCGCAGGACTCAAAGGGCTCCCGTGGCGCTCCCGCCCGTCGTTGCCTGAGTCCTGTCCGCTACTCATGGAGATCATGCTCGGCTGATACGCAACCACACCGCTCGCTCCGACGTTCGGGCGGTTGTCTGCCGTCGATCCCATTGGTGGAGACGGCGACATACCAAAGGAAGACACTGAACCGTACTGGGTAGGAGTTTGGTACCCCTTCTTGGGAGAATATCCCCGGTGGGACGCCACAGTTGCAAACTGAGGCACATGCGTACCCCGTTGCTGGAGAGCGTCCCTTTCTGCTGACGTGTGCCGCCCTACGGTATAAGGAGTCGTGGTAAGCGCACCCTCCCCGTGGACGGCTCGGTAACCCTGAGGGATGGGAACTTGTTCGTATAGAGATTGTGACTGTCCGCCCGAGATCATAGCGTATGGATCCACATTGGCGGCCACCTGAGGAGAGTGGCTGCCGTGCCCGACCTGAGGGGGCACTGCGCGCTGTAGGTCGACCGTTCTACCCGATGGGACAGAATGCTGATGCTGTGGTGCGCTCGAGATCCAGCCCTGTCGCATTTCCAGAGGCATCTCGCGCTGGCCAAAGGAGGGATGCCCCAAGTGAACAGGCTGCCCCAGGTGAACAGGCTGCCCCAGGTGAATAGGCTGCCCCAAATGAACAGGTTGCCTCAAATGAACAGGCTGCCCCAAATGAACAGGCGGCCCCAAATGAACAGGCTGCCCCAAATGAACAGGCGGCCCCAAATGAACAGGCTGCCCCAAATGAACAGGCGGCCCCAAATGAACAGGCTGCCCCAAATGAACAGGCGGCCCCAAATGAACAGGCTGCTGCTGGTGCGGCAACCTCTGTTTGTGCGCTTCTCGTCGCTCATGGTCCCCAGTCGGCTCCAACTGCCTTGACAATCTCTTGAACGCTCCAAAGAGTTTTGAGCTCGCCCTCTTCTCCCCCTTTTCTGCCCTAAGTTGATTGTTTGAGGAAACTGGGACTGCCTGGCCAGATATGCGATTCTTGAAATCTCTCCGCCATGAGTTGGAGCCGCCACCGTTGCTCACCTGGTAGTCTCTTTCATTTTGCGTCAAGTTGGTGCTGGACACCAACTGGTCCGGCTTAAAGTAAGAATGAGTTTGCTGAGGGGCGGCCGTTCGGGAGCCTGCATATGAATCTGCTGCCGGCTGCTGTGGCCGAGGCCGCCATTCGGACGCAAAGGACGTCCGCGGGGCCTCATTCTGTAAGGCGCTTGGCAAAGGAGATGGCAACGACTGCTTTCGGGAAGCATCGGTACTGAGTCGGTCGCCAATGAATGCCCTAGTCTGGAACTGCGGGCCCCGAGCTGGGGCAGTCTCCGCGAGCGATTGGATGCCCAGGCTACGCTGAGGTTGTGAGGCCCCATGCTCGCTGGCATCGATGCTGGATACGCTAGACGGACGGCGCTGACACGCCGATGGATCTCGCGAATCGGGCCCCTCCGTCACCACGTCAGACTCTGGATGGCCGGTCGGCTCATTAAGTCTGCGTTGAAAACCGCCGCCGCTCTGGTCCGCCGGCTGATGTCCTTGATGAGCCGACGCAATGGACAAATCTGGAGAAACTGTCGAGATTCTCATGAGCGCCGCCTCGGCAAAAGCCTCATGCTGGGCGCCGACGCCGGCCAACGGTAATGGGACCACATCTTTGGAAGGTTGAGGTTGGCCATCCTGTGACGATAACAGGGGCACGGCTGCGTTGCGTCGATAGTCCGACTCCACAGGCGTTGTTGGTGTAGATTCAAGAGCTCGAAGCAGCCTCTGTCGATCTTCGTCAGTCATTGAGCTTCCGTATGCCATGGGAACCTCGCGCCCCAAGGGAGATGGTTTAGGCTGGCTCCCGGGCGATTGCGCGATTTGCCGACCCGGGAGCTGTGATGGGGGTCGGGGAGAATCAAACGAGGCAGCGCGGCCTCGTGCACCCTGATTGCCCATACCTGAGGAAAATGGCGGCGGGGAACCACGAGAAGGTGAGCCGGGAGAGTACACACCCCTGAGTTGAGGCTCAGGTGTGCCGTGTCTCGGCAGAATCTGGAGGTCCGCAGAGGATTGAACTTGCCGGGGAGCGTCATGCCCTTCCGATCTCGACGCAGGCTTACGTCCCAGAAAGTCTGAAATCATGTCGGACATGGACATTCTTTTATCTTCTCGGCTTCTGTTCGCATCACTGCGGCCAAAGCGAGTGCCTTGGGGCGAGCCTGGCTCCGCTTGAGATCGATGCCCAGTCACATCGGACCGGTCTTTGCTGTCAAGCTGGCTCTTCGAGTTGCGATCTGGCCCAGCTCCATGCCAAATGTCCTTGAGACCGGACAGGCTTACCAAGTTGGACAGCCTCTTCCTCTTCTGCGTGACTTCGGCATCCTTGGTCCGGTCTACCCCATTGCGCTCCCTAGAACCCGAAGGCCGTGACGAGCTGCCTTGAATATCTTCAAATCGAGACAGCGGACGATGGGCCTCAGGGTGCCGGTGCGGGCCTGATGCGCGAGCCGAGAGCATGTCTTGATCCACACCTTCGCCGTCGCGAGTCGATCGGAAGCCGCTATTCGCAACAAAGCTCAGTGGCCTCGGCTGATCTGCTTGGGCATATCCCATAGCATCAGTGGAGGCGGATATCGGGCCAATCCAAAATCCTGAAGATCTTTGCGAAATTTCCGTCGATCGCCGCGGACGTTCAGTGAGGGAGGAGCTCTCTGTGGTCGCATTTTCTGTCCTATATCTATCGGAGCCTGCCGGACCGCGTTCGCCTCGCTCGTCCGACATCCTGGCTTCGAAATTCTTGACCTCACTGCGAAGAGCTTTGGACGGTCCATAATCTTCGCGGTCGTGCGAGTTCTGTCGCAAGTATGAGCCCGGCTGCACCCAGGAAGTCGGGTCAGCGTGAGGTTGGTGATCGTCTTGGCCTGGATATTGAGAGAAGAGATTAGGCCACCGGTTTGCCGAACAAGGGGGAATATCAGAAGGTCTTGAACGTGGATTAGCTGGCATGCCCGTCTCTTTGTCATAAGCGCAGGCAGCAGGGTGCTGCGAGCTACTGGCTTCCGGCCGATGCTTCGTCACCGAGTGGAGTGGCTCAGAAAGATGGCTCTCCTCTAGCTTCCAAGGGCCGTCGGCGAGACCTGGAATGGGGCTCAGTAGCACCGGCGGCTTGCTATTAGTTGACAGGCTGGATGGGGTAGACGAGGCACCCAATAGCTGTTTCGTAGCTTGAGAGTCGCTATTCAAAGGGCCATGCCCGGTGGGCCCGCTCCGAGGTGCCTCCTCCGAGTCATCGGTCACGAGCCGGATGCTACTCTCGAGCGGCTGCTCCAGGGAACCGGGGAACTGTAAGGCGGGCAGAGGTGCAAAAGCGGGTAAATGCTCTGTGCATCCCGCGGCATGTTTCTGTGGAGGAGCTGCCAGACCATCGTCGTGCTCGTCGTCATCGACGAGGGAGAAGCGGCGGCTCGCTCTCTTTGCCCTTGGTTTGAGACCAAACGGCGAGCTCC
The DNA here is from genome assembly GCA_000956045.1 of Hirsutella minnesotensis 3608. Taxonomy (NCBI): domain Eukaryota; kingdom Fungi; phylum Ascomycota; class Sordariomycetes; order Hypocreales; family Ophiocordycipitaceae; genus Hirsutella; species Hirsutella minnesotensis. The sequence continues at coordinate 361,522 of KQ030527.1, read as the reverse complement.
TCCGAACGGGGGGTAGCCCTTTGAAGGACGACTTTCGCTTCTCTGCATTCTGATTCGGTTGATGTTCCGATGTAGTGTCATCTCCTCGACTAGAATCCGTCGGCGCATCGCCTTGATTGATCAAAGGCTGAGGCGCCACTGACGCGACAACGGGCTGGCTGTCGGGCTGTCGCGCAACCACGACCCATTCGTCTGTCTCTGTTCCTTGCGCATCGCCGGACCAGGCATTGTCGAATGCCCTCGCCGGGATCTCGAGCTTGCTCAGACCAGCAGTTGCGCGGTTCGTGGACCCCGACGAGTTCCCAGTCGCCTGCTGCTGGAGCAGGGCTGCGCCATCATGCGACCTTGTCTGAGTCAGAGGGTGCCATTGGGATGCCTGATGCTGGCGTCGAGGGTCGGCCAGGGGTGTTGACGCAGGTTGAGTCGTCTTCAGTGCAAGCGGCGTCCCTTCGCTGGCTGTCCTCACGGTAGCTGGTGGGGCTGTTTCATCCACGCGCGGTTTAGCTCCCAAGGACAGCGCCCATGATGATCGCCGCTCATTCTTGAGGTTCGCCTGCGGGAGGCAGCTGAACGATTCGCCCTGCGGAAAACAGCAAAGTATTAACATGCATCCATTCACATGCAGCCATGAAGTCTGTCCTGGCACGGACTGTGTGATGATTGGGAGGACGGGGAGAAGGGGAGGTGCCACGAAATGTAGCCTGTCATTCCTATCTCATGCATCCCAACCTTGCTGGCTGTCATCGACATAAAGCAGAAAAAAGAACAAGGCTCCCAAATCAAAGACTCGACATGACCCTTGACATGGTTCTCGTTTCCCGTCAAAAACATGATGAAGCGCGAAGAGAGGCAGGGCGTGGATTCTGCCCGTTGCGGTGCAGGCTTGAGAAAGGGAGCATTAATGAAATACCTTGTCCCCGCTTCCGCGCAATTTGTTCTTCCCTTTGTTCAAAAGACCCTTTCCCATTTTCCCGGCCGAGTGCATGAACTCCTTGCTCTTAGTCCCTATCTGATTAGTAGGATGTGCGAATGCGCTCCCGGTGGCTTGTTGATGCAGCTGCAGGCTCCCAAGCCGCGATCGGCCCGCTGTCGACGACCCCGGCGCGCTCGCATTGAGGTATTGCTGATAGTACGGCTGCTGCGAAGCCGGTGGCGCACCGGCAGAGGACGGCTGGCTCCCAGATTGGTTTGGTTGACGGGCGGTTGCTGCAGCCGGTACGGCCGCTCCGCTGACGTACTCTGGGTGCTGCGCTTGCATGTTTGCGAGCCACGCATTGAGCCCGCAGTCGGTAGTTGCGTAGAATTTTCGGGCCTCGTCCAACTTGGCCATCTTGTCGGCAAGGACAGGTAACCCCATGATGTCGCGAAATGACATGCTCGGTTCTCGGCCGGCGTGATGCGACTCTACAGGGCTCATGGATTCGACTCGTGGGGGCGGCGCGAACGCCGGATGAGTTTCGGGAGGTGGCGTTGGCGATATGCGGTAGCTTGACGTCTGCGTGAGGGCCTTCTCGTCGGCCAGGGAGAGTCTCTTGCCATCAGAGCCAAGGGGCGTTAACCCTCCACCCTGTGGAGAGACGGGCGATGGTGGCTGCTGCATCTCTGGGAGGTCGGGGAGTTCTTTTGCTCTTTCGGTGGTAGGGTTTGTCGGTGATGCCGTAGTTTGAGAGTCGTCGATGTGAGCAACGGAGGAAATGCCGTCGGCCTCAATATGAGGTGTGTGAGCCGACTTGGGTTGCACAGCCAGATTCTCCGATGCCTCGGGTGCCTGCTGACCAGACAACCGTTTGTCCGGAAAGGACAAAGAAAGCCTATTCTCGTCTCCTCCACCCTCCCACGAGAATCTTCGCTGGAAATTCCGCTTTCCAGGTACAGTCTCGTCCCGAGAATTGTCCAGAAGATCTGACATCCCTTTTGCGTTTCCCACATCGTCGACTTGAGCTCGACTCTTTTCAGGAGTATCGGGCAAGTCGCCGACATGATCTCGCAGGGTGCGATTACTTTCTCCCGCTGATGTCGAGGAATCCTTGGCCTGCAGATGGCCGCGATCTTCGATGAGCGGCTGAGGTGCGGTGAATGGACCCCCAGGGGTCAGAGACCTCAAGATCTCGTCACTCAATGCATCATTGTCCTTGACAGGAGACTCATTCGTGACATCATGAGTAAGCTGGTGTTGGGCAGGGTTAACGGCTCCCAAAGACTTGCGACCAGCATGTAGCATGCCCTCGGTAGGGCTTGCAAATTTGATGGCCTGGTCGGGCGTTCCACGTGGACTCGGAGTCCGCAGAGGCAAGGGTGAGGGCGAATCGCTTTTCAGATGTATCGCAGACTGTCGCGCCTGAGGTTGAGCCATCACAGAGTCCGCCGTAGCGAAAAATGGGATCTTGTCGGACTTGGGAGTCAGAGGATGAACCTCTTGAGATTCATTCTTCCCAGTGGGTTGGTTCCGCGACCCTACAGCGTCTGAAGAGCTCTCATCTGCTTTCCATTCTCGTTTCGATGCGGGGGCTTGCGGTGACTTCTCGATAGATTTCAGCGCCTCCTGCGCAACGGCGGATATGGAGCTGGGGTGCGACGCTGTAACTGGCGAGGCTTTCTTGGCCAGGTCATTTTTGCCTCGCGCCAGTGTCTCGGTCTCGAATGAAGAGTCATCGCCTTCGTGTTCCTGGATTATCGGTTCGGGTGCGCTAAAGGTACTCGTTGCAGGTGAGAACCAGTCGGGGCCGAAGCCTGACATTCGAGCAACATCGGGTAATTGAGGGCTTCTAGAGCTTCGGCGGCTGGCAAATTCATCGTCCGATTGCTCATCAGTGCCACTGACGCTGCCGGCCCCGTGATGATCGGTCTTGGTTATGTTGACGGATCCGCTGGGCTTGGCATGGACATTGGAAAGGGATGACGCGGGCTCCGCAATGTGTCGCGTGTCTCCAGCGATGGCACTCTTTGACTCCTTGGCATGATGTGTCTGGTGACGAGCATCCTGCGACTGGGGCGAAGGGAGGATGCTTTCAGGCGACGGGTGCGCTTTTTGTGGCGAGCGCGTGGATATAGCGCTCGCGAAGCCGTTATCAGCGAATCGGTTCGGCGCAGCGATGTCCGAATGAAGCGCCGTTTCGGCCGTCGATGGGACAAATCTGGCAGAAGGTTTCCGAGTTGAAGGGCGAGGCTCATGCGATGAGGCGGCGGGTGCTGGATGCTGCGTCTTGGACGAGGGCGAGGAAAGGGTAGACTCAAGATAGTCTCGAGAGGAGGTTCGCGGCATGGCAGCCACATTGGCGGAGGGCTGTTTGGCTAACGTCTGCGGTAACGGTGGGGGCAGTTCGGGCTCGTCGTCATCTTCAAACTCGTCGGCACCCCAGTCGTCGCCATCGTAGCTCTGAACCCTAGCTTCGACCCATTTCTTGGTCTTTGTTCGATTCACATTGACTCGGTAGTTACTGCCGGAAGGCGACGTCGAGGAGATGCTGCGAGTAAGGAGAATCAAGTCAGCGTCGCACGTGGCTTGTGTCACGACAGCGAGACGTACGCTGAGGAGTTGAGGCCTCGCCCAAAGTTTTGGTTCAGTGGGCTGTCCATGGCGAAGGGCGCTGAAGCAGCTCGGCCATTCATTCGCTCATGACTCCTTGATCGCGAGTGGCGCGCTGACGACGGAGGCGAGCCAGGAAAGGCGACGGGCAATACGCGGGATCAGGGTATTACTACTTGGAGAAGGTGGAAGTCGGAAGGACAAGAGACAGCGAATGCGCCCACAGGTAAAGAGAGGAGGGGTGGCGCCGCCGCGTGGGCAAAAGGGAGAAAAAGGACGGCCGCGTAGGGCGCGAGTGTGTGCAGGCCATGCATGGATCTGCCCTTTGACCAGAGATTACCATTCTGGACGGAGACAGCTGAGCGGTCTGCTGAGCTTGGCGACGTCCTGTCAAGCGGATGAAGTTGCCGCTAGCAGAGGGAGCGCAGACCAGGGTTCTTTGGCAGCCGAAGTTGGCAGTGGAGATACAAGGAAGCCACGGAGATGTGCTAGTGTACCTAAGCGTGCCAAGGGAGCGTGTGCAGTGGGTACAGTGAGTTACCTCGGAAGTTCGGCTGACATTCGCGCGCGAGGCTCGTTCCAACAGAAGCAAAGCCGACAATAACTGACAAAGAATCCATCGTGTCCGTCGACGCACTCTTGGCATGGCTTGGATAGTGGACCCGTGGATACTCCCGTGGCTATTTCCAACCATGGCATCCATCGGTTTTCGTTCCCTCGGGGCTTTCTGCTAGGATCCCTTTGTCGTGTTGGCCGCGACGACTCGATGCTCGTGTGACACTCACGACGACGCCAAGACTCGTAGTTGGTTTTCTCTGGTAGGCTGGTGGATGGACGGCATGCGTGGCGTAAACTGTTGGCCGTGATTGTTCCAACGGGACGCTGTTCTTCAGGTGGGTCAATGGATCGCGGCTGTGCCTCGAATCTCGTATTGCCCTCGAAGGATAGCCGTACGGAGGAGAGCGGTTGCGACAAGTGATTGCATTGTCTGCAGGGACATTGACGGCCGCTGATCAATTGATTCGGCTCAACATATCTCGCGTGCAGCAATCTAGCGGTAATGTTTGCTCGTCCAAGTTAACACCAACTGCAAAGCATGTTCCTACCCTACACCCAGCTTGAAAGATACGAAGAGACTTAAAATACAACTCTCCCCTGTAAAAATTCTTCATCCCGCGGAGCTGTTAGCGGCTTGTTACGCGGGCTGGGATTTGCAGGCCACCCGACCACGCTTTTGCTGTGAGACCCCATCGGGGCCTTAACAGCACAGAGGAAGACTTTGGAGAGCTCATCTTCCTCTGCAGAGCTGGTCCCGACACAACGTCCACTCGGACCCCATGGCCTCCTCCGGAACCAAGGAGCCAAGGGTATTGGAAGACAAGCTCTTCTAAACAACGGTGGCCGGTCGCGGAGGTTTTTCTCCCTGAAGGCAAGCTGCTCGACAGCCTCTGATTCCTTCGAAGGGTTTTTCCCTGCCGCCACCCCTCGGCCGGTTTCCTTTCCTCGGTGCAATGAGGATGGATATAAAGCTCTGGTAGCTTTGGCAGAGGGGATGAGAGAATTCTGACCGGTGAAAACCAAGGGTTGACCACATCTGCCCAAAATTTCCCCGCTGACGGGTGAGGGCCACGAACGAAATGCGCCTTGAGCTGTCGAAATGCTGGATGAGCTGACTGGACGGCTGCTGCGGGGGGGATCTACCGGGACACTTGTACTGACATCTTGCGATGTACTTTAGTGGCGTCTACAGCAGAGACAACTGCCCGTGGACAGGTGTCGTTATGTGAAACCATGTGGCCTTTGCAAGGGAAACTGGTTCATCTTGTCAGGTAGCGGTCGGGAAAAGTTAGTTTAGCTCAGCACGTCCTGTGCTCCGATAGGAGACCTGAGCGACTGAAGTCGCTGGACGGAAAATACACACACACACACACACAAGAGACTTAAAATAGTCCAGGCCAAGGCATTGGCGGGCCCCAGCCACAGTGGCACGGCCCTGGAACGAAACAAACCCACCACGTGTCGTCGCAATTCGCCCAGTGATGCGATCGTCGCCGAGGCAGAAAATGAGCTGCTGCATTCGTAGCGCTTCTGCATCTCCACACTTTCATCATTCGCCCTTGATACTCTTCTTCACCTTCATTCATCCCGCTTATGCTTTTGCTCGCCGCGTTACCGTCTCCTTCGATATCCGCCGCATCCGCGTGCACCATCGACGACCAACTCCGCCACCTTGGCCGCGCGACCCCTGACTGACGTTGCACCATCACTCTCTCACCAGCCCTGCATCGACAGCGGCCTCTCTTATCGTGCCGGCATCCGCATACTGCTCGATACCGTCGTCGTTCCCGAATCCGTCTTCTTCGTCGTCACCGCACGCTGGTCGTCGGTCCGCGTCGATAATCCTCACTCGCGAGACACCATGGCGGTCGCATCTATCCAGGACCGGACCTCCGAGTTCAAGTCGGTCTTGGCTCAAGCACAGCGGCGACAAAACTCGGCAAAGGTTGGATCTCAACGGAGATCTCTCTTGAACGATGCGCAGAAAGCCGCCGCAGATGGAGACGCGAAGCCCCGGCGGTCCGACTTTGCGAGGAAGGCAGCCGAGATTGGCCGAGGCATCTCTGCGACCATGGGCAAGCTCGAGAAGCTGGCTCAACGTGAGTTGCCCTGTCGCGTTTGGAGTAGCGTCACTGCAGCTGTACTGATTCATCCAAAGTCGCCAAGCGCCGCACACTATTCGATGACCGGCCCGTCGAAATCAACGAGCTTACCTTCGTCATCAAGCAAGACCTGTCGTCGTTAAATCAACAAATCGGCGCGCTGCAGACTCTTTCCAAACAGCAGCACCCCAAGGCCGATCAAGAGGGCGAACACAACAAGAACGTCGTATATCTGCTACAAGGGAAATTGACCGATGTCTCGGTCAACTTCAAGGACGTCCTAGAAGCTCGTACCAAGAACATTCAGGCGTCACGATCAAGGACGGAAAACTTCATCTCGTCTGTTTCTCAGCATGCGCAGCCGTCTCTGCCACAATCCGCCTCACCCTTGTACGGCACGCCGAATCGCTCCTCTCCAGCACCCGGCTCCGACACCCTCTCGCTCAACCCCGTGGGCGATCAACAGCTCCTGATGATGGAGGAGGCCCAGCCGACCAATACGTACATTCAGCAAAGAGGAGAAGCCATCGAGGCCATTGAGAAAACGATTGGCGAGCTGGGTAGCATCTTTGGACAGCTCGCCACCATGGTTTCGGAACAAAGCGACATGATCCAGCGCATCGATGCCAACACGGAAGACGTCGTGGACAACGTCGAGGGCGCTCAAAGAGAGCTGTTGAAGTACTGGTCACGCGTCTCGAGTAATAGATGGCTGATAGCCAAGATGTTTGGCGTGCTGATGATTTTCTTCTTGTAAGTGACCCGACCGGGCTCCACTGCTCAGCCGCAAAGTCCATACTAACTCGAAGCCACAGGCTATGGGTTCTTGTGTCCGGCTAATGGGGTGAGGGCTACGGCGATTCGCCATACTGAGGCGTCGTTCGCTGTGGTCTTGGACGCAGTGTCTCCGGAGGCAGCATACCCTGGGGCCGTTGGCATTTTCGCATCGCCACGCTTCCTCGAACCTGTATTTGTGTAATTCTACTCGGGAGCGTTTGAGGAAACTCCTATTTGTCCATTATAGAGGCGTTTGAAGCAAGGAAAAACTTGGACGGCTAGATAGAGTGGTTGTCAGCAGCACTGGGCAAGCAAGATAGACTACCCCTATGACTGGCGGCCGCGGTTGGCCACTTCTTGAACAATCCACCAGGTCAATCATCAAGTCAGGGTCAGAGTTTCGGTCATTGGCCCGTCTAGTCATGCGCGCCAGGAGATGCCGGGGCCCCGCGATCTGTGTGGTGGGCATGAAACGAGGCCCCGGGGCACGCGAGGCGGACCCGAATTAAGTTGGGCGACTGGAATAGCCGACGTGTGTGGAGGCTTTTTGGCGGAGACGCGCCAAGACGTCCGCTTCGAGCATCTCTCGCCGACGGGGATCCCATTTGGCGATCGGGGACCACGAACGGTCCCCTGGGAGAAGTCGAGGCAAAATCAAAGGCCGTGACGTTATAATGCGGATACCTATTATGGAGAAGGGGACACTATTGGGTTCTATAAGAGCCACTGCGTCCTGTGCATGTGCCTGGTCGCTGTTATCTTTCTTCATTTTCGTCGAGTCTTTTCCTAGAAGCCGTAACAAAGAAGCCCTCGTCCTGCAACTCATTAGCCGACGATACCAAACCCTCGACTGCAGTCTCACTTGTCGATTTCGCACAGCAAAATGGCCCAAAGCAGCTTCAAGCTCAACACGGGGGCTGAGATGCCCGCCGTCGGTCTGGGTAAGTCGTGAGATGCGTCCCGGCGTTCCGGTGATGGCCGGCGCGCAGCCGGCAAACGGAAATGGCCAAAGGGTAGGCTGACGGAGGTATCGCGCTCAGGGACGTGGCAGTCGAAGCCTGGCGAAGTCCAAAAGGCCGTCTCGTACGCGCTGCAAAACGGCTATCGGCTCGTCGACTGCGCCTACTGCTACGGCAACGAGGACGAGGTCGGTGAGGGCCTCAAGGAGGCGTTTGACGCTGGCGTCAAGCGCGAGGACGTCTTCATCATGACCAAGGCCTGGGCGTCGTACAACACCCGGATCGCCGAGAACCTCGACAAGAGCCTCAAGAGCTTGGGTCTCGACTACGTCGACCTCTACCTCATCGTGAGCCTCACACCAAGTACACCCTTGCGCAAAGTCGTTTGCTAATGCGCGCGAACAGCACTGGCCCGCTCTCCTGAACCCCGAGGGCAACCACGAGAAGTTTCCGACGCTGCCCGACGGCACGCGAGACGTTATTCAGGGATGGAACCACGTCGAGGCCTGGAGGCAGATGGAGGCTCTCATGGGCACCGGCAAGGTCAAGGCCATTGGTGTCTGCAACGTAAGTGCCTGGTGATTCCAAGTAGAGACGCCGCATCAAGAAGCTGACTTGGGTCCTGTAACAGTACAGCAAGCCGTATCTCGAGGAGCTGCTGCCTCAGTGCAAGATTGTGCCGGCCATCAATCAGATCGAGAACCACCCTAGCCTGCCGCAGCAGGAGATTGTCGACCTGTGCAACCAAAAGGGCATTCACGTCGTCGCCTACAGCCCGCTGGGAAGCACCGGCAGCCCCCTGATGAGCGCCGAGCCCATCACCAAGATTGCCGAGAAGCGCGGCATCAGCGCCGGCACCGTCCTGCTGAGCTACCACGGTAAGCCCTGCTCAATCTGTCGTGGAGGATATTTGCTGATTGTGAACTACAGTGGCTCGCGGCACCACCGTGCTCGCCAAGTCTGTCACGCCGGCGCGCATCAAGGCCAACCTAGAGATTGTCAAGCTCGACGACGAGGACATGAAGCTCCTCAACGACTACTCCAACGACCTGACCAAGAAGGGCGAGCTGAAGCGCTACGTCTTCCCGCCCTTCAAGACGACCTTTGGCTTCCCCGACAAGGCTTGAAGGCAAGCAGATAGATGAATGAAATGAATACCACGTTACATTGATGTTTATGAGTAGCTCGTCAGAGAACTCTTTGTGATATTACGTTTTTTCCAACTTGCGTAAATCATGCGAAATTGCGTTGAAGCCAGACCAGATCTCAAATTGAAACAATGCACGGACCGGTTCATCGACATTCCAGATTAGAGAACCTGGTGTGAACTGGAGGGAATAGCACGTCGTGGTCTAAACTCAAACACTACCTACCCACAGACATGGGCTCGTGCTGAATACCTGCCAACTTGGGATACGTGGTTGGAACACCGGCATTACCGGGGGGCACCGCCGTTGACGCCCAGCATGAAAACACAAAAACTCAACGGGCTCTGTATTTCTATATTATCCTACAAAATGCACTACAAGGCATTGGGGACTACGAGTCCTCCTTCATATCCACAACGACCTTGAGTACAAGTCGTCCATCGTCATCCTTGACCTTGGCAGCCATGGAGAATGCATCGTTGATGCTATCCAAGCCCTTGAAGCGATGCGTCACAAGCGTCGACAGGTCGGGCATCGAGGCCGGCCGGTTGGATAGCAGCTTGATGGCCTTTGGGTAGGTGTTGGCATATCGGAAGACACCAATCAGATCGACCTCGCGCAGGGCGGCCGCCGACATGGGCAGCGTGAGGATAGGAGTGCCCATTCCAATAATCATGACCTTGCCTCCGGGCTTGGTGGCCTAAACGGGAATGAATTAGCTTGCGAGACTTGGAACCATCGGACAAAGTGCCGAGGAAGAAGACGTACGTAGATGGAGCTCTGGAAGCAAGTCTCGACGCCCGTGCATTCGTACACGGCCGTGACCTCGCCCAGGGGCTTGCCGTGGACCTCGACGGCCTTGATCTTGGCCGCGACGTCCTGCGCGTACGCCAGGGCGTCCGACGCCTTGCTAACGGCAGCCGCCAAGAGGCCGACGGCGCCGGCGCCGAAGACGAGCACGCTCGAGCCGGCGGGCAGGTTGGCGCGGTCCCGCGCGTGCATGGCGACGGAAAGGGGCTCGATGACGGCCCCGAGGTCGAGCGAGAGGTCGCCGGGAAGTCTGCGGCGGGGGCTGTTAGCGAAGCCGCCGACAGAACAAGGGCACACGCGACTCACTTGTGACACCACCGTGCCGGGTGGTTGACTCTGTCCTGGAGGGTGCCCTGGGCGTGGGGAAAGGCCTTTGCCGAGCTGCGAAACTTCATCTCGCGGCAGATGTTGTAGCGCCCCTGCTGGCAGTACTCGCACTTTTCGCACGGCAGGCCGACCTCAAGAGCGACGCGGTCGCCCGGCGCCAGGTCCGAGACGCCGGAGCCGACGGCCACGACGGTGCCGCTC
>KQ030527.1:293179-342562 GCA_000956045.1 Hirsutella minnesotensis 3608 | reverse complement strand
GTTTGCGGAATCGGCGTGCCCAGAACTACTCTTGGCAGGCTAAGGGTAGAAGGGACAGGAGAAGGCCCCTCTGCAGCGCTTGGGATAGATGGCCTCAGCAGAGGTCTAGGCAGTCCCTGGAGTGCGGGGGCCAGGCCACAGAATAAGGCAGGCGTGGCAAGAGATTGTAAGCCGTTCACAGACGCAGGCGTTGGCGCAATCCGCCTTGGAGGCGTCAGGTTAGCTAGCGAATCAGTTCTCTTCGTGGCTTGGCGTGGTGGTAGCCTTGAGGCGATATTTCGCATCGCGGCAACGGCGGCTCTGGACTTGGTTACCCGTTCCTTTCGGTGTGCCCTACAGCTAGCACACTGTCCTGTAAACTTAGTGGTGTCCTTTACGCTTCGAAATTCGACTTCGGGCAGGTCTTGCTTGCAGGCACGGCAGTTGCGGACTGCCTGGGGTATATCGTGCTCCATGTGACCGTGTATATATCCACCTCTTAACACCTAGACCGTTAGGTATAGCTCGGAAAGTGAGGCTTTGTGAGGGCCAATGTCCAATACCGTGATAGATCTCGATAGGGCGGTTGTCTGAAGCAATTAGATCGGGTTTGAATGATCAGGAGGGAACTGAACTACTTCCCGGAAGCAGGGTAACCGGGGAATCTTGAGAGGTAGGCCAGCTGCGGTGATGATATGTGAACCTGGATACCTACAGCAAACTGGTGGGTTTGATGGATTCGACGGGAAAGGGAAGCAGCGGCCATCTGGGCTGGTGTAAGGAATACGGGGCACGTGGCTCATTGGGCCAGAATCGTGTTTAGAAGTTCGACAAATGAATTGATTCGAAGTAAAGAAGAACTGAAAGCTCTTGGAGAGCTTGCTAGTTATCTGGTTATCTGGTTATCTGGTCAACGCTCAGGGGTCTCAACGCTCAGGGGTCAGTGCCGAGGCCTTCATTTGGTGGCGTTCGCGGTCGACCAATTCCCGCACGAGTTGAGTACAGGGGAGGCCAATTAGCCAATCAGAGGAGGTTTTATGCTCGATTCTTTCTGACTGAGTAGAACGCCCTTCGGGCTGAATAACAAGTTGATGTTAAGAGGAAAGTCTCGATGGCGATTGGGCTTGGTTCTCCTTCTCCTCAAAAGTTCAGCATGCCAAGTCCACTTCCCGGACATGGAATCAACGAGCGGTGACGGGCGTCGTAGGGACAAGGTAGTGGTACCTAGCTTTACCGACAAGCTTGAGACTACAAACTCGGGGGCCGTTCAACCATGACAAGGATAGTGTCCAATCACGTCTATTGGAGCCCCCTCCGAGACTAGCAACCAATAAAGGGCTGCATAGTTGACTTGCCGGAGGCGGTCCAATCTTAGCTGGAAAAAACAAAACAGGCTTCGTACGAGACATCGCTCTGGGGGCCCACCTTGACAACCTCGTTGGCCCTTTATCAACGCCGTAACGGTCTGATCATGTAGGTAGTGATAATGAAAGTGCGACAGCACTCTAAGTTGGACTAGGTCTGGGATCGGACGCAGCTGAACCTCTATCGAATTGCTTGTGCCCATTGTGAATTTCAAGTGGTGGGAACATACTTGTGTTATTCGCAGTAAAACGTGTCAGTTATGAACCCATCAGCAACAGGACTAAGTGGATACATAGTTATCATCGATTTACGGAGTTCTAGAAACACCTCGGTCTAAACATGAAGTACTCGACGCGTAGAAGCTGCCATTGTTGAACCGATGGATAGACCAAAGCCCTGACAGAACGTCCCTCTCGGGTCTCGACATCAGATATCCGGAAGCCTTGGCCATCTCCTTGCTCGATATACACGAGTGCGCTCTATGCTCCAGGCCTCCATGGCCGGCAAGAGTCTGTGCTCCGAGTCCCGATCCTGAGGTCAAGACTACATTCTGCCCATCGGAGAATACATGCCATTTGCGGTAACATACGGCCAAAGGCCTCGACGGATCAGAGGAATCCGCCGAAAGGTGTGAGGGAAGGATTGGTCGTTGGGCTCGTCCCCCGTCATTATCTGAAAGCCAAAGCTTTGCGAGATACTTTGGAGCGGATCCATCTACACACACCAATCCCGTGCCACCGGACGGGCACCGATTTTCATAAAGAAGCATATGCAATACATTCGCGGAGTGATGTGTAACAGGCCGGGACTTGATTGCAGAGCTGCCGCAAGACTGGACATACAGGGCCTAGCCTGCCAAGAGTAAATTCGAACATGAGATCTGATCACAAGTGTGCCGAATGATTGTTGTCCTGTTTTCGTCGAACAACTATGCAAGAGTGTTATCTGATCACGGCAGCATTTAAGCCTAAAGGCCGAACCGAAGAGACCTTGACGGCAACATTTCAGGGTCCCAAGAGGGAGGCATTCCCGAGTTTTGCGTACTGATCACCAAGACGAGTCTAGAATCTTGGCGCGGGTTATGCGTTGGCGTATAACCATTCTTTTTACTTGTCTGCAGGCCAAAGATTTTCATAGATATATTGATGCACCCTCAACAATTTACTCTTGCATACGGCAACTTGGATGCGCCGGCGCCAATCGGCTTGCACCATGTCATGTCGGGGTTGCCGCCTCGTAGCCAGGGAGGCACACGCAAACCACGCTCCTCACCGCACCAGGAGTTGTGCAGCGTGGACATGACTGCAGCGCGTCGGCCTTGTGCTGAGCTGGCTCGGGGAAGCGGGGAGATGACGAGGGTGATACGAGGGTGTGCAATAAGAACAGAGCGAAGAAAGGAGGGGTCTGAGCAAAGAGAATTCCCGGTCGTTCACGCGGACAGCTGGCCGACAAGGTGTCTTTGGCCCTGAGTAAGTGCTCCGGCCTTTTCATATTGTGTCGTCGTGCGTGTCAGTAGTGTCAACACCAAATCATGGTTGAGAAGATGCTCCGATATGACGTAGCCTCAGTCACATCGTCAGGCAATGACATACTCTGTTGATCCCGCCAGTCATCTTTGCTCTCCTCCGAGGTCCGAGCCGCCATGACTACAACGTGCACAAGGCGTCCATTCCTCGTGCTCTAGCCACAGCATATCCTGGCCAGCAGAAGCATCGAGCAAGACCACCGCCACCTCCTTGTACAGGGGCTTTGCTTGACCCCGGCCCGCGGTCCACCCTTTATTGCAATGGATGTCGCACTTCTTCATTGGGATTGATGGCATTTCTTCGAGAACCGGATGGCTTTTCGCGTGCTTCATCAACAGAGCCGTGAGCGCCTTGATCAAGTGCCGAGCAAGCAAGCACCTGCTCTTCTAGCGAGTAAAAGCTTCACATTCGAAGGTTCGATGCAGGCCCTGTCTGTGATCTCTGCGGCCTGCATCTCAAGTATCATGTAGTGCTTAAGTGAGCGAATGCCCTTGGTGACGTACATAGCCTCTATCAAAGGCCTCGTGGGGACTGTAGAACGAGACACCCACCCCCTCTCAGCGCATTCTGTATCAAAGACCATCAGATATCAGAAGCTCGTCTGTTACACGCATTACATTCGCAACATAGCCCGTGGCTATGGACGAACATGCAAGAATACACGTCCATTTCCACCATGCCATGGCATCTCCTCCCTCTAAACCAGAGGCTATTCACGAAAGGCCGGCCAGCTGCTGCGATCCGGACCACGGGGTTTTCACTCGAGGCTCCCTTCACGATGCATGGCATTGCTGCGATCAGCCCATCAACACATTATCCTGGCTTGACGAACCCTTCTCTCAGACAACTGAAGACCCAGCAATCACCGCGGGAGACATGTACGCTAGTCAAGACATAACGGCAGACGTATTCAGCATGGACGCCCCTTTGCGTTTACAACGATCAAACTCAGAATCAAGTGAGGCTGCTTCATCCCCAAGCTTACCGGGGACTTTGCCCGCCGCTCCCGACAAAAGTGATCGTCCACCAAAGCTCCCGGTGGTCCACAACTCATGTAAGCGCAAACGAAGATCGCACGAAGGCATCATCGGGGCTAGGAAATCTACAACAGTCGTGGAAGCGCGGGAGAAGAACCGTATCGCCGCCGACAAATGCCGCTCAAAGAAGCGGAGGGCCGTCGCACAGCTCAAGACAAAGCACGAGTCCCTCGAGGCAAGGAATCGGCAACTCTGCAGCGCTGTTTCGGACCTAGTGGCAGAGACACACGTTTTGAAAAATATGCTCATGCAGCACGGCAGCTGTGACTGCGCTTTGATCCAAAAGTACCTCAAGGACGCCGCGTTCAGTTGGATATCTAACAAGACGGAGACGTGCTCCATGATGGAAGCTTGACTTTCCATCTCTTATGCCCAATGGTGTCGTGGTACTGGGCCGCGTCCTGTGGACTCTAACTCTTGTTTTTCACTGCCTGCAACGGACGGTAAAAAGGGCTGGCATTGAGCTACGTGTACGAAGTAGGCATGTTTTGCGCCGCGAGGACAATGCTGTTGGAATTTCGGGGCACACCAATACTCGCCAAGATTCTAAAATACTTCGAACACCCGTTAAGTTGCCAATGCATGGGGCTTAACGGCTGAATATCCAGCCCGAAGGGTGAACATCGTATACCTGCAATTCGACTTTCTTAGGAGGGGAGCCCCTAGAACCCCCTTCCGCCTGCAGCGGCCAACCAGCTGTTTGAACCGCTTCCTGGCTGGCCTAGTCTAAGTATATATCCTATATTGAACCTCCCCCTTCCCTGTAGCTTGTAGGAAGACGACGTTTAGTCACGGTAGAGTGGTGGATATAGTGGATCGGTCAGCTGTTGAGCCTGACGCCGTTGTTGGTCGGCGACGCGCATCTTCATCCCTGTCTCATAGTTAGCCGTGAATGCACTACGTAGGAAACATAGGCGTATAACCTTCCGTCGGCGTGTGGTTATAGAGGCTCTGACGATCGAAAGGCGCCTCAAGGAGTAACCCTTGCAGCGACGTAACCCGTGAGACAGCGACATAGCTAATGCCGGCCTGGAAGTCGCGTGTGGCGAGATCAGTGACTATTTGATCCTTCGTTAGGCTCTGGCATTTGTGAACAGTGATAGCAAATGCCACGATCAGGGGAAACTGCGTGCGAGCGCAGGTCTCGTTGCCCACTAGGAAATCACGCCTGACTGGGAGGATGGGTGAGATTTTCCTGCCCTCGTTAGTTGTTAGATATGGCGGTCCGTCGTAGCTATCAAAGTCCACCATAATAACGGCCGGGGGATCTTCCAATGGGTCGGCGCCTGCGTTCCAGGCAATATCGTATACAGTACCCAGGGCACCGTTAACTAGGCCAGCTGGCTGCCACAGATTAGTCGTGAGCATCACCCTGGTGCCCTTAGCAACAGGGAACTTGTTAGATAGATTGCCAGCATTGTCGCTTGGTGCCTGCCCCGCGCCGTTGCCCTGATTCTTTGCCTCCACCTGGATTGCTGGGGTATTGAGGTGCACCATATGCTCGTGGTTGTATTCGTTGACCCGGGCCTTTGTAGAATACACTCGCAAAGCGGTCCTGAAGCTGTCAACCTCGCTCTGCGTTAGCCTGGCCTGTACCCGACTACTAAGGAGGTTCCAGGATGGGATAGATAACTTGACTTCACGCAGTTCCTGCAACGCCTGACGGAACTGGGCCTGATCATCACCAGCCTGGCGCTGTACCGTGGTTAGGAACACGGTACGGTCAAATAACCGGTAGGCCACCTGCCCGCTTCTTTCCAGCGAAGACAGGCTAGTGCTAGTCGAATACAGGGGCTTCTGCCGGACTGGTGGTAACTGGAAGAAATCGCCCACAAGCAAGACGCTCACACCACCAAAAAACTCGAGGCTACGCTGTGGAAAGGCCTGCCGCAGACGGGAATCGATTCGCGCGAGCTGCTCAAGCCCTAGCATGCTCTTTTCATCGATAACGAGGTATTTAATGTGCCGTAGGCGGGACTGCAGGGCGGCTGCGTCGGCTGGGGGAAGGTCGGTAAAAGTACCTCCTACTGGGAGGCGTAGCAACGAATGAATGGTGCTGCCCTGTATCTGGTTACTCGCAACGCCTGTTGGCGCCACGCGGCAAATAGGGCTAAGATTCGGTAGGGCGGCTGTCTGAAGATGGGAAGAAAGCACCTTGATAAGGAATGACTTGCCTGTACCGCCACCACCATCAACGTGGAGAAGAATTTGAGTAGGATTTTGGGCCTGGAAGTGACCCATGAATGTGTCGTACACTAGCCGTTGTTGTGGATTCAGCGTATTACGCCAGTGAGGGCCAAGGACCTCCACATCGTTGGCCATGGGGTGGCTAGCGATGAGGTCTTTCCAGTAGCTGTCTCGAAGTTCCGGATATGTACCCACATGCCGTGTCCAGTCGTAATTGACGTCGATATCGCGGCGGCCAAGAAGGTCAAGATCTTCCTGGGTGAGTGGGTTCCCAGGTAAAAGGGCGGCGAGGCGAATCCAGTCTTCGTCATCAAATTCTTCCTCCACAGGCAGAGCCTCGTATTGATCATCTTTGGGCTGTAATGGATCATCTTTTGGCCGACCGTAATGGTCATCACCATGACTGTGGTGCTGCCAACAATAGGAGAAGGCCTCAGCGTGAGAACCAAAAAGCTGGCCGTCAACTGTGAGGAGATCATCAACCCGCCGATGTGGGTGGTTTAATGTTAGCTTTACACGACAGTAATCTGGCCACTGTTGACCTTCTGGATCAGCCTGATAGCGAGGAAAGTAAACCAGCACACGAGGCCTGCCGTTAATGTTGCCTGGCTGCCATTGCTTCCACTTGGAAGAGTCCCTAGGGCGGAAATTCCAGCATTTCAGGAAGGAGACATAGCTTAGGTCCGCTAGGGCTTCCGGGCGTTGAGTGTACTTTTCGTAAACGTTGGGGGCCTCGTCAACCTCATCGCCGTCAATACGGAGGGAGCGGGAATGCCTGTCAGGATTACGACAGTCGACGTACAGGCAGGTTCGTGACCCCTCCTGTAACGGCAGGCCGAGGAGCAAGTGGCTGACCTCCTGCTTCGAGTAATCCCGCTCAGCAACTAGCTGATTGAGGAGCTTTGACGTGAAGGAAATTAGGGGATTGTGGTCCTTGACCCGGGGCATCAGGGCCCTCCCGATCTGGGCAAAAGACTCGCTCTTCTTTTCCGACTTGGAGCAGTATTTGGCCGCGTAATCGATTACTTGCTGTAGACTCGTGCAGGGCGAAACATCTGTGTTGGCTAGCCACGCAACGGTAAGCAAGCGGTTGTAGTGGTTAATCTGGCCATCGTTCCGCTCGCCCCTAAAGCTCCAGTGTTTAGAGTGAGAAACCCTGTCAAGGGAGGCTAGTAGGCGATGGCCGTGAGGAAATCCAAAGCGGCACTCCACCAGCTTGGTATGCTTATTGAGCTGCATGCAGTAGTTGTTGCAGCGATGGCGTTGCACGCGGTTGAGTACCATCGACAGGAGCTGAACGGTAAGGGGATGTTCCAATAGATTACAGATCAGGGGATTCCCTTCCCCAGGAGCCTGTATTCGCTCTGGCTCTGGGTTAACGGCGGATACGTGATATCCCCAGATGCGGGCGAATCGCTCACGGGACTGATCGTTGTCGGGATCTAAGTCTGGGTGGCCACTTAGCCAATATAGGCCGTGGTGGTGACTGGAGCCCCTGCCCTGCCACTCGTAGCGGCCCCAAGAGTCCGTTAGGTTGAACTTCTGCTTTAGGACAATAGTTCTAAATAGCGTATAACGCTTATGGAAGTGGTAAGCAGCGATGTGGGCGTTATCCCGCAGCAGTTGCCGTGATAGAGCCATCCGCGCCACCTCAGGAGCTGTTTGCCACTCGTCAAATCTAGGCATATGACGGTATAGGGATTCCCAGTGGTAATCGGCTGCACTTGCAGTAGCGAAAAGGCCAGGTTTGCCTAGATTATAGGCATATGCTTCCAATTCCTTCCTTTGCTTATACCAATACGGCCGGGTGCCCCTGATTACCGCGGCTTGGCGCGTGATTGACTGGATCAGAGCCTGAGCCTCCGGCTCGTCAGGCTCAGCCATGGCTTCCTCTAGGTCGGCGCGGGTAAGGGGTTGACGGCGGCTGTCGCGTTGCTTGACGAAGTAGTCACTTCGCTTTCGGACCTGCGCACGTAACATCGTGTTGAGGGCGACGAAAGGCCACGTCTTATGGCGGGCAAAACGCCCGTCATGCCATCTCATCGCATGGCCAAGGTAGTCCTGGTACGTGATGCTCCGTAAACGAGGCTCCACGAAGTCGGCCTTGCCGTCGGGGTAGAGGGTAGGGAACGCGAGCGATAACAGCGGCTGGGAACGGTTGAATTCGTCAATAGGAGTCCTGCGAATGGAAGGCAGTGGCATCTGGTGGTGAGTCTGCGCGCTACGCGGCATATACTCCAGATCAGTCATGCGCTCAGGGTTAGGGGTCCCATCAAGAAATCGGGACTGCAGAGCGTTCAATTCGGTATCAGTGATATGCAAATTCGGGATCGCTGATGCATCGGCCTCGCTAGGGTCCTCTTCCACAACATCCTCAACGGGGCCCTGGGGGACCTCGCCATCAGGCATGTCAGCCACTTGGCTGGCAATGGAAGCAACTATGCTGCCATCAAGAGGAACCCGTTGCAGACGATTCTGGCTCACAACGATATCGCGATAGCCCGGGTGGTGACGCTGTAGGTAATGCAGCCAGGCCGACAGGCATGAGCGACGTACCCGGAAATCGCGAGCAAACTGTTGCCGGAAGCGAGGGTCGCCTTCTATATTAGGAGGCCGCAGGAGGACGATATCTAGCTCTTCAGGTAGGACTGGGAGCTCTTCAAAAAGCCTGCCAACGTTGCGAAGGAAGTGGATAACGTGACCCCGATATTTATACTGAGCGCCACGCACCTGCAGGACTTTCACGTGTACGTGAACCCTAGCGATGAGCATCTCCTCGACCATCGTTAGATCAGGTAGATTGGCGGGGACTTGCCCAAAGTCAAGGTGATTCGCATCGCTAAAGAAGTACGGCTCATTAGTGGCTTTCTTCCTGTCTCGACTAATGCAGCGACTGCAGATTTTCAAGCTATTTCGCTTCATATCGAACCAACGCTCCTGGCAGCGAATGCAACTATGCATCTTGTCGTCATTCAGGGCAGTATAGAACTCGCGCACAAGGGCTCGATCCCCCTCACTAAGGGCAGGCAAGTCAAGGTCCCCTGTAAAAGGCGGATCAACTATCTGATCGAACTGTCGCTCTTCAGGCTGTGGCCGTGGCTGGGGGTTAATATTGACTCCACGTGTATAGCGGCCGCGGCGATGACTCTGTGGCAGTAATGAAGGAGGGGCACGAAGCGGGGGAAGAGATTCTTGTGGTATAGGCGTGCCTTGCACGATAGAAGCCGATGGAAGAGTGCCTTGAGGAATTGGCGTTTGTGGAATCGGCGTGCCCAGAACTACTGTTGGCAGGCCAAGGGTAGGAGGGGTGGGGGAAGGTCCCTCTACCGCGCTTGACTTAGATGGCCACGGCAGAGGTCTAGGCAGTCCCTGGAGTGCGGGCGCCAGGGCACGGCATAAAGTTGATGTGGCAGGGGGTCGTAAGGCTTGCACACACGCAGGCGTTGGCGCAGTCCGCCTTGGAGGCGTCAGGTTAGCTAGAGAATCGGTTCGTTTCGTGGTTCTGCGTGGCGATAGCCTCAAAGCGAAATTCCGCGTTGTGGCAACGGCGGCTCGAGATTCGGTTGCCCGTTCCTTTCGGCGTGCCCTACAGCTAGCACAGTCTCTTGTAACCTTCGTAGGGTCCTTGACGCTTCGAAATTCGACTTCGGGAAGGTCTTGCTTGCAGGTATGGCAATTCCGAACTGCCTGGGGTATGCCGTCCTCCATCTGGCCGTATATGTATGTATCCACCTCTTACCCACCAGACTGCTGGAAGAGGCAGAATAACCGGAGAATCTTGGGAGGTGGGCCGGCTGTCGAGGTAATATGTGAACCTATATACCGTTAGTAACCGGGAAGCAGCCGCCAAGTAGGTTAGTGTAAAGAGTGCCTAGCAATCCAACAAATTGATGGAATGGATGGAAGGAAGGAGGAACTGAAAGTTCCTAGTTACCTAGTCAACGCTCAGGGGTAATTTTTGCTGGCCTTCATTTGGTGACGTTATCGGTCGACCAATCCGCGCACGAGTTGAGCACAGGCCAGGCCAATTAGCCAATCAGAGGAGGTTTTATGCTCGAATCTTTCTGACTGAGTAGAACGCCCTTCGGGCTGAACAATCACAATATATTGACACTTCCAGCCTAAACAATGCCTTGAGCGAAATGCGAAAGTCTCACGTTAGCTAGCCCACAATAGAACGCAAATATGGAGAATGAGAAATCCTCTTCTGGGTCGAGAGAATGACGCCGAGCTCACATGGGATGCCTGGGTCACATTCCTCAGGTTAGGCCGAGGCATAGTACCGAGCTTGGCGTCTTGTGCGTGAAAATCCGTAACCTCTCATTCAGTCAGAGTAGCTGTTGAGGCCAGTATCTGTTCATCCTCCCATAATACGACCCCCGCCCCAAGTTGATTCCTTACGCTATGGTATCTGAACAGCAGCTGAAGACCTCAACATGCAACATATACTGTCTTATCCGTTGTTTCGACCGCGGAAGAAACGCGGAAGCTTCACTTGGATAATTCGGGCATCGTCAACTCCCAAGGCCCTCAACTAGAAGGATGTTCAAGCAAATGTGTGATGGGTTGTACGATGGCTTGCATCGGGATAACTCAAGACATGTTTATTCGATGTCCCTGGAACACGAAGATATCCTCCTCCACGCAGCCCCGGCAGAACCAGGCAGGCATCGAATTTGGGACCGATCTTAAGACCATGGAATATGGCCCGGGGGCAATTGGTGAAGGACTAGGATCATCATCTCCACCATCCCGAGCTCCCTCAATGTTGCTTCGGCTGTTAAGCGGCCTTGCAGGCGCGGAAGGGATTAATTCACTTTCCTGCGTGCCGGCCGGGCTGTGTGCTCTCTTGCCTCCGAGAATGAATCAGGCTCGTCCCGCACGAGAGAACATGCAGCGCGAGCCCGGTCCGCCATGACTTGCATGAGACGGGGCTCTGCCAATAACACATCCCTATAATCTCGGGGCTGCCATGTAATTACTCATATGAGCGTACTAACTGCCACAAGCTTCGCCATCCCAGTAGTCCAGCTGACTCGTCCGAGTATTTCTTCAAGTAGGGCAAGTAGTCAGCCAATCTTACAGTGCAGCCTGAAATGGTAGTAGTAGCTCAGCCTCAGCCCCGCGGTTTTGATCTTGAACAAATTCAAGGGACTTAAGATACTCGTACATGTCGTGATTGCATGGTGGAGCCTCGAAGACTTCGCAAAGAATGTTGGGAAGTGTGACAGGATACCGGCAGAAGGACGCAAGGCAGTTGATTCAAGCGCACACTTGTTCACCGTACTCTGAGTAGGGTACATGCAGAGATGACAGATTGATGTCTGGTGGCTTCGCTCAGGGACGTTTGTGGCAGTAGACATAACGTTCAGTTGCAAATACGATGGGAAAACGTCCGAAAAGAAGCATGAATCGCCGTAGCTACGTGCGATCAGTCCATCAAACCGGATTCCACGAGCTCTCCTAGTGAATTTAGAGCCCTCCCTCCAGATCCAGAGGAACCAATGACTAGTCTACGAAGCGGTGTAGGTTGCAAAGATTCATGTTGGACATCAAGAGAACAGTGCGTAGCGCCGCCTCTCGCAAGGTCAAACGTAAAAGGACGGACACGGAGGGCTGAAAGTTGCCTGCCCGCAACCCGGTTCAGGAGGTGTGATTATAGTCCGCCAAGTCTGCATCTCGATTAGTTACCTTGAGAAATCCACCGGCCCAGCTGAAATCTAACGGGCCAGGTGGTTCAAACGAAGCTGCTGAACTGCAGAAAGATAGCTCGCCGCGCAAGCACAGGTGACCTTCTTAGGCCACGGCGCTCCCGACTTGCGTCTCATTTTGCGTGGAATGAAATGTCGCCCGCCGCATTTACTTGGCTGGACATGGACAACCGGCATATGGCGCCCAGGATGTCAAGCATTTTTACTTGATATTTATCCGCCCGCGGACAGCCAAACGGTCGAGGTTTATGGTCAAGCCTGCTCGTAAGGCAACGATACCAAGATCCGAGACAAAGTCATGCGTCATATGAAAAGGAAATACTGCCCAGTATGTCACTCATGCTCCTTTGAGAGTATGAGGCGAGAGACACTCAATCTTGATTGGCGTGATGTCTGCGGATGTCCACAGCCATTCACTCCGAGGCGCGAGCACCAACCAGCATCACGTATTCCTCCGTTCAAAAGGGACGTCAGTCCGGGCAAGGCCTCGTCCGAGATTGATCCCTCAAGAGTCCGACACTAGCTTTGTCAGGCCTCACGAGCGACGGCTCCTTGTCCTGCCTGCCAATTTGCTGGGAGCGCCTTAGACTGATGTACACACGAATTGCCCATGAGTACAACGGCTAATTGTTCGTCTGGTTCCAGTATCCGTTCTTGAGACCCTGCCGCAAGATGCTGCACCAGATCGGGTCAGGGTGTCTCCTCGCCTTCACTTGGGGGGCCGCGGTGATTTTCTTTGCATGGTGAGGGTTGCGCAGCGTCCATATCCCCTCACTATGACGGGCTTAGGCTTGCTGTGCGCTCCAGTGTTTCCACGCTAGAGGACAGTAGGGAGCAGGGGGACAATGGAAAAGAAAACCGATTCATCCAAAACCAGACGCTTGTCGAGAGACTGCTTCCCGCTCGGGGCTTGAACCAAGTTTGACCAGTGATGTTGTTTCATGGTCAAGGCGCGTCTGGAAGCGTAAGTTCAAGTGCCTTCTGGCTTCGTTTCGGGGGCGTGTCAGGCCTGGACGCACCGCCGGCAATCTGCGTAGACAAAGGATTGGCCTGGTGGTCAAACCGGAACACATGAAATGTAGCTTGTCCGATCGAGATGCTCGGCCACGGTCACGGTTGCCTAGCAGAGACATCGAACGAGGCTGTGGAGTGACCTTTGCTGCAGGCTTTTTTCAACAAACCCGATGGCGGCAGACGATCGGCCCCCAGACTTCATCGGCCAGACTATCAAGTGTTTGCGGTTCACTACGCTTTTCGTTGACGTTTGGGACGGAACCAGGGTCACGGCCACGGCCAGGGTCGGCAGAAGCCCATGATATCCACCAAAGAAGTCCAATGCTTGGGCTAGCAGACCGTGGCTCTGAGCCGTCCAACACACACAGTGGCCCGGTCAAGAGGCCATTGGCGACCGCACCACCGACGACATGCCGCCACGCCGTGGTGCCATTTGTTGACAATGCCACGCTTACGCACAGGGCAATGCAGAAAAATTTCTGGGGTCTTTATTGGTTTGAATCGGAAAATCGGCCATCTTGATCGGCCACTGCCAAGAAGACATCCTTCTGCCGCTCATGGTTGATACTCAACCCCAGCTCTCCAAGGCTTCTCGCCTCATAGAGCCGACTAGGCTTCTCTTTCTCAAGGACGTCTTTGGCGACATGACTTGTCGAGATCCGGCTTCTGAGCAATACGTATTCCACTGAGCTACGTGCGGTCCTCCTGTCCGAGACCCTGTCGAAGAGCTTGTCAAGGTGACTCGCCCTGCAACCTGCGGGCCGACGAAACTACACCTCGTAAGGTCTGCCAATTGTCCAATAAACACACCCTTCTGGTTATTTCCGTCTCTTCATAGCATGCCGGCTATGATTACTGCAATGTCAGGTATCTCCGACGGGCAGGCTGCTCCAGGACAGACCGTGTGGAGCTTGGTGGCATCAGCATACGCGGAAAGTGGCATACGTACAATGTGTCTCGTGAAGAATGGCCGCATCGTTCAAGGGTTGCCTCTGCATGTGTGGATTCGGAGATTTTGATGAGCTATAACATACTGCATAGTGGAGAGGGTCATCGCGGCTGTCGCCAGGTCGCCACATGGAACCAGCAATCGGTAAAAGGGGATCGCCGTTGAGACTCGAGGTCATGCCCCGGGAGTGCATATTCTGTTGATGGAACAGAAAGCAGCAAGTAACGTCTATGGAGGGCTGGACGTCTTATCGTGACAATTAATTTAAGGGGTATCCTGTATTGGCAGAATGCCATGAACTGGACAGCCGAGCCGTTTGACGTCGACAAGAAGCAACGAGACCCGAAGGACAGGTTGAAAAAGCAAGGCATGGGGCTTCAAGACCAAGTAAAGGCCAATGTCGGGTCGTGTCGGTCCCCCAAGTCACTAGATTCATCGGACCGCAACACCCTCTTTGTCTCGAGATGGGGGTTTCTTGTGCCCTATGGCCTTGTTCCCGCCCACACTCACGGCTTGGAGTACAGTAGCTGCCGTGTGTTTAGCGCCTATGCTGATCCTCCTTGACTCGTGCAAACACGAGTTCATGACGCTCCAAAAGCTCCACCTTGGGAGTTCCTCACGTCGACGGCAGATGCGACCCCATGAGATCTGCAAAGGCTGCATGCTCAACCAATGCCTCAGCAAATGCTACGTCAGACGCTTCTCCTGCGGCCGAGGAGCGAATGAGCAGCCGGCGCGATTCGCAAGGAAGACTCGTCTCGGCTGCAGAGGCAATCTTCCAATGCTGGCGCTCGAGCCACGATGCGAGTATTGTTGTGGGCGATATTAGCTGCAATATTGACACTCGCCGCCGCCCCGGCCGGCGGGACTATGGCTGCTTTGGGTTTCTCTGGCATGACCCTGCCGCCTCGTCTTGAGTCCTGGAAGTCTCCTTGACCAGTTGACATGGTTCCAATAGTGGCCTGTCAATCACGAGCTTCCATGGCCTTCGGAATTTGGCGTCACGTTGAGCTTAAAGAAGGTGCAAGTTGGGCCAAGACTGTAGAGATTCCGTCGCTTCACCCCCACGGCCTTTGTCGCGGTGGGCTCGGATGAAGGGCGACGCCAACTTTGATATTCCCCTGTCGACCCACTGCAGAACTCTCCGAGAGCGCAAATGGAACAGCACGTCAACCCGTTGCCGGGACGGACGCTTGTCCATTAGTGCATCCGCGAGTGGGACAAACCGTGGGACATATCGGCAAGGCGAACCCATGAAGTGGACTGATACAAGCCAGAGGGCATATCTCGAGGATGCTATGAGCCAGGCGTCCATGGCGCCATAGTGTCCACAGCCCACACCAGAGCCGCATAACATTGCCTGGCGATGCCCGTCGGATGATGTGCGAGTTGCCAGACCACAGCATTCACGGGCCAGGGTCTGTGACGGGACAGGATGCACGCACGGGAGAGCCACAGTCCCTTGCCGTTCCGCGGGCGCATATCACAAGCTACGTGCGAGCAAGAATGCATCGGCCGAGCTGGCTCATGGCGTTGCCAATATCGGCCGAAGACGTTGAGGACATGGTGTTGGCTGGCTGGAGGGAGGGAGGGGGAGAGAGACAGAAACAGGGAGAGAAGGAGAAAGAAAGCAGACCCAGACGGGACACTAGTATCTTTTGGGCCCGGAGCCCGCTCCAGGACATGCCATTGGCTGCCGGCTGCCTCTCAGGGGTGCCCAGATTGGTTCGCTGTAGAGCGTACATGGACGTAGGGCACGCAGCGCCAGTTAATATTTCCTCGGAACCAGACGGCCCCTTTGCTTGGTAGCGGGCAGCTTACTACGCGTGGTGTCGAGGCGGGAAGGCCAGAAAGGCAACCATCAAGGGCATGTCAAGATGGTCTCGGGTCTATGCACTCTCGTGGTCGGGCATGCTGAAAATGTCATTCCCGTGCGTGCCTGTCTGGAATCTCGATCGTCTGCCACCCCGGAAGCCCCCAGACTTGTTGTCCTCGTAGTGCGCGTCATACAGCCTGTCACTCGCGCGCTGGATAGAGACTGCTCTTGAGCGAGTGAGACGGTAGGCCATGAGACCCGCGGATCTGGCTGGGGAATAGTCCTCCTTGGTGAGGTTGACGGAAACGGCTGACGGCCTGGAAACCGTTGCCCGTCACCAACAAGTCGAGTCTGGAATCTCGACCTCCTACTCGACTATCTCCCGTCTTCCTCTTGCCAATGATGACACCGGACATGGCATGACAAGCGCGAGTCTGGGCCGCTCGAGACTCTGCTTTTGCGCGGGCACAAACCGTCGGTTCCCGGGCCTCGTCTTACCTGGTGCTCCGGACACATGCCGGCGGCCTGTGAGGGCGTGTGTCGGAGCTAAAGGCAAAGCAAGGCAGGCAATGAGCAGGAACGTCGGAGGACGGCGAATAGGCATGATGTGATTTCATGCCTGCTCTACACAGCAAGATTCGGGAGGATAACCATGGCCAACCGACCCATCGGGGGACTCGGGGGACAGGTCTCCAGACGTCCACGTATCCGTCAAGTTGCTCCGCGGTAGCCGGTACATGACGATACTTTGACGCTCGTTTGCTTTCCTACATGCTCGACAGGGGGATCCTTTGCAGTCTGCACAGCGAGACCCACCCGCCTGCTCGAGATCGGCCTGACGTCTGGCGAGGGTGTGTTGCAGCAGGCCGTGTTGGAACTTCCATGAGCCAATCAACAGACCTTGTCCCCCTCTCCGCTGAGTTCGGGGGTCAGGGCAGGCCATGCCATTATGTCGATGCATACATACAGGCTATGTGCTTGCTCGAACCAGCTGGTGAAAGCCTGCTGTCTTATTGGCAAAGACTAAGGTCTGGTCGCAGCCAGATCACGCCGGCCATTTACCTTGCCCCTGCCTCACCCTGTTCCAACCCCCAGCACATACAACACCCCTGATCGCCGTACTTAAGGGTCCATCTCTTCTTTCCCTTGAAGAAACTCGCCGACCGCGCCTGGGTCCCGGCAAAAAATCTAGAGAAAATGCCTCGACGAATCCAGATACGCATGGCCTGCCAGAGATGTCGCAAGAAACGAGCAAAGGTACGGTGATTTCCGGGCCTAAAGACCAAATGCCGGACCGCACGTCGTGGCCTCGCCCATCCAGCCCCCATCCGCCCCCAAACTCTTACCTAGCTAGGGTTAGTTTGACTGATCACTTTTTTAGTGTGACGGGGAAGCTCCATGCAAGAGATGTGTCGAGGCCGGTGAGCCATGTGTCTACGACAATACGAGGCGGGAGTCCAAGGACGATCTCAGGGCCGAAATCGACCGCCTCCGCAAGTGCAATGAGGAGAACGACCGCCTTCTCCGTGCCATTTATGCCGTCAAGGACGTCGACGCCAGCAATTCCTTTCTCCGCCATCTTGTCGAGGGGACCAAGTCCCGCCGCGCACTCCTCCAGGAGCTGGCACACGTGGATGTCGGCATCAATGGAAGACGACCAAGGCGTTGCGTGGCCGCGCCCGAATCCGTTGCCGGTGCGTCGACGGCCGCTTTCGAAGACGCAGTCTGTCCTCACTGCCTGAGTCCCATCACGACCCCGAGCATGCACCCCTCGCCCTCGGATTCGACCGATTTTAGTGGCTATGCCCACACGTCGAGGGCAGATTCGACGCCTGCCCTGGCCACTCCCGTCTCTCTCGCTTCTTTCGCCTTTGACGACTGCTCCAATGCTCACTGTGATCGATGGACCCGCGCGGGATGGTCAGTCGCCTCTGTCCGGCAGCTCCTCGACGCCCTCCTGACCTGGGACTACCTGCCCTTCTGCCTCGTCTGCAGGGATCCCTTTTTCCGTGACTACTACAGCGGCTCGACGCGATACTGTTCATCAGCACTCGTCAATGCCCTTCTCGCCTTGGCTACCCGAGTCGTCAACGAGGATTCCCACGAGGCCCAGAGCCCCGGGTCCGGCTGGTCCAGGAGCAAGGCCTTTTTTGATGAGGCCGAGGCCATCCTCCACAGCACTGGGCTGTCAGACAACCTTCCTGACATTCAGGCCCTTGGCATGCTCGCCCTTTATCAAATTACGTGCGGTCGAGAAGCCGAGGCCCAAGAGCTTGCCGAGTCATTTGCGGCTCGCATCGGCGAGCTTTGTCTTTCAGAGCCACTGCTTGGTGCCGAGGCAGAGGAATATTCAAAGGCCAGGGCTACGAGCTATTGTGGTGCAGTGTCCTTGATCCGGTACGTCAATCAATCAACTTTGCCCTCCCTTCCTCCCGCGAGCCCACATTCTGACTCGGAAACGGACAGTATCCTCCGCATGACGACGGGCCAAGGGTTCAACCTCTCTGTAAACTTAATTCTACAGGACGACTCCATTTACCTAGACCAACCTTCTTTGAGACCGAGTTATCTGTACGCGAGCCACAATGGCACGGCAGCACCAGGTGAGTAGGGAGACGTTGGCCTCGACCCACCACACGGGAGCGCCACATGGTAACACCGCATTAGATCTCGCTCTGAACGCCCGCGGTTCGCCGTTGCATGACCTGCAGCTCATTCCGGCAAGGGTATTCCAGCTCACGGAATGGGTGTACAAGCTCCTGTCGGCCAATCATCTCCCCAACGGACGCTACGACTTGAACGAGGTCATGGCCGTATACACCAAATGCCTCGATTGGTACGAGAGATTCTTCTCGCTGCTCAAGACGGACGGGAGCGACACGCCATTCGTGCTCTTTATACAGTCAGTGTGCTTCCACGCCAGGTTTCGTATGCCCCTGCACGGTTGCTGATTGTGTCCCGTCTAGTATGTATTACCAGTTTTGCCTCCTTTGCCTCTTTCGACCATTCTCAAACATGGTATTGGCCGAGTCCGATATTCAACCCCGCGAAATATGCCTGCAAGCGGCACAGTCAATCCTGGTGCTTTCGCAATCGCACAACAGGTTATTCACGCTACGACGCGTATCAGCCTTTGTTCCTTACTTTGTCTGCGCCTCGGGTCTGGCAGGGCTCATGTTGGATCCGCCTTGCGATGACCATCCTACGGCACTGCCGCACTCCATCCCACCACGTAAACTATCTCTCAAGTCCGAATCGGGTTCCGACATGGACGGCTACGGCCTCTACCAGTCGTGCCCACCCAGCCCGACGGCCGGCAAGATGCCAATCGTCAGCCTCGCCAGCCACCTGCTCGCGGAGATGAGCTCAAATCACCGAGTGGCATCATCCGCCGAGAAGATGCTCCGAGGCGAACTGAACTGAGTCTCTCTCAGCCAGCCCTACATGTAATGAGCCATGAGTGCGGAGCGGCGTTTTTATTATTGGAGCGTAAGGACTGGAGTTTGGCCAAGGTTCTCAAAACTTTCATGTGGCACAGAAGCCCTACTACCTGCGCTCGAGCAGACTCTATCATGTCTCGGACCTGAAAGACAAGATGCAGACGCAATATGGGGAGACGAGGTCTTGATTGTTCAAGTACTCTTGAAGATGACCTGTCATGGATTTTCTAAACTCGAATAGCCAAAAGAGCAGTCACGGGTTGGCGAAGACGCAGTGCAGCACACGGCATGGCGCTGAGCGTCGAGGGGGAAGCACACGGTCGTTTGGAGTTGTTTTGCACGCTAGGATTTCAGCGCAACGGATGAAAGGGGCCCGAAAAGGCGTGTGCGAGTCCGACGAGTCCAGGACAGCAAAATCGACTACCGTGCTTCTGGAGTGTTTCTAATGAAAGACCTTTACATAGGAGCTGCATAATTGCTCAGGAAGCACAAGATGAAGCGTCGACTCGAGGGTTGGAAGGATTGAAGTTGAAAAGGTCAAAAGTTGCTGGCCATACAAAGTACATGGTATGGCTAGGTCGTATCGCCATGTTTCTCTTGCCTAGGATTCAGCAACAAGCGTGTTGAGGAGGCTTCAAGGCCCTCTCCATTCTCACATGATGATCCGTCCACTGCAGGCGTGAAAAGCAAACATCGGACCACATTGATTCTTCATATGTGGTCAGAGCATGGCGTATCGGATGTTTCTTACTGCAAGCCTTACTTACATGTAGGCCTAGTGCTCAGTCTATCAGTGTTCTGGAAAGTCCTAGTGATCTCGTATCGATCCCGCAACGATTGCCGAACGCGATGCCAATGGCCAGAGCCTGCGTCGACGCTACTGGCACACGATCGTCCAATTTGAAGTCTCAGCCGAGACTGGACCATGTTAGTCGCGCATGTGGACGCAGCTCGAAGGACACTTCCCCGCGTCAGCTCCCATATTTAGCCTCAGCTAAACCAGGCCTACGTTTCTGACTGGCGTGAGAGGCATGACGCATGCACCATCTGCATGCGTCCCGAGCAAAGAGAACCAAAAGACGAGGAAGCGACGGCGCTCGCCTTGCCTGATCACGCCACTGTTTGTACAAGATCAGTATATAATACCGTTGACGACATCTGAAATAGAGTACGGGCTTGGCGGTGAATCGAGACCAGGCGATTCATGCCGATACGGTATTTTGATGAATTGGCCAAGTTGCGTCGGGGTCCTGGTCGAGACTCGAAACAGCCGGGGGAATCGGCGCCGGGAAAAGTGG
Source organism: Hirsutella minnesotensis 3608 (assembly GCA_000956045.1). NCBI lineage: Eukaryota > Fungi > Ascomycota > Sordariomycetes > Hypocreales > Ophiocordycipitaceae > Hirsutella > Hirsutella minnesotensis. The sequence goes on along the minus strand of KQ030527.1, from coordinate 322,240 downwards.
GGCCTGTGAATTTCCTCTTTCGGAAGCCGGTGCCGACCCCGCGAAACCGACATCGATAGCCGGCCCGCGGGGTTCGTTCGGCAAATGCCCCACGTCCCGGAAACGGCATGACATCAAACTTCAAACAAGCCATCACGATCCGTCTTAAAAAGCTCGAGCGCCCACTCTGCGGGGGAAAAGGACGATTCTCCGGCAAAAGCAATCCGTCAAGACTGTCCGCCACAAAGATCTCTTGCAGACGAACTCGACTAGACACAAAAACCGCAATGGCATCGACAATGTTCTCGCTGCAAGGGCAGACGGCCCTCATCACCGGCTGCACCCGCGGCATCGGCCAGGCCGTGGCCATCGGGCTGGCTGAAGCAGGCGCCGATGTGATTCTCGTGCAGGTCGGTATTGCCAAAGCCGTGGTCTCTTGCCAAGGGATACTGCATCATCTTGATGGGTTCGAGAATGGCCTTTGCTGACGACGCCCTCTTGGACAGCGCGACACGAGTAGCACGACGACCAAGGAGGCGATCGAGAAGCTGGGCCGCAAGGCGTGGATCTACACTGCCGACATGGCCGTGCCTGGGCAAGTCGCCGCTCTGACGCCCAAGGTCCTGGCCGACGGACACCAGATTCGCATCCTCGTAACGTGCGCCGGCATCCAACGGCGGCATCCTTGCGAGGTGTTTCCCGACAGCGACTTCAACGATGTATGTCCTCCACGTTGCCAAGTTTCCTGGCTCTCAAGTCTTCCGAGCCATACCGTTGGAGTGACGAGCCCCATTCTAACCAAATCTTTCCCCCTTTTAGGTCATCCAAGTCAACCTCAACTCCGTCTTCGCCCTGAACCGAGACGTCGGCGCGCACATGCTCAACCTCGAGCCCTCGCCGACGACGGGACGCCGCGGCAGCATCATCAACTTTGCCTCGCTCCTCACCTTCCAGGGCGGCTTCACGGTGCCGGCGTACGCCGCGTCCAAGGGCGCCGTCGGCCAGATGACCAAGAGCTTCGCCAACGAGTGGACCTCGCGCGGCATCACCGTCAACGCCATAGCCCCCGGCTACATCGAGACGGAGATGAACACGGCGCTGCTCAACAACCCGGAGCGGCTGGCGAGCATCAGCGCCCGAATCCCCGCCGGCCGCTGGGGTTCCCCGGACGACTTCAAGGGCACGGCCGTCTACCTGTCGAGCAAGGCGAGCGGCTACGTCAGCGGGCATACGCTGCTCGTGGACGGTGGCTGGATGGGCAGGTGAATGGCCATTCGGCTGAGGGGGGATCCTGTTGTGAGGGTACTTGTACAACATTGTTCTGAACGCGAATGGCATCCAAGGGATTTGACGATTGGTCAATATATATATAGAAACAGACTCGCGTCATGTCAACTCCTATTTGATGACTATTTGGAAACATCTGATGCCTCGCGCTGGTAGAGCATTGCGCCTACGCCAAAATTGAATGCATATGCAGATAAATCGAGCCCTGCTCACGAGCCGCGCCTGGCTCGAACAACCTTCTTCTTGGCCAGACCCCAGCTCCCGTCAGGACCCTGCACCGACATGACCTTGCTGCGTTGGCGTCGGACGACGCTGCCGTTCGGAGTGGGTGTTTTCGACCGGGCCCTGTTCTGACGTCAACAAGCCTTCGCTTCTCGCATGTGAAAGCCGTACGTACTCTGCTTGCATGGCCGCGATGCGGACCCGCGTAACCATGGACGCGATTTCCTCAAACATGGTTGCCGAGGGATATTAGGCAATAATGGTGTACGATGTAGACGAGGTCGCCGGTGACTCGCGAGTAACTGGCGCAAAGGGGGGGGGGAGACGCTATAGCTCGTTATATGATAAAGACGAGACGCTCACTGAAATATGTACAACGCAATAGAAAGGCAATCTGCGATGCGGTTGACACGGCAAGGTATATGTCGGCCCATCAATCTATATGAAGGGCCCCTCTCCCGTGCAACGCAACCCGCTCCGATGATGGCCTGTCGGAACCACCGAACCCTTATGGGGTAACATTCGCCCGTCACATGCTGTGCCATGGCGGCAAAGGTGCTAAGTCGGGCTACAGACAGCCGGCACTCGTGAGCGGCCCACGACGGCCTCCGCCCCCAGGCGGAATTTGAGCGGCGCGGCGTCCCCGTCAGGGGTTCGGCTCACAGACCAAGAGAGAGCCCTACCGTAGCGCAGTCAGCCTTGAGAACCGTAGGCATTTTGCGCTCCGCTCTTATTAAGGCCCAATCGGTCGCGCGTGGCGTAGGGCTCGGTGCGTCAGTGGTAGTGTCACAGATATAAGGTTTCGTCCGGGCTGGGGCCGTTGTCGGACTCGGCCGTCTAGTCGGCGCGCCGGAGAGAGCCCCTGGAGACCCGTTGTATTTTTGTCACGGCGGGATCAAGCGTCTAGGAAAGTCTGACGTATGCATCGTGGAAATGAGGCGCCTTGTCTATTCACGATGCGTCAGTCGCACAGTCCAGACAGTATTGCCCAAGCCTCTTTAGAAGCCTTTCTAAACCAAGCAATATATAATCTATTCAGAAAATGCCCAAGCCTTCTCACAGGCGATGCATAATAAGACGCCAAATGATAGAACCAATTTTATAGCGCTCCGAAGGCGGGCCCAGCAAGGTAGATGGGGTCAGACGGCGTCGAAGCTCATGCGATGCTGGAAGCGATTCGAAACACAATCGAGTCTCGTAGACAGAAGCCTTATTGCGGCTTGCTCTTGGCGCCATCGTAGTAGTGCGCCATTTGAAGGCCGGCCCTGCGGAAGCCGCATTTGACGTAAAAGCCCTCGTTGGCGTCGCTGCAATCCAGAATGCTCTTGTAGCAGCCAATGTGTTCGGCGACATAGTCGAGGGCTTGAATCAGTCGCAGACCGAGCTTCTTGCCCTGCTGATCTTTTGCCACGGCAATATCTTCAATGTGGCCTACGGCGCCCAAGTTATGGATGCTATTGGCTCGGTCAGCGAGGCTCTGGACGCTCAATCGCAGGGGCACACGTACAACTTGCGCTCGACTATGAGGGCGCCTGTTGCGACGACGGCGGAGCTCTCGTCCTCAATGACAATGATGTAGTAGCCGCCTTGGTGCCTCATGCGTTCATACTGGCCCTCAAAGTCGGCTTTGGAGATGTCGCCGACCGTCGTCAAGACCCGGAGGCAGTCGAGGAAGCCGCTGTCGCAGTCCGACTTGCGCAGTGCCCGCAGTTTGTAACCGTGAGGCAGGGCCGACGTGACTTGGGGAGACAGGAGGTCGTCGGAGAAGAGACCTTCTTGTGCGGCCATTGCGTTGGTCGAGATGTCGGTGGTATGGGCGAGAATCAAAGTGCTGCCGAGAGTCGAGGAATGCGCGAGAGGTCAATTGAATGCACAGACGGGGAATGCAAGGTAATCAGGTCGTCAAAGGAGCCAGGGTTGAGACAGGCGGCAGAGGCGAGAGGATGGGAGATCTAAGACGGCAACGCAAAGCCAGTCGTCTGGCCATGGTGGGTTGGCTGAGAGATGACTTTACGGTACAGTAGGGCGTGGGGGAGGCCATCGCGGCTCGGGTCTTTGCGTTGCGCCAGGGGTTTGGCAGGCCAATGAGCAGCCGCCACTAAAAATAGGGGGGTGAGTCGCCCTCCCGACGTTGCGTCGACACCGAAAACGGCCGTGGCGTGGCTGGCTGCCGAATGAGCTGCGCCACAACTCAGCGGCTCCACCACCTGGCGATTCCGTCGACTGTCTTTTCTCAAATCTTGAGCCACAGTTTGCCGATGAACCTCCACCATGACGGCATGGCTCACGGACACGGCACATACATCACGACGAAGCAAGCACACGGCATCAATGTGCTTCCCGCCATCGCAGCTGCTCGTCCTACCACGATGAAGTCCATGTACGAAGAACAAATCCGCGTCCTGCTGCGACCGAGGCTGCCCTTGTCTCTGCTGCGTCCAGCTCCGAGACATTTCCAAGAAGCCGACCGTCTGGCTGATTGTGCGCAGAGCGCCGACAAAGGGCTTTGGTATTCATCAAGACTGGCAGATCCTTGACCCCGGTTTCAAGTCCTCGTCCAGGACTATACCTAGTCTGGCGTTCTGGAGCGGCTCCAGCAGCCTCGGTACGCCAGGCGCAGTGATTCTTGACCGACTCGACATCCCTGTCGCCAGAGCCTTCTCGCCGTCGCGTTTCCAACGACAGACGATGCGCCAAATCTTGGATAAAGACAGATCGAGAAAACACTCGCGCCATGTATTGCTGTAGCTGTCCTGTTACCGCTGTGGGTCCAGCACGTGCCATGCTCTAATTCGCCGTTCCAATCCTGCGACGAGTGTTTCAGTCTGCCAGCTTGTCAACACACAAACACGCGCATAACATACAATCACATGCAAGCCTGGTCCCGAGCCATACCATCAAGAAACCACAAAAATCCCACCGTGGTTATCCTCCGGTGGCGATACAGAAATGGCTACTTGCTCGTCCAACTGCTCATCGCCATTCCATCACAGCCTGCCACTTTGGCCCTCGAGCGATACATGAGTTGCGCCGCTCTCCGCCTTTCCGCATAAGCCAAACCTTGGACGGCATATCATGTGCCGACACGTTTTCCGCTCTAAGACGCCTGTTCTGTGACCAGCCGACCGATTCTCGAAATGGCCGAGAGTCAGATTGGTCACACCGAGAGCACTGCCGTCATCGGCTCTCAGCCGCCTGGCCCGACCCTGCTCCCCGGGCCCGTCGCCCAAGCCGTGAGCTTGGCCACACGGTCGACGAGTTTTGCCATTCGCCTCGGCTCCCTCTTTAGTTCCTACGGCCTCGATGCCGCCCGCTTCACCACCCTCTCCAGTCTTCAGCTGGCCCGTGGCGTCGTCGAAATTGCCTTGAGCCGTGCCGCCAAGGATACGCTTGCCCACTCCAACTCGGACTTGGCCGCGGCCGACGCAGAGACGATATTGGAGCGAAGCCTCGAGAGCTTGCATTACGCAGTCACCCAGGTTGTGTTCTGGACGTCGGCCAGTTTCCGGCTAACTGGCACGACCCTCACCGCGGCGTCCGAGGTGTCGCAGCTCGTCCTCTCGTCGCTCGACCAGATTCTCGGGTCGACCGACTCCTCGCGAGCTGTAGCCAGCATCGTCACGCTCATCCGCCGCGAGTTCAATAATCCGGCTACCGGGGCACGGGGCGAAAAGGTCGGCGTACTTGACCTCGTCCTCGCCCTCAGCGCTCTTGCTTACCTGCAGCGCGCCTGTCGAGCCTGTCCGGCCGAAGAAAAGCGCCGACAGTCTTTTGAAGAGACGATTTGGGATGTTGTTGTCCTCAACGATGGCCAACGGATCGATGTCGAGGACGATAAGGCTGCCGCTGCCCAGAATTCGTCCGGAGCGGTTGCGCGAGGCTACGACAATGACGAAACCGTGCTTGCACGTCTCAAGGCTCAAATACTCAAATCGCTTCCTCCCGGGACATCCGTCTCGATATCGAATGCCGTATCCTCGACTCAGACCATCACGGTAGATGTTCAAGGCTCTCGGCTGCCTTCGCTCCCTACTCCGCCTGGGGCTGAGATTATTGAGACGCAAAGGCCGGCATCTGTCGCCTCGAGCTCCCGCTCTCGATCATCAATTGGACAAGAGGGTGACAGTTCCTACCGCGTGGTATACAGGATTGAACGCGACAGGCTGCAGTCAACGTCAATGCGCCGTGAAGACGACAAGTCGGGCCCAATTGTGGTTGAGCTGTCCGATTCCGAACCACTGCCGTCACCACAGGCCGAACGCACTTTACAAGTGGACACTTCTGCAGCATTTAGTCCCGCATCATCGGCATCGCCATCTCCCGTTGAATCTCCATCCGACTCAGATTTTGCCACAGATGTTCCTGTTTCGCCTTTGGCCTCTCCAGTGGTCATGTCTCCGGAAATACCAGAGACCCGCAAGACACTGGATGCACGACGCCTCTCGGAGTCCAAACAAAATTCACCTGCGGAAACGACAGCAAATCAAAAGAGAACACGGACGCCATTGGCAGAGCCCAATACGCGGGAGAACTTTGGCCGCGCTCCTCCCAGACTTGATGCCATGAAGCGCTCCACTTTGAGAAAGAAGTCCGAAACAGGCGTCACGTCAAAGTCTGCGGAGAAAAAGAGCGGACTCAAGCAGGTCTTCAAAGGTAAAGGACAGTCCATTTCGAGTATATGGAATAAAGAGCCGCCATCGGCCGACACCAGCCGGCCTTCCAAGCACAGGCCGCAATGGAAATCGCCTGGCAGCGGTAGTGCTCCCGACCCCCAAGGCGCGAAACCCAAGCCGTCGGCGGCGAGAGGCTCCGATGTGCAGATTCGGGGAGGCCTTGCCGCGCGTCGACCTCTCCAGGCACCCGAGCTCGAGCCTCTGAACAATCGGGCCAGCTACGTCGCCATTCATGAGCATCGTCGGGATTCCATCGTCTCTCAAGCCGACACGTACTCGAAACGATCCAGCGGAGAACTGCGACCTGCGTCTCCCTCTCTCATTCGGACAGACTACTCGTCTCAGGAGTCAACATCGCGGCCACGCAGTGGTGTTTACTCAGTCGGCCCACCATCCCCTCCGAAAAATCAACATCTCTCCACCTCACACGCGCCCAGCCTATACAGCCTCGCAACGAACGATTCGCAGTCATCTCTCGTTCTATCATCTTATTACCAGAAAAGCTCCTACAATGGATGCGACGCTCTGAGCACGCTGCGGCGCGAAGGATTCGTCGACGGCGCCTTTCCGGCAGGTCACTTACTGCCCAACATCGCGCGTTATATGCGGTTCTCGTCTGCTTGCTATGGATCTCACTTCCTCAAGGTCATGGGCATCTCCACAACTCTTCCGTCCTTGGGGGTCTGGGACGGTACCCATCACGATATCCGACACTTTGCTCACCACACCGAGTCGGAAGCAGGCAGTATTCTCCTGGCCTCTTTCGTGGATCCGCAAGGCGGTAGCGATGGGAGCGGTGCAACCGGCACAGGCCTGCCTCTTGTTCACTACATTTCGCTCGACCATGCCGCCAAGGCCGTCGTTTTAGCGTGCAGAGGGACGCTGGGTTTTGAAGACGTCATGGCCGACATCGCCTGCGAGTACGACGACCTGACCTGGCGTGGCCGAAAGTACAGAGTCCACAAGGGCATGCATGCGTCGGCCCGGCGGATCCTCTACGGCGATGACGGCCGTGTCCTCGTTACCATCAAGGAGGCACTTCGAGAGTTTCCCGATTACGGCTTGGTGCTCTGTGGCCATTCCCTTGGCGCTGGCGTCACGTCGTTGTTGGGCGTGATGCTCGCTCAGCCCAACCCCGACGGACCTGGCTTCGTTATCTCGGTCGAGCCACATGCCAAACTCGTTGCGCGAAGCAAACCTCAGCACGAAGGAATCGGCGATCTTCGACTGCCATCCGGAAGGCGCATTCACGTATATGCGTATGCACCTCCTGGCGTCATGTCGCCTGCGCTGCGAAAGATTACGCGGGGACTCATTACGAGCGTGGTGCACGGCAACGATCTCGTTCCCCATTTGTCTCTCGGCCTCCTGCACGACTTCCAAGCGCTGGCTCTCGCGTTCAAGAATGACGAAAACAAGACAAAGGCCGAGATACGCCAGCGCATCTGGCACATTTTCCAGTCCAACATGACGGACAGTTGGCGGTCGGCGACTCCCCGAGCGCCCGCGGAAGCAGACGAGCAATGGATCTTACCCGCGCTCAATGCCCTGCGAGACACCATGAAGGGCGCCGACAAGCTCATACCGCCCGGCGAGGTCTTTGTCATCGAAAGCCAGAGAGTGTTGCGCCGCGACGCCTTTGTGCTGCTGGACGACGGGCCCATCGGGCGGCCGGCGCAGCGCGTGGTGCTCAAGTACATTCGCGACGTCGAGGCTCGCTTCAACGAGGTCCGCTTCGGGGCGAGCATGCTCATGGACCACAGCCCTGCCAACTACGAGGACGCGCTCAACATGTTGCGCCTCGGGGTGGTTGACTGAGTCGAGGCTGTGGACCGTTGCTCTTGATTGGGGTGTGGCAGATGGGCAGAGCATCTTGCAGGGAGTATAGACAAGAATCTCGCGTATATATTATTTGCTAAAAAAAATATTGTTTGCGGCCTTGATCTGGTCCAGACCAATTCGAAAGTCAGTACTGAACATGTGAGCAATCGACTGTGACGATCAAGGGATTGCTGTAGCCATCATCCTCGACTCAGGCCCATGCCGATTGCTCGTCGCCTAGAATCCCTGATCCGATACTCTGGCTCGGCGTATGTCCGGCATGACCAGCGTGTTGCGTCTCTCGGACAATCCTCTTTTCATGACGGCTCAGCCTCTAGGCGTGACCTGCGTAGCTTACACTCCGACGCCAGTTCGTGTCTCATTACCGCTCCGCCTGCAACACGCAGAGAAAGCTCGCCCGCACTCGACACTCGTCGGCCATGAGTCCATCGCCAAAGGCTAACCAAGCCTCACCACCGAGCCGTTCAAAAGTCCTGAACGCCCGTCTCCCCACGCCGTTGCCGCGCCTCATCATCACCACCATCGTCGCCGCTCAACTCGGGCTGCCCCGGCGCCACCCAGCCGGGCTCCTCGTCGTCGAACCAGTCATCCTGCGCGTCGCGCGCCGCGGCGCCGTCTCGCTCACGCGCTGCTCGCCGCGCGCCAGGTCCGCCTCGAGGATCCGCCCAAAGCCCTTGGCCTGCCCCTCGGAGCGGCGCTCGGCCGGCGTTTGGAAGGTTTTGACGAGGCGCTCGTAGAGCAGCGGATCTGGGGGGCACTCAACGTCCGTGTTCTTGAATGGCTCGCCTACACTGGCGGGCGGAAAAGAGAACAAGGATTGGGAAATCAAGCGGGCGGCGGGAGACTTACCGGCCAGCTCGTGGTCCAGGTCGTCGTAGTATGAAGGGTGCCGCTCGAGGTATTCGCGCCGCCGGTTCTGCGCCTGGATCCGGGCGAGCTGGGCGGGCGACTTGGCGGGCCGCGGGACGGGCTTGTCGAATGGCCCGACGTCGTCCATGTTGATGCGGTCCATGGCCGGTCTTGCAGCTCCATCCGCCACGCGACGTCGAGACCGGTGACGCAGAGGCTTGGCTCTGGGTGAGGTGTTGGTTGTGAGGCGGGTGAGATGGGGAAAAGTGGGACAGCCTCTGACCTGTAGGAAGACGAGACTGACATCTGGCCGACATGCATCACCGGCGAACCATGGACATGCACTCGCAAGGTCGGCAGAATGGGCGACATGCCGTGGGCGTCACATGACACTGCAGCGCGAATGCGTTCACGGGCTCGGAGTAAGAATCGGGAATGGAGCAGAGCAGTACACCATTACCGACACATGGATGGGAGCGCCAAAGCCTGCGTGTCATTGTTCTGAACTTCTGAGTACCGCTGGCATCCCCTTAGTCGAGCAGCCTCCCCATGCCTAGCCCATCAAAGACGGGCAACAGCATGGCCTCGATGCGATCGTGCGAGTGCATGACGCGGTTGAACTCGTCCAGGTGCTCGACGTCCCCCCAGCTCCAGTTCTCCGTCTGCTTCGGCACAGTCCGCGTCGCCGGATTGTCGTCGCTCTGGTCGACGACGAGCGCCGATCGCAGCGCATTGTCTCCGAGGATGAGGCCGCCGCGTCTCAATAGGCGCCGCGCCGCGCCGGGCTGCGACTTGTCGAGAATGGTGCGCAGATATGCAGGGTACCCCGACTTTTGCGCGTCGATGAAGATGATGTCAAACGGCTCTTCTGACTCGAGTGTGGGTAGACTAGAGCCCGGCAGACCATGGTTAGCGGCGGCGACTTTGATCCACGGCAGCCGACTTGCTCGCGTTGCGACTTACACCTCTAGCGCGTTGCCTTGAACGACGCTACAGTTATCGTAGCCGTGCTTGAGCAGCTGCTCTCTGGCGAGCGCGGCGTATTCGGGGGAGAATTCGAGTCCAATAACGCTTCCCTTTGGTCCGACCGCGTTGGCCCATACGCCCATCGAGAAGCCGACAAATGCGCCTATCTCAAGGACTATCGTCTCCTGCGTCAGCTGAATGCCACGACGAGCGAAAGATCACATTGAATCAAGTCGCACCTCTCTTGGCGCCAACGGTTCGGGCCATCCAGGTCAGCAGACGGGCTTCGAGGAGAGAAATGGTAAAATAAGATCTCGGCTGCGTGTCGAGCACCCACTGGTGGTACTTGATCAGGGTGTCTGGGAGGTCGATGGAGCTCCGGTCGGCATATTCGCTGACCTTGCGGGCCACCTTGTCGTTTGGATACAGGGTGGTGCAGTTTTCTCTCATTTTGACCTTTGGCTCGGCAATTGTAGAAGCAGAGGGGCGTCGATGTCGCAAGTCGTGAATATCCAAAGTGTGTAGAGTTCAGTCCGACTGACGGTTGCTTCCCACACAAGATTTATCGACACAAACGCCCTTCTCACCGCAACACTGACGAGATTGGCAGCCGTGGGTCCCGAGTCGGCCAAGGACCCTTGGTTGCTTTTGCAGGTCCTTTTGTGGATGCTGCGCTGGCGAACATGTCTCGGCCGACGACCTGGGACGTCCAAAGCAGTCGTGTGGCTTTTTGGCGGCGTTGCGAGACAGGGTCACTCGTCGACAATTTCCCTTTGGACTCGCGCAGGCGACAGCAAGAGTCTCGAGTTCCACGGGACATGATTCTTTTCGCAGGGCGATTGTCCGCGGCGGGTAGCAAGAGAGGCCATCTGGGGATGGGCCTGCAGCATTGCATATGTTTGATGACGACGAAGGTCTATCCGCCGGAACCGGCTTCCGAGTCGCCCAAGGTTGGCGCAACCCGCCTCTGCGACACTGGAGACGGCTGTACGTTCACGTAAACTGGCGATGGCCGATGGACATGATTTGCTGCAGTCAGACTGTGAGACAGTCCGAGATGAGCATAGCTGTCCACCACTCGCCGAAGCCATGGAATTGTCGATAAGGAGTTTGCTCCGTGGCCGGGCCAGGCTCGGAGCCTCAGGTGTGTCGATGGGGAGAAGGCATCTTCAATCGAGGAGACTAGTCGACAATAGATGTTCTTGATGGCTCGAGTTAGGAGTCGAGGAACGGCAGGGAATCGGTTCGACCAAGGTTGGATGAGGCGGAAAGAAAGCGGTTTATACAGTATGGAGATGATGGAAATATGCACGGTATACTTGTCACTTCACGTCCAACAGTCAAGTGTACTTATTTTCAAACTGAAGAAAGTGTGACAATCTGTGTATCTGCGCAGATTGCGGCTAAATGTCGAGTAGCGCGGGACAGCTCCCCCAGACGCAAGCACGGTACCGCGGGCAAGGTTCCGAGAGCACGCATCCCCGAGTCGATTGCTCTGCGATTCATATCGAGCCAACCCGACCCCGGGACAGGCCTGGCGTGGCCGTCAACGACCAAGAAAAGGGGGTGCGTCATGTCGGTGGCCCTGTTTGGCGGCGGCCATGTCGGTGCAGCGCGGCGCGACTCATGACCTCTTGAATCGAGGCCGTTGGTGTTGAAAAGGGCGAGGCAGCACGTTTTATCCTTGGGTGCTCGCAACGGCCCACGCACGCTTGGACCAGAAGGAGCCAAGTCAAAAGGGACGTCGACTTACGAAGAGACTTGTCAGGAACCTTGACGGCCCGTAGCAGACGGGACCCGGAAACGACGGCCAACGGGACGCGAGATAAAGCCAGTCCAGTCCAGTTCAGCTCAGCCCGGCCCAGCTACTTTGTACTTGGCACGAGTCCAGAGACGACACCTACCTACAATACGTGCGTCAACAGTTCAAATCCACGGCCGCAAGAGTCGAGGCGCTACGAGCGCATCCCGTCCTCTGCCGCCCATCGGGCCGCCATGACTTGTCGCGGCAGCCCGTCAGTCTAAAAGGCTGCTCGTTCTCTCCTCGACTGGTGCTCTCAGGGCTGCTCGGGGCATGCCGGCTGTGAGCGAGTTGCTTCCGGCCCAACGCCGTGCCCCGTCGGCGACGTCGAGCCGCAGCGCCGCCACCAGCGAAAGCCAGCAGCAGCAGCGTCCCGGCACCCAGCATCGCGACCGCCTCATCCCCTTTGCCCTGCGGAGACGCCGCAGCAGCCAGCCCAGTCACACGGGTCGGGCGGGCGCAGGCGACCAGGGCGATTCTGCATCTTGGTCTGCAGCCGTCGTCGCACCGCCGTCTGGGACCCCGGCCGCCGTCGAGGAGGCTCTGGCAGTGGCCGACGCTGGGGGAGATGACAGCCCGCAGCCGTCGTCTTCAGGGGGGGCCAAGGCGGCTACAGCAAAATCAGCTCCAGCCAGCCCAGCAAGCTCCTCCAGCTGGCCACCACCTCCTCCCAGCCCGCCCGCCTGTTGCACCACGTGCGCCATCGCCTTCGCCTTCGCCATCACCAGCGCCATCGTCGTCGTCGTCCTCATCCGCTCAATCCAAACCGCCACCGCTACTGCTGTCGGCTCCCCGCGACCCCGTCTCGTCCCTCTCGCTATCCCCGACTGCGCTCCCTTCCTCGTCGCCGCTGTCACGGCAGCGACAATCTGCCGCCCCAGCGCCTCCGCATCGGCGTGGAGTCTCGCCCATCCGCCCACACTCGCAGCAAAACTTGGCTCTTCCGCCTCCCCAGACCCATCCGCTGCTGGGAGGCCCACAGCTCCGCAGCATCCACGAACACTTGAGCCCCGCCGCCGCGGCGAAATCGACCTCGAGCGACTCTCGCCGCAACGACACCTCGGATCCGCGCCATGGCCATGCCCGCGATCACGACCAACTGAGCGTCGCGTCTTCCCTCGCCGCGGCGCCCTCGTCGCCTAGCGCTGCCACGGCTTCCCCGGGCCTCGCTCCCGTGACCGTGGCCGTCGACCTCGCCGAGTCCCCGAGCCACCAGAGCCTCTTTGATAGCCGCCACGTCGGCCTCGTCAAGACGCTGCTTCACGGCTCCGCCACCAACGACGACGCTTCGAGTGCTGGTCCTCGACACTCCTTTGACGCCAGGATGGTCACTCGCAAGGTCTGGGTCAAGCGGCCCCATGCCTCGGCTACCACGATTGCCATTCACGAGGACGATCTCGTCGACGACGTTCGCGATTTGATTCTACGCAAATATGCCAACTCCCTCGGCCGCACATTTGACTCCCCCGATCTCACCATTCGCATCTTTGGCAGGGATCAGGACAAGGACCGGGTGCTCGGGCCTGAAGAGATCATGGCGCGGACACTCGATCGATACTACCCTGGCGGCCAGACTGTCGACGAGGCCCTCGTTGTCGATATACCGCGCCGCACTCCGAAAGCCTCGCCGCTCGCTCCGCCTCATCACGGCGCGACGGCCTACTACGTGACCGACGACGCACGCCCGTCCGAAGCCTGTGAGGGCTACTTCCCGCCCGTCATGGCCGTACCATCGCCCCATATTACACACGCCGTACCCGTGGCGACCAACGGCACCGTCACTCACTCGATTGCCGTCCTCGGTACTGGTCATATCCCCCCCATCCCTTCGCCCGGTGGAGGTGTCAGGCCCCGTTCTCATCGCGGAGTCGCTGAGCGGCCCAGGTTGGGTCGGCAGCACACTTCGTCGCCCACGATTCTGACGGCTCATCCGTCTGGACCGCCGGCAGCTAACACCAGTCACAGTTCCCAGCACTTTACACCCCGAGTGCCCCATTCCCGAACACACTCTACCTCCTCGGAGCACCAGCAAGGACTGCCGGCGGTCAAGACACCACTAGCCAAGTCGCCCGGCCCCGTCCCAGAACCTACACCGGCTCGAGTGGCCACCCCTCCGCCGAGGGTCGCATCACCGCGGCCCTCGAGCGCGAGACCTAAGCGCCCGAAAAAGGTCCCAGAGTATCCGGCCACGCAGACATCCAACATGCTCAACGGCACCGTCCCCCCAATCAGCGTCCTCATTGTCGAGGACAATCCAATCAACCTGAAGCTCCTCGAGGCCTTCGTGAAGCGACTCAAGGTGCGATGGCAGACGGCCATGAACGGTCGGGATGCCGTCAAGAAGTGGAGGACGGGTGGCTTCCACTTGGTCCTCATGGACATTCAACTGCCCGTCATGAACGGTTTGGACGCTACCAGGGAGATTCGCAGGCTGGAGAGGGTCAACTCGATTGGCGTCTTTACGTCAACTCCGACCGGCATGCCGGACAATGCAGACGTGAGCGGTGAAATTCGGGATCAGGACCGCCTGGAGAATCTTGGGCTCTTCAAGAGTCCCGTTATCATCGTCGCTCTCACGGCCAGCTCGCTCCAAAGCGACAGGCACGAAGCCCTTGCTGCCGGCTGCAACGACTTTCTGACCAAGGTGAGTGAGAATAGGCCATGACTGTCGAGACTGTACTAACCATTGTCGTAGCCCGTCAACTTTGTCTGGCTCGAAAGAAAGGTTATGGAATGGGGCTGTATGCAGGCCCTTATCGACTTTGATGGCTGGCGCAAGTGGAAAGATTATGGACAACTCGCAGAAGAGACTGAGGCGACTAAGAAGGCCCAGGCCGCAGCGAACAAGGCCAAGTCGAAACGCTCCCGCACCTCGCTGAACGCAGCCTGATGATCAAGGCATCGGGCTCCGACCTCAAAGGATGATGTTGATGGATTTTGAGGCCCTTGATGTCCCCGCCGTGTTTCCAAGCTACAATGATGTACTCTGCCGGCCACGACGCCTGCCTCGCATTTGCACCTTCAGCGCTGCAATGATCTTGTCGCTCTATATCCCGTGAATTATTCTCACTCGGTTACTGGTGGCTGCGTCAGTAGGACGCGACGTCTTGCTAGGGAAGGCTTGGTTGAAAAGCTTCGGTGTTTGATATTACGGAAATATATCACTAGCCGGTGCTTCTTGCTTTGAGAGGAGAGCCGTCGAGGAAGGACTCTAGCGGAAACCTAATGTGCTGTATAAATGCAATAAAACGGAGCAACTCGCTTGCAATGATTAAGTCATGTGCTGTCCTTTGAGCTAGCCTAGATTCTCAACGAAAGGACGACGGACGGATACATTGAGCCCGTTGGACACCGACTGCTACCAATTACCTGAACCTGAGCTCCGGAAAGTGAGCTCCGGCAGGGCACGTCGCCGCGATGCCCCACCACGGGCGCGCCTAGACGGAACAAAGAAATGCCGACCGAGCGCGTGAAAAAACCAAGACGGCCGAGCGACGAGAGCTTCGCTGGAGCTTTCAGCATTTTCCACGACATATTCGATCCATCCGAGCATCGCAGGATGCAGGACATCGGCACATTCTCTGCCAGCCACACATAACAATCCATCAACGAGGATGCCTCTCAGATTACGCGCCTTTTCGGTATCGCTGGCGACCGATGCGGTGCTGCAACAACAGCAGCGGCAATGGGGCTGCGCGGCGCTGGGCGCCCGCGCCTTGAGCACGACGCCGCGCCTCGAAAAGATGTCGCGAGCTCGGCAAAGAATGTTCGATTGGATGAAGTCCAGAGAGGGCGTGGAGCTGGCCCGAAGCTCTGGGCGGGGGCCACGGTATCTGGGGCCCATGGAGGACCAGCCATTTCCGCTGAACCCGCTCTTCCGCAGCCAGCCTGTGCTCGACGACCAGACCAAGGAAATCATCTGGGAGAAGGTCATCAAGAACGGCGAGGCGCTCAAGGCTGTGTCGGCAGAAATGAGCATCGACGTCAGGAGAATCGCTGCCGTTGTGCGATTAAAGGAGATGCAACGGCAGTGGGAGCGAGATGTGAGTTTACAATATTTCATTCCTCTGCTTATTCCTTGCAACGATCACGACGTGATGAGATATCAAAAAAATTCGATTAGTCTTGAAGACATAACCGTGGTTAGAAATTTTGTATTCCTGATTTTTACGCTTGCCGTTTCATGCTTGGCGATGCACTGGTCATGGACGCACGTTGGTTCTAACATTGGCATAGGGCATCAGACTGGCCACACCATACGCCAAGGCCGTGATGGGCATGTTGCCCAAGACGTCTTGGCGCGAAGGCGAAGATAATCCGCCGCACGAGGCCATCAACGAAGTGCACGTACACAAGTGGTCCATGAGACAGCTCTTTGTGCCCGTGTCCGAGTCGCGGCACTTTACGCGCGCAGACGCGGCCAAGGCGTTTCACGACAAGCTGCTGCCGGTCGACGCGCGATCACCCATGCCACAGCTGATTGACATGGAAAAGAGGGTGCAACGGGGCGCGAGCAAGGAGGAGAGCATGAAGAAATTCAAGCGGGCGACGCAAAAGGAAGAGGAGACGCTGGCGCGGCGGATAGAGCAGGAGCGCGCCGAGGAGGCGAGGAAGACGACGCGGCACTTTACCGGACGGTACGAGTTCCGCTTCAAGGAGATTAGCGTCGACGACGTGGGCAAGGAAGGGCGGTCGGCAAAGGGCACGGGGTGGCGGTACGGCGCTCCGTTGCAGGACCGCAAGCGCGGCATGGTCAAGATTCCGACGTCGGTGCCTTGAGAGCATCGAGGCTTGGGGGTGCTTTGTTTGGTGCAGCGTTGGCGTATCCGTGTCGAGGTCGGCGTTGCCGATTCTCGCTGTACAATACTGGGATCCATATCCAATAATGTCCAAAGATTCCCGATGCCTCGAGGACCAGCGGCCAGTCGCTGATGGGGCAGAATGAAGCGAGCTGCGTGATCAAGGCATCGATGTAGAGTCACAAGAGCGGACAGAGAACGCCGGATGACTGAAGACGCTGCAGCTGCGCCAGATATGCTTGTACATGCGGCCGTCAGAATCGGGAAGCTCTCTCGAACCACGGCATCGGTAACAGGGCAAGGCAGTCTCCTTGCGAGGGGGGGCGGCTGGTGATTAATACTCAGAACCTGCACCCGAGCCGCACGGTAAAAATAGCCTCGTCCGCCTCGCCGACTTGCTCCCCCTGCGCGCCCTCGCCGGGAGGCCTGGACTTTGCACCCACATACAACGAACGGACCCAAGTGCAGAAGTCGGCAAGCAAATCAAGACGCTGGCATCCGGTCCCCCCCTGGCCGGATGTAAACTGTAAGAATAAGCGTGTCCGATACGCACCACCCGCCTTGACAGGCCCCGAGGCGAGGATCCGAATCTCTGCTATAAAAAGAAGCACACACCCTCACACACGTCCGGTGCCCAACACCTTACACGCGCAGGCCATGTGCCGGGCCCTTCCGCCACCCCCACTGCGCATCCCATAAGGCTGAGACCTCCCCCCCTCCCCCCATTTCTCGCCGAACCCGGTTCTGCTCCCTCGGGTGCCGGCCGGGCGTGTCGCGTGCTCCTCGCCCTCGTCACACCCCGAAGCCATCCCTTTCCATTTCAACCTCTCATTTATCGGTTTTTGTTTTAAGAAAAAAACCAGTGTTGAAGAGGAGTGGCGGACTTTGTACAGGTCCGCCGAACACGACGGAGCCTCGTCCCACGTGCGTCGAGCATCCTACTGCTACGGCGCGGCGTCCGTGCAAAACCGAGGGCTACCGAGGGGGTGGTCGCCCGGTTCGGTAGGGATGCGTCCTGAGAGAGTGGAAAGAGAGAGGACGAGGGCTTTGGGTGGGAGCTGTTTTGGGGGACGGAAAACGCGGCGCTCGAAATGTTGTTGCTGCTGCCTAGGGTAGGTCTAGGTGTAGGACTGGAGCGGTGCTGGGCCTGCGAGGCAACAGCCGTCGTTGGCAGTACGCGTCTGTGCTTGCGTGTGGTGTACATCTAAAGTCTGGCAATTGAATTGAATCTTTGCAAATTGACCGTGGTCGTAGTTGGGCTGAGTCAAGTTGATGCAAGTTCATGGCGTAGACGCACGCAAGAGACGAGTCCGTCGAGTATCACCAATGCTCCAGAAAACCACCGGTCAAACACGGTTAATGATGAAAATGCAAATGAATAGACTGCTAGCTAATGAGATGAGATCAATCCATGATGCGTATCCCTTTCCTCCAAATTGCCGCCATGCCCTGGTATAATCCCTATTCTAACGCTGTCGTCATCCGCTCATGCGTGCCTTGGCTCATGTGAAGTCTCGCAACCTCGAGCCGATGCGGGTATCGTATATGATCGCAAAATCGACCGGTTCGCACTTGAGTTTTCGCTCCTTGTCTATCCGCTCAGGGAGTAGCAGCACTCGGGGCACCGCCAGCACTGGCAATTGGGACAACTTGAGTCGAGGGCCACCGAGAACCAGCCGCTCGAACATCGGCACTGCCAAGGTCAGCTATCGTCAAGACCAAGAATTCTGTTCAACATACGCATTGCCAATAGCTTGGACGCGCATCGTTAGCCAGCAAGGGCATGTCGTTGGCGGTCTGGCAGCACATGATTTCGGGAGATCGAGGAATGTGCCTTATATTGATCAATGTTCAAGTCACCGAGGACAAAACACCTGTATCTGATGAGATTCAAACCATGAAAGAAGACAATGGGACGGGCCGGGTCTCATTTATCAAAGTTTTGAGTCAAGGCCATGAGGCAGGTGTACCGTCGGTGCCGGCCCTCGATCCAACACCCAGACCTAGCCTGCGCCGACGACGGGGCGATGCGAGGTGCGAAAACGGTATGCTCCATGAGCGATAGGCAGACATGGGCCCGGGGCACAGCTGGCTGCCTTGAGGATTGAGTCAACATAGTTGGTAGTGGAGGCCCGATGCGGGAGGAATCGCGTGTAAAGTCGAACAAGTCCTTGTTGGCTAGGCACCATTGGCAGATGGATTCGTCGAGGATGCATGGTAGGGGGCAGCACCGAACCGGCAGCCGGGGCCAAAGACCCAAGCCAACGGCTCCATCGCGACCACTCGGCCGCCCAGCCAGATGCCATGGACGACGGGCCGGCCTTGCCTGACTTTGGCTCACGCCTTTCCGAGCTCCTACTCGGCCCGTGGGACGGCGGTGCAGCACGCACACGAGCCTGGCCGACTGCGAGTGGCTGTGGGGGCAGCAGATGACGGCCAAGTTGGAGTCATCCATTGCAAGCGAGGCGACGCGCCGCCCGATCGCTCCCCATCGGCACGGAGCGGCATGTCTCGCGACCGAAGTGGATAAATCAGGACGTCTGTCGCGGTCGGCAGCCTAGGTCGACGAGATTGTGAGCAGTGCGCTGCGCAACCGTACCGACCGTGGGCCCATGGGAGGGCCGAGGGTGCCAAAAGGCAACTGGAAAAAAGAAGCTGCCAAGCTGCTGCCCCTCCCCCAGGCCGAGCAGGGGTCCGATGGTTTGCGGGAGCCAATTGCATCGACAGACTCGCAGGCCAGGCACCGCGAACCCACCGGTTCCTGTTGGAGACGATGGCCAGGGACAATGGGCGAGACCCGCTTCCTGCGGCATTGCCTGCTGGAATGCGGGCAACATCTGGGCACGGACCGTTGGTTGGCGCGCTTGTTGTTGGGGGCTTGGGGGCTTTCAGGTTGGGCGGACAGCAGTGCCGGTAGAGTGCCTATTCCTGAAGAAACGGATAAATGCTGTAATTTTGTGCCTCATCACTTTTCGTATCTGTGCTACAAAGCACTGCGCTTGCCAAAAGGCGACACGAGCAGCGCCAGAGGCGCCGCCGCATCATGTGACTCCACGGCACGATAATGGACAGGACAGCGCAACAAAATGGCAGGTCCGGCCTGGTTGGCTGGTTGGCCACGACCGGATCGTCACTGCCTAGGATAAACGACTCTGACATCATTGGCGCCTGCACTTTGGGGCAGGAGCAACAAAAAACCGCAAGCCGCGTGCCTGTGCGACTGCCGCTTTTGTGTCGTCTCATTATTGGATCCCCCTTTCTTTGTTCGCGTCGGGACTTGGCCAGGCGGGGATACCAGCATAACAACCGCCCAGACCCTGCAATTCCCAACTTTTTGCTCACCGTCGCCTTGAATTGCAAACCCTGCCACTCATTCTTGTTGATTGCGTGACGCCAGCATCGCGCTTCTACAATCTTTACCAGCTGCATCTGTGCGCACCTGCTGCCATCGTCTCTCATCTCCATCGTCGCTCTCGTCATCTTCATCGTCGTCGTCTCCCGCTCACCATGGCGCTCAGCTTGACCAAGAGCTGGTTCTTCTTCAGCGCCTTGCACCTCGTGTGCCTGGCCCTCGCCCTCACCATCTGCGGCATATACGGCTCTTACGCCCACTACGACAATGGCACCAAGAAATTCGTAAGTTCCCATCCAAACACGGCGTGCCTTCATCCTCTAGGCCGGCAAGCCATCGTGATGGTGCCATCTTGGCCGCGCTAACATTCATGCAACGCAGATCTACGCCATCGTCGTTGCCTCATTGTCGGCCGTGACGTCTGTCGTGTACTTTCTCCCCCCAGTCGTTCGCCGCGCCAGCCTCTTTGCCGCCATTTGGAACATGATTCTCTTCATCTTGTGGATCATCGCCTTTGCCATATTTGCAGTTGTAAGTAGTTGCACCGACACTACGTCCGCTTCAGCAGCAGTTCTGACCTTACCAGGTCTGGCTCAAATATGCTCCAAACCAAACCCGCCACATTGCTCGTATGAGGTCGGCCGTCTGGGTGGACCTCGCCAACGCCCTACTCTGGCTGATTTCCTCACTCGCCATGTTTGGCTATTGGTGGAAGCACCGCGACACTCGCTCGCAGTTCACCGGACGCGCGCACGTGTAACTGGGTAACGCCATGCAGGAGGATGCCACGAACGAGTGGTGACTTTGTGAGCCAAGGAGAGCAGGAGGAGACAATCAAGATACCACGACATCTCGAAGTCAACGACAGCCATGGGCAAGCAGGGCGGACAGGACTGATGTTGGCGACGACGAATGTTCAAGATGAGGTTCATGCCATGAGGAGTTTTGACAGAGCCTCTCTGAGATGGATCGGGGGCAGGTTTGCTTTCACTGTGCGGAATACCAATAGCATTACTCGATACTTTTTAATAACCTTACTTACCTGCATTTCTAGACCATCTGATATGGCCGAATCCTGATTCGTGGGTCAAGAGTCATGACCAAGTTGATTTTCTAGAACATGAACACAAGATGGAAAGAGTCGGCAACACAGTCGGAGCTGGCGGTCACCGCCAAATACCAGATCAAACATTAGTGCGGGAGCAAGGATAAGGGCGCGAGCAAGAAGCACTTTTGCGGTCAAGAGCTGGAGCGACGTCGAGAGGCAAGGGGACGCGCTGTGATGCAATGAGGAAAGAGATCATCACGGCCGAGGGCGCGCCGGGGCTATCAAGGGCAGCTGAGCTGGGCGGCCGGTAGAGCGGCAAGGGCGCTTAACAAAGATTCCTGGACGTGGTGAGAAGAGGGGGCCCCCCTAGGGGAGAAGCGTCGCTCGACCGGTGACGTAGAAGCCCAGCGTCAAGCGTCGGTGCCAAGGACGACGATGGATTGCGCAGGACAGTGACGGGCGAGCTCGACGCATCGGATGCAGAGGTTCGACAAACGAGACCAAATCCTCACCCGTGGCAAGAAATAGCTCGTCCCGACAGCAGGGCCTTACCGTGGACCGTCGATGCAACTCTGCTGATCTCCTCTTATCTCCGGCCTCCCGACCTGGCGGCGGCAGCGGTGGGCGATTGTCGGTTTGGCAGGACGCCCGTCCATCCGTGCGCTGTGGGGGGTCGAGTCGTAGATACTTGGTTCCGGGGCGGGCGCATGTCCGAGCGGACAGGTGTCTTGTACATTGTCCGACTTCGCCTGACAAGAGTGAGCACAGTCGTGAAGTGTGAAGCGCTGAAGATCACTTGACCGAGCGAAAAAGGGGGAGGAGACTAAAGCGCGGGGGGCAAGAGGGGGAATTGCCATGATGGGCGGCATGGTAAAGTGCAGGGCGAAAAGCGCAAATCCGCCACCCCCCTTTGTCCTGTTTTCTCCGTCTCAGGTCAGTCGCCGGCTCCCCACGCTCAGTCTGTGGGCATTTCGCTTGAGCTCTTTGCGCAGTGGTCCGACGACCTGGGTCTGTCGCCGTGTGGTGCGAGTGGGAAAAGAACAAGGGAAAGGATCTTCTAGCCGGACGAGCGCGACATGCAAGGCAGACGCGTAAAACACACACACCGACGACTTGCGAGATGAGTTGCAGCCAGAGCTACAGCAGGCATTGCGTATCAGACGGCGGGCAGCGACGGTTCTGGGGCCCAAACGAGGCCATCACACGACGAGGACCAGGCTACCAGGCAACCAGGGAAAGGGGTGGCCCGGTGAGGATGACTTGCGCGGCCAAAGGGTCGTTCCGTACCCTATCAGCGCCGACCGGCGCCGTGACCGAGATGCGGGCCCTGGAGGCGTCGCGACCTGATCATTGGCTGCGCTGGGGAGGTTGATGCAGCCGGTCACCAAAGGTCCAAAGTGTTCAAACGTGCCCTTCCCTTCGGAGTATCTGGCCCGTTTGGCTCCATTGACGGGAGCGGGATGCCTTTGACGTTGGTCCCGTGTGGACGTGACGGACGGGCCGCGAAGGCTTTACTCGTCGCCTTCCCGAAGGCATGGGTTTCAAGTAAACGAGAAAGGGGTATGGTCGAGATTCATGGCATGTGCTTGATCTGCCGTTCCCCATTGACTCGCCGTTTCACAAGATGCCGGGGTCTTTTCTACAGAGTCGAGAGTGCCTCCTGTACGCGGCAGAGGCTTAGTAAAGATGCCGTACGCAGACGCAAACGCACGCACGTTGTGGTGAAATGTGACCAAGGCGCCAAGACCGGATCGCCCAGCCGGGTTCGCCACCGGAGATCGGGAGGGAGGCCAAGGGCTTGCGTCGCAGCCTGGGCGATGGAACGGGCAGACGGCCAACGGAGGCGCGTCGAACATGCCGAGATGATGTGCGTGCGGGCGGCGGCCACGAACAGGGCAACGGGCACGGAGTTTCGCCGCTTTGATGCGTGGATGGCGAGTGCTGTGAGCGAGGTGAGCTGCGCAAAAGTGGCGAGCTGTTGGCCCGCGATGTGTTGCGGAACTGCACAGCTGGCCAGCGCTCATCGGGGTGCAGGATGCTACAAGGCCAAAGCAAGAGTGTTGTGTGTGTTTAGGTTTCGCTGGTTGCCCGAGTATGTACTGTAAAAGGGATGCACGCGCGGCGCTGCAGATCAGTCGGCAGCGAATTGAGTGCATTTTGCGTCTCTGTCGACTGTGGTGGTCTGGTCTGGCATTTGCCGCCTGGTCGTGACTGATCGGCAAGGCCCCAGAGCCGAGAGAGGGTTGCGCGAATGCGACAACGCGTGAGAACAGCCGGGTGGATGGGCAGACGCGGTTGTGCACCCGGCGGCGACAATGTTGGCGACAACAGAGGGATGACGATGACGCCCCATGTCGGATCGTGAGCCGTCGTCATGGAAGCGGATTTTCTAGGAGGGCGTAGGGAAAGGGCGTCACCGAGAGATGCAGCCTGCCGGCGCCGTTGGGCGCTGTAGTTACAGTGCGCTCTTCCCGCAGGGCTACCCGCGCCAAAAGGGTGCCGCCCTCTGCCTGGAGGTCAGTGGCGAGACAACACCAAGGGCTGCAGGGCGCCGGACGGGCAAATCAGAGGGCCGGCTTGGATCCATGGATCTGATGAGACTTGGGATGAGGAAGCGGTCCGACTTGGAGGATGGGTTTCTGGATTGTCTTTTGACGCCACAGAGTTGCGGTCGATTGCATTTCATATTTCCATGGCTTGCCAGGTTGCAGGTTCCAAATGGAAGGTCGCTTTGGGTGGCTGCTGTGATGGCGTCGGGAAGGATCAAATGCGGTGCGGCCTGCCCACTGTTTCCAGAGCACAAGATGACGGCGCGTGTCCCTGGCCTCCTGGTCTTGCCTATTGGGGTACTTTTGCACTAGCAGCGGCTTCCTCGTCGGACGCCGAAACTCACATGCCACGCAACGCCGCGCTACGAACAAGGTGACTTGACACTTTATGGCTTGACAATGCACCTTGGTGACGGCTCCATGGCGGCGGGCATGACGACAGGGCGAGAAAAGGGCCGCAATGACGGAATCTCTCGTCTCGCAACCCTCCCTCGTCATGCGCCCTCTCTCTGTTCCCCGTACGCAGCATATGCCTTGGCTGCGCATCATCGTGTCTGAGCAGCGTAGCAGCCGTCATCACGGGCCAAACTGACGACAGCTTCCAAGTGCAACGACTGAATGACCGAACCCACACCACTTCACCAAGTGTCCAACTTGAAAAAAGACGATGAATTTTGGTCGATGTGGGAAAAGGCAAAAAAGGTTACGTAGGAATAAAGGGAATGAAAGCATACAGTGCATGCTTTGCAGTCGCAGCAGGAAAAAAAGGGGATACAGGCCACTCGGCGCTGCTCCCAGTCATGGACCCGGAATTCGGGCAGACCCTGGTTTGGCCCTTCTGCCGCTCTCCGCGAAGCACTTGGCTGTGTTTGTCTGAGTAAGAGCAGCGAGCGGTGCCGACTCGTCCGGTCCGTGACCTCGACGGCCACGAGTACGTATGGATCATCGAGCAAAAACAGCAGAGCCGGCGCGCCGTCGAAACGATCGTCGTGCTAGGGCCGTCTTGGCGGAGCATGTCTTGGCGGACTCGCAGGGCCATTCTCCACCTCGCATCTCCGACGCCGCCACATCTCTTGTCGCTGGCAGCAGCAAACAGGGGGCTGTCAGTTGTGTTTGGCCCTGGGCCGTTGCACCCAGGCAGCCTGAGGCACCCAGGTGTCGACACTGTCTGGCACCGTGCCAGGTCCACCGTAAAACAGGCGGTACAGTGCTCGCAGCGCCCTCGGACACCGGCCTCCACAGCCGTCCGCGCCCCCAATGATTACGGTACCGTACATCATGGATGATTCGAGCGTCTGGTGGCCGCCTTGTCAGCGAGCAAGTAACCTCGCGGTGGATCCATTTCATGTCCCCCTGGTGGAGTCCCCCCTTGCTTCTGCAGATTGCACCAGGGCCTGCCAAATCCACGCACCACTTGGCCCTGGCCCACAGCCAGTCGGACGCCCGCCAACTCGGCCAGCGCTCCTGAGCACTGAGCTTGATGGCGGCACTGCCATTGGCCCACCCGTCTCGTTTGCCTTTTGCCCATCCTTCCTCCCCCGTCTCAGTTACTCTCGCGACAGAGAACCTTTTTTGACTCTTCTTTTGTTTGTTTTCTTGCCCTCTTCCACGGCTCGCTCGCTTCCTCTCCCCCTCTTTCCTCTCTTCATTCATCATTGTCCTCGACGCAGAGGCTGAGACACGTCGAGAGCTTCAGAGTCGCCAGCGTGCTGTCGGCCAAGTCTCATCCAAAAGACCCGAAACGCCGCTTTATGAAAAAGACGTGCTGCCTGGACCACACGGCAAGCCTGACTCGCCTGACGCCGCCGCGGCATTGAATTGAGTTGGGCTCCGACCCTGAACGCGAGGGCCACACACGCATCGAGACGAGGCCGACGACGACGAAGCCCTGCTGCATTGTGCCACGACGACAAGGCACCGACGACTGGCCCACCGCTGTATCCCCACAGCTACCGCTACCGCTACCGCCCCTGCCTGCCGCACCATCTTTGCAGGCGACCTGTCCCATCGCGAAAAGGCGACGACGACGACGACGACACCGACTCGCAGACGGACCCCGAACCCTGGCGTCCTTTTTTGGTAGCACCCGTCCTTCGCCATGGCCAGCCTCGCCCGCTCCTTCAAGCCCTCTGCAGCCTATCTTTCCCCCCGACGCCGGCCTGCCATGCCCGGACGCACGCTGTCCAACTCGTCGGAGCTGTCAGTGGCCTCCAACTCGAGTGCCGCCCACGCCGACGATGCAGCCCACGTGCAAGTATCCTCGGCGCCCGGCACCCCTGCACTAGCGACTCGAGGTATAGACGACGAGCACCCAGCGTTTACCAACAAGAGTGAGTGATTTCGACTTTTTGGGCACGTCTTTGTTTTGCCCTTTGTTTGTTTTCTGCTCCACCCCACCGTCACAGCCCTCCACGACGCCTGTCATACGGGGCTGCCCCCTCTCGCTCTCTCTCAAAAAAAGGGAGAGCCCAGGGAAAAAAACAGACCAGACGTCCCTGCGTCCGAAACGAAAGGGTCCACATCGAAATCCCCGTCGGGTTTTTGGTGTTGGATGTTCAGGATTGGCTTGGCGGCTAGCTCGTTCCCCAGCCTCGACGAGAAACCCCACATGCACTCGCGACCTCCAACACACGCACACTCTCACACACCCTCACCTGTCTCTTGGTCAGCGCCCGCCGCCCCGAGTTGCCCTCGTGTGTCGTTTCGGGCGTGTTCCCTGGCGGGGTGCAGCGTCTCCCACCACCAGCCCCTCCCCGTAACCAAGACGATGCCCACTCAGAAGCGCGATCAGCTCTGCATCTGCGTGCGTGGGGGATGGGGAAAATGGGGCGACATGGACAGACGCCATCCGTCATGGTGCAGGAGGCAGCAACTCCACTTCCTTTCCTCTCCTCCCCCCTGTTCCTCTCGGGAATCGTCCCCTTCTCCGCTGCAACGTCCGTTGGCCTTGGCGTTTTGGCCATCCCGCCCGGGCCGTCCGCCATGACTTGTCGTGTTAGTTGATATAGTTGGCTGACCCTGCCCTCCTTTGTCGGCACCTTGTGCAGACAGTCCAGACAACTCGACCATCACCTCGCCCAAGAGTGCAGACAGCCGCCCCATTGCCATCGAGCTGCCCAAGATCAAGAAGCTCACGGCCGCGCCCGTTTACACGCCCCCCGAGCCTCTATCTGCGCGAGGCGACCTTCCTGGGTAAGTCGGCCCCACCGGTGGAATGCCTGACGTCGTCGATGAGCGCTGCCTTGCCGTCGCGCGTGGGCCGCCCCGTGACCGACCATGCGGCTAACATGGGTTTTTTTAAAGGGGTTATTTTCCCATGCACGAGGACCCCAAGGGCCGTGTTCATCGTCCTCATCCTTTTCACCACGACGCTTCCCTCTCCCGCCATCGCCTCCATCAGTCAGACTCGGCCGCCATGCACGCCGACCGCAAGGATCTCGCCGCCTCCATGGCCCAATCCAGCATGCCCGTCGCGTCCTACCTCGCCCCGGGCTTCCACGACAGCCCCTTACCCCTGGGCAAGTACTATCCCTCCAACTACGAGCAGCACCAGCGCAACAAGGGCAAGACGCACACTCGCCTGACGGTCGCCGACTCTCTGGCCGCCTCGGTCAAGCCCGACGCTCACCCTCCCAAGTACGCATCCCACCTCTCGCCCGGCGAAACCCCCGAGGCCGAGTCCCGGCGCAAGATGCAGCAATATCAACGCGACATGATTGCCCAGGCCGCCATGGCCCTCGGGGGCTCGGCCAAGGTCGTCTCCAAGTCGTCCCTCAGCTCCATGCCCCTCAAGGACGTCTGGCTCGCCGCCCCTTCGGCACACAAGCCCCTGTCGCCGAGACTGCACCCCTTGGGAAGCCCGGGACCCGTCACGCCAATGGACCTGGAATCCGTCGCCGGCGGCTACCTGGAGAAGGGCAACATGGCTCAGGACCTGCTATCGAAAGAATCAGTCGCGGCCAGCAACGCCGGACACGTGACGCAATCCATATGACCAACTCGATTTGCTCCGTACGGGCAACTGCCATTTCCAACAAGGCATTCATACGACGGCGCAGCATGCATCATGCATCGACGACGGTTTTAGAAAGCATTCACTAGGCGTTCGTCCTTTCTTGACGGGTTTCCTTTGTCCAGTCTTCTGAATTTGCATGCCCGTGGCCGGCCAGGCCATGCCACTCTGAGGTGCGGAGCACAGAGTGAGACACTTTGCATGGAGTTTACGGAGGACAACTGCGAGGAGCAGTCCGGCCCAGGCAGGCCGCGCATACCGCATGTATGATACCCTTTACCAATTCAAGATTCGCAGAGATCGATGCGATCTGTATGCGCGTAGCGGCGCAAGTCAGGGATGACGTGCCGTGAGTGATTGTCGGTGCCGTTATCGGCGCTCATGTCTGAGGTGTCTGCACGTGCGACGGCGCTGACTCTTGCGTGCACCTAGTGAGATGAATCGGCCGACTGCAGCGGTGGAACAGTGGCACAATGCGTGCTTCATCGAGACATGTCGTCAAAGATGCCATTGACGCCAATGTGCTTTTGATTGGCAGAAGGAATGCTTTGCATGTGCCGCGCCCGGCTGCCGGGGCTGTCTTGTCGACAAGCTAGCATGCGTCTTCAACGCGTAGAGGCTTTGGTGAAGAATACGAAGAACATGTGCATCATTCTAGACCTTTGCCCCAATCGGAGCTAGCTTGTTCGCGTTAAGCCCAAGCCTGGTAGCTTCGTCTTACGGTAAGGCTGGCTCAGAGATGAAGTGCGCTCGGGGCCATGGCCTCGCCGTTGACGTCAGGCCGGTGTGGCCGACGACACGTTGCGCTCGCGACAGAGACCACCACGTGCACAGCCTCGTTTTCCCAGACAATGGCGCCGCTGCGAGTGCTCGTCGCGGGCGGAGGCGTGGCGGGCCCCGCGCTGGCGTCCGGGTCCCCGGCCGGCGCAGCGTCTCGAGGGAGTTTGCGATTATGCGCGGCGACCTGTGCCGGGTCCCGTGGGCGCGTCGGCGGACCGGCCGGGCATCGGGGGCCGCTTTGGGCTGAGCGTGGACGGCTTCGAGACCCAAGACGACGGGATGCAGGGCCGGCTGTCGGACAGCGGCGGCGAGCGGCATGGCTTGCTGGTGGGCGCCGACGGGCAGGGCTCGCGGGAGGCGGGATGATGCTGTCGGGCGTGGTGCTGCTGGGCGACGCGGGATACGGCCAAGGCGTGAGGGGATGTTGATGCCAAACGGTATGACGGGAGTGTGTACCAGTATGGAGGGATGAAGAGAGTATACAGGGTACGTTTTGTGTATAGGCGTCAAAAGATGACGTTCTGGCTAGGGGACATGTGTAAATGCGTTGGGCAAGAGACTCCTCAGCTACTAGCGACGAGGCTCGTGAAGCTTGGGGCCATTCTCTGCCCAAATACTTCGTAGAAAGCAAAACGTGATATGGATCTCACTTCACAACTCACCAGCAAACGAGGCTCAAACAGGCATCGCTTACTGCCATTCATCCTCATGTTCTTGACAATGTAGTCGCCGCTCTAATCCAAGTCCGCGCCGGATGCAGCAAGCATTGACATCTCCACACGCGCTTACTCTCTAATCTTATTTCAAGCTCATCCCACCGGCCTCTCATCCCCTTCGTCCAGCGACACGCTCAACACCTCATCCATCCCCCCCTCCTCACCAGGCACACGTCCACCGCGCCC
>KQ030527.1:0-292614 GCA_000956045.1 Hirsutella minnesotensis 3608 | reverse complement strand
CCCGTTCCGGGCCCCTCCGTCTGGGGCCGCTCGCTCGGCTGGTTCGCCGCCGGCCTCGTCGAGACGTGGGAACTGCTCGACTGCCACGACCCCCGCGCACCGCGCCCGCCCTCGCACGACCGGCCGCTGTGTGCCAGGATCCGCGCGCTTGCCAACGGCGTCGCCGCCTCGCTCGTCAGCTTGGCCGACGCCGACACGGGCGCCTGGTGGCAGCTCCCGACGCTACCCGGGGCGCCGCGCAACTTCCTCGAGAGCTCCAGCACCGTCCTCTTCGTCTTTTCTCTCCTCAAGGGGCTGCGCATCGGTCTCTTGGACGCTTCCTCGGCCGAATATCGAGCCGTTGCGCTGCGGGCGTACAACTACACCCTCGACAACTTTGTCACCGGCGTCCGAGGTGGCAACGGCACCATTGGCTTCGACAAGACCGTCTCCGTCTGCAGCCTCAATTCCACCGCGTCCTACGACTATTACGTCTCTCGCCCAATCGTGCCCAACAGCATGCTCGGGGAAGCAGCCTTTATCCTGGCCTCTCTAGAGGTTGAGAGGCTCTGATCCGACCAGCTCTACTCTGCTAAATCGACAAAAAGTACTGTATACCTCACAATTGTCAAAAGATATTGAATTCATGAGCTCTGCATCGAGCATCCAAGATCCGCAAAGCGCCCGCAAAAAGGTCGACCCTACCCAAATGCATGCCTACGCTCGCCCCTTTTATTACTGTACAGCCAAATGATCCGCTGATTTTCCTCTACGTCCTTTCATAAACCTTCCATCCCTTGTATTCGCCAACCACGGCCTCGCGGCATGGGCCTCTAGTCATCAGAGTCGCACACCTTACTGAGCCGGCTTGCGTCCGACCATGAGGTACATGGGCGTAAAGAGGTGCTCGCGGCCACCGGCAACCAAGCAGTCGGCGGCGAGTGCCAGGCTGTCGGCAGTCTTCTTGGTGCCGGCAGGGGCGAGTCGCAGCGTCTCCAGGACACCGGCGAGGTTGTGTGCGATGGCACGGCCCCAGTGCGTCATGCGCACAATGGTAAAGATGTCACTGGCAGTCTGAATGTATCGCATCTCTCCCGACAGGGGCCAGTACCACGGCAGAGGGTCGGGGCGCTCTGCAAGGTCCTCGTTTCTCAGCAGCTCAAAGCCGGCCGTCTTCATGGCGTCGAGGGCCTCCGACACCTTGCACATGTTGGAGATGCCGTCGCCCTGCTCGATGCCCAGGCGGATCTCGCGATGGTGCAGGTTGTCGTTGTCGTACTCGTCCGTCATCAACCACTCGTACACGCCAAAAACGCCACCGGGCTTCAGAACGCGAAAGATTTCGCTGTAAATGCCCTCGAGGGTCGGGGCGTGCACCGTCGCCTCGATGGCGTAGACGGCATCAAAAGAATTGTCCTCAAAGGACATTTGCTGAGAATCAAGGTTAGCGTCCGTGAGGCCGAGTCTATCCCGCGGCGACTCACCATAAAGTCGCCCTTGACAAAGTTGAGCTGGTCCGACAGACCCTCCTTGGCTGCATAGTGAGTGGCGCGCTCAATCTGATAGTCGTTGTTGTTCAGGCCCGTAATGTGGGCGCCGGTGAACTTGGCAATCTGGCGGGCAGGGCCTCCGACACCGCAGCCGACGTCGAGAACCTTCATGCCCTCCTTAATGCCCATGCTGTGGGCGAGATAGTGCTCATGACGGGCAATGGCTTGGTAAAAGGGCTCGCCGGTCGAGAAGCGACAAAAGTGAAAGGACTGGCCCCAGCCGTACTCGTACAGGTCGGTGGCCAGGTTATAGTAGCTAGTCGCGAATATTAGACGATGCCACGGTTGGATGGATGGCGCGGCGGCTTGCACTCACTGTCTCGTCAACGTGGCGTACTCGGCAGTGCGCGCCTGCGGAAAACATGTCAGTCGCGGTTCGGTCGCGTCACCGCCTCAGGGACCTGACTCACGGCGCGCTGCTCGGGCGTCTCGTCGGCGGCGGGCTTGTTGTCCCAGTGCTTAAAGTATTCGTCGACGGCTGCCTGCTTGGCGTCGCCGCCCTTGGCGAACATGGCTGCGATGCCGCCGCGGGCCTGCGCCGACTTGCCGTGCATGGCCTTGTTGAAGGCGGCATCGCGGCTGTGGTCCTCGCGCTCGAGGTTGTTCTTGGTGGAAGAGGGTGCCATGGTGCAATTTGTTGAGAGGGCGCCCGTTGAAGGTGAACGGGACGGGTGCTGTTGAAGCAAAGAGGGGGATGGCTCCGAGTTGGTTGTTGTCGACGGCAGAGATGCGAGGCGACAAGATTCAATGGCGGCGATGGTGAGTTTTATGGAAAAGGAGCGAGATGCCGGGACCCTTTTTTTCTTGTCTCTTCACATGCTGCCTGCCAATCTGCGCCGCCCCTGAATCGATGGTGGGCTGCGCCTGCATTGAGCATGGCAGATGGGCACCCCAATTTCGGAGCGGCGCCTAGCCAGCGCCTTAGTGGGGGGAGGATAGGGCAGGCGGTGAGACGGCCGCTGCAAGATACGAATACGAACCCGAACCCGCAATTCGATATCCCGACGACAAGCTGCCTCGGGAATCTGCCTGATCTTGACATCGTCTATGAAACCGTCTAGGCAGCAATCCGAAGCACCCGCTCACAGCGCATTGCCTCGGCTGTCCTTCTCAATTGCACTCTCCCAGTTTCCGATGGCTGCATCATGGTTCCCCATGTTGCCATGCTTCACGATCCTCCCGAACCATGAGCGGGTCTTGACTTTGGTACCCAAGCCAAGCCACAAGGTTTTGATGTGGCGTTGGCGTCCCGGCGTTCGATTAGTCACCCGTCTCGATCCATTTCCATTCGTCTCCACCTTGCATCGCTCATGGTCTGGGGGCGGGACTTGCTTGTTATGTCAGCAACTGCATTCTTAATGCTCATCGCCAAAATCGCAGAAAACGCGGCGGAGCTTCCTACTTCTCCCCCAAGGCAATAACCATTCACGGCATCGCAACCACACACCTGCCCGCCATGCCGCCTCAAATTAAACAAGACCTGAATCGCGCAGGTTGGGAAACGACCGACTTCCCTTCCGTCTGCGAAAAATGCCTACCAGACAACCCATTCGTCAAAATGCTCAAGGAGGACTATGGCGCTGAATGCAAACTCGTGAGTCTCTTCAATCTGTTCGATTCAAACGATCCCTACTGACTCCGTAAAGTGCACGAGACCCTTTACCATTTTCGCCTGGAACGACGACTCTGGCCAGGCTCGCAAGAAGCGAACCAACATTTGCCTGACGTGCGCGCGGCTCAAGAACTGCTGCCAGAGCTGCATGCTCGACTTGTCCTTTGGTCTGCCCATCGCTATCCGAGATGCCGCGCTTAAAATGGTCGCTCCTGGTCCTCGATCCGACATAAATCGCGAGTACTTTGCACAAAACAACGAAAAGCTCATCGAAGAGGGCGGAGCCGGAACCGAAGAGTACGAAAAGACGGACGACAAGGCGCGCGAGCTTTTGCGACGGCTCGCAACTAGCAAGCCGTACTTTCGCAAGGGACGGACGGTCGATGAGTCCGAGGCGTCGGGCGGCAGCGCAGTCGGTGGAGATGCCGTGGTAGGCGCCGGCATGGGAGGGCCAGGCCCCATTCGAACACGAGATACTCGAGCAGCAGCCGCCATGGGCGCCCGGACAAAGGGTGGCAAGGGCCGGCCGGCTTTCCCCAGTACCGCGCAACTACCACCCAGTCCTCGCGACTGGTTACCCCCAGACGACAGGAACATCATGTCACTGTTCGTCACCGGCATCGAGGACGACTTGCCAGAATACAAACTGCGCGAATTTTTCAAGGTCCATGGCAAGATCAAGAGCTTGGTGTGCTCGCACATGTCGCATTGCGCCTTCGTCAACTACGAAACCAGAGAAGCGGCGGAAAAGGCAGCCGCGGCGTGCCAGGGCAGGGCAGTCATAGCTGGATGTCCTCTACGCATCCGATGGGGCCAACCCAAAGCGATTGGAACCATGGACAAGGAACAACGGTCACAGATGCTGCGAGACGCTCGTCTATCTCGTGGCCAAGATCAGGCTCAACAGCGACAAGCTATTGAAGGCGGCGGACAACACGGCGGCCAGCCTCGCATCGCCAGCGCGCCTCTCGTTGCTGCTCCTCCTGGCGCAGAGGACGAGCCTCAGTATGCTAGTCTAGCCGGTGACTAAGCAATGGCCTCGATTTGTTCAACTTTGACATTGTCCTGGTGATTGGCGTTTCAGGGGAGGGACGGCACAAGCATATTCATGAATTTAGCAAATCAAGGTGGCGATCTGGGAATGGCACTTGGCGTTATATCATCATGGTCATCATGTATTGGGTATCGTGTCTGTAGATCAACAGACAGAAAGCTGGGATTTACAAGGTGTTGTACATGAACGGGATCGAAGAGACATTACTTGCACCCGCACCCGCCCATCATGGAGCCTGAGCCGGCCACCTTGATGCTCTCATTGTCCCCGCGCTCGATGTGCTCGTGAATGCGTAATTCTGCCGTTTCTCGTCAGCGATATACTCGAGAGGGAGGACTGGCGTGGCGTCACCCACTGTATGTGTTTTCCTTATCTTCCGTCTTCTGTCCCTGGACGACATTTTCGCGCAGAAATTTGGCCACGTCTTGGGCGTGCTGAATGGCGGCCTGCGCATCGGCGCTGTCGGAATCGAGCGACGACTTTTGGCGAAACTGGTCACGGATCTGGCCCTGCGCTGCGGCCAAGATGGGAGCGTCGCCTGAATGTGGTCGGTTATTCCGTGCATTTCCTTCGAGGGAAGGGGAAGTGACATACCTTGAAAGGCGATGCGCGCGGCGCGCAGCATGTTTCTGTATGCAACCAGCGCCATCATGACCGAGAATTGCGACGTTACAGCTTCACGCCTTGTCCAAGTGCTGGCTCGATTTGCACCGAGACCAAGCAGCTCACCCGGCGCTTGCGGAGCCCAGGTTTAGCCGGTTTCCGGGTGCCTCAGGGGAGTGCCCCACCAAAATCCCAGCAGCCATTGCCTCGCAGGAAAAAAGTTTCCGGCTCGACGTTTCTGACATCGTACCCGCCGTTGCCCATTGACGAAGCATCAGAGAGGATCCGTTTTCTTTCTGGCATACCGCAACCATGGCGCCCGCTTCCAACCTCACAATCACGCTCCCCGTCCTCCCGGGCGGCTGGAGCGCCGAAAAAGACTTCAAGGCCGTTGGCCACCTTTCTGGCGCCACGCAGCGAAGCATCGAGCCCATTGGACCTCACTTCCTCGCCCACGCCCGACGATCGCGACACAACCGCACCTTCTCCGAGGACGACCGCATCCAGGCTCAGGAGAACGCCAAGAAGATTGAGGATGGCGACGAGAGCGACGTCAGCGAGCCCGAGGATCCCATGATGCTCCAGCTCCAGGCCAAGGATTGGAAGGTAAGCCTTGCTCTCTGTCCGCAGTCCAGAAAGCGATTACTGACAAATGTCAAATAGACCCAAGATCACTATAAGATTCTTGGGCTGTCCAAGTACCGCTTCAAGGCCACCGAGGAGCAGATCAAGAAGGCCCACCGCAAGAAGGTGCTCAAGCACCACCCCGACAAGAAGGCCGCCCAGGGCCGCGCCGAGGACGACCAGTTCTTCAAGTGCATCCAGAAGGCTACCGAAGTGCTTCTGGACCCCGTCAAGCGTCGCCAGTATGACTCAGTCGACGACGAGGCCGACGTCGAGCCGCCCACAAAGAAGCAGCTGCAAAAGGGCGACTTCTACAAGCTGTGGAGCAAGGTCTTCAAGTCGGAGGCGCGCTTCTCCAAGAACCACCCGGTGCCCACTTTTGGCGATTCCAACTCGTCAAAGGAGCACGTCGAGGACTTTTACAACTTTTGGTACAACTTTGACAGCTGGCGGACGTTTGAGTACCTGGACGAGGACGTTCCCGACGACAACGAGAACCGTGACCAGAAGCGTCACGTCGAGCGCAAGAACGCCAACGCGCGCAAGAAGAAGAAGGCCGAGGACAATGCCCGCCTCCGCAAGCTGCTCGACGACTGCTCCGCCGGGGACGAACGCATCAAGCGTTTCCGCCAGGAAGCCAATGCCGCCAAGAACAAGAAGAAGTTAGAAAAGGAGGCTGCCGAGAAGCGCGCCGCCGAGGAAGCCAAGGCCAAGAAGGAAGCCGAGGAAAAGGCGGCACGCGAGGCCGAGGAAAAAGCAAAGGCGGACCGCGAGGCCAACAAGAAGGCCAAGGAGGCGGCCAAGAACGCCGTCAAGAAAAACAAGCGTGTGCTCAAGGGCTCCGTCAAGGACGCAAACTACTTTGCTGGAGCCAGCGCCTCGCCTGCGCAGATTGACGCCGTCCTCGGCGACGTCGAGCTGATGCAGGGCAAGATGGACCCTGATGAGATTGCCGCTCTAGCCGGCAAGCTCGGTGGCCTCACTGTGGCCGACGAAATCAAGGCCGCATGGGTCGGCGAGGCCAAGCGTCTCGTCGATGCAGGCAAGCTCAAGGACGGCGAGGTCAAGTCTCTGCAGTAAGGGGGCCTCTTGTGCCGTTTCGGAACCTTTTTACCTTGCATCTTTAAGTAGCCATTAGACCGGACTGTTTGATAGAGATGAGGAATAGACAAAAAGGCGATCGGCTTGCACGCAATCTTTCGTAGCTGTGCCTCTGGAGACCGATCTGTGAGGGAGCATCCGCACAAGGCGCGGCTTCTAGGGCCACGAGACGGGATATGGAAGTACCTGTGAGCAAGTATCTGTTTAGCAGCACGTGATCTGGCGTCGCGCCAGTGCATCGCCCCACGCGACACGCGGTCACTGCCTGTAGGATCAGAGACGGAAACCTGGAATTCGAGAACGCCACACGACGACTTAGATCAACGTTACCAGCCGACATTTACACTTTCAAAAACTTTTTCTCCAAGATCCCCAAGCTATGCCTCGCTTGAAACCATGTCCTACGCCGTAAGGAGGCCCGCCGACGCCTCGCGGTCCGGCAGCGGCCAGACACGGCACGACCCGACGACGACGACCTCGGCCGCCGTGCTCGACTACGCATGCCTCTTCACGCACGACCTGCGCCGCAAGCAGAAGCGCTGGCAGGATGGGCGCCTCAAGTACCACACGTTCAACCGGCGCATCATGGTGTACGACGACCGGGGCAACTTCATCGGCGACTCGCACTGGCAGGCGACGGGCGGCGAGGAGCTCGACGAGGGCGAGGAGCTGGAGCTGGACCGCGGCAGCGCCATTGTCCAGGTGGCCGACCTGGTGGGCCGTCGCGAGCAGGACCTGGCGGAGCTGCTGGACAAGCGCGCGCGGGAGGTGGAGCAGCGCAGGGCGAGCGCGGCGGCGAGGACGCCCGTGAGGCAGCGGCCGCAGCAGCAGCAGCAGAATTCGCATTTTCAGCTGAACCACCGGCCGCTCAGCGCCATTGTGCCGAGTCCGGGGCCGATTGGCCGCGCGGCGATTCCCGACAAGTCCCCGTACGAAGCGCGGTGCGCAGAGGCGAGCGCCGAGCGGCCTGCGGCCAAGAGGAGGCGCGTCAGCGTGTCGCCTCCGAGCAAGAAGGGGTTCGCGCAGAGCCTGTTTGGGGCTAAGCTGACGCTCTCTGCGAGCACTGCGTCGACGCCATCGCCGATGCCGCGGGTAGTCCAAGAAAGACCTCTATCTGCTGCCGAACAACGCCCCGAGAGTCGTCTGCGTGAAGAGGATGAAGACGAGGGGGATATTGTGATGCTGGATGAGCCACCGCAATCACGGCGCGAAAAGCCAGCAGCGCCGCATGCGGGCCCGAGACCTGTGATCAAAGCTGTCTCGCGAGAGTCGACCTGGAAGCCACCAAGGCCGAACAGTAGCGCTGATCGGGACAGCGAGAACTCAAGTCTTCGGCCAATCAAGGAGAGAGCAAGAATCGTTCACGTTATCGAAGATTCGTCGCCACCAGACGAGGATACGACTGCCATGAAAGA
Source organism: Hirsutella minnesotensis 3608 (assembly GCA_000956045.1). Taxonomy (NCBI): domain Eukaryota; kingdom Fungi; phylum Ascomycota; class Sordariomycetes; order Hypocreales; family Ophiocordycipitaceae; genus Hirsutella; species Hirsutella minnesotensis. The sequence goes on along the minus strand of KQ030527.1, from coordinate 284,676 downwards.
AAACGATAATCCACGAAATGCAAGAGTGGGGCCAACGATGGCACAGAGCCTGCAGCGTGCCTCTGAGACATCGAAACCTGAAGAAAGTAGGTGCCGAACGGATCCAGGCTTGGAATCGAAGCAGGCTAGAAAAGAGGCATCGAGGGAAGATATCGCGGTGCCGTTGCGCGAACCACCGCCTCCATCTCCACCAAGGAAAATACAACCGCCTCCTGAAAGGCAAGAGAAGCGGACGGCGCTGCGAATCAAGTCGAGGAAGAGACGGGGGCTGCTCATGATGACTGAGCAGAGGGAGCGGCCATCTACGCCATTGGCTGGGAATGCGCCGAAACAGGATGCTGTCCGCGCTGAATCCGAAAAGGTGGCATTGCGGCGAGATGAACCCGTGGATGAGCTTGAAATAGGACAGGATCTAGAGTCTGAACCGACTGCAGAGCCATCACGCAAGGCTGCGCCGGCGAGTCCTGAACGGACATCGGCCAAATCTAACAGCGGGAACGATCTAGCACCCGTGGAACGCAGGCGCAAACGCCAAGCTCAGGCTGTCGCAGATACCAGCGAAAGCGAAAGACCGCCGCCCATTAGGTCACGAAAGGCCAGTAGACAGCCCCGACAAGCCGTTGACGACAGTTCGAGTAGCGACGACGACGAATTTGCTAGCTGGTGCCGCGGCGAAGACCATCACAGCCCTGCGGAGCTTACTGATGGCGAAGAGTCGGAGGGCGACGCCGTGCCGAGAAGAAGGGCAAGGAAACGCCAGACCTCAGTCTCGGTTGTCAGTGAGGACGAATCCAAGGACCAGGTTGCGCCGCGCGAGCAGGATGCGAAGCGGCGCAGTAGTCGGCAAAAGGCAGTCAAGAAGCAAGAAACGGAAAGGCCACTCCATACGGGACCGCGCATAGCCAAGCTGGCGAGGAAAAGTGTCAAGATCAGGGAAATCATTGGTTTCGTCCTGCCGAATAATGAGGACCTGGTGCCAGCCGCATTTGCAACGGCAACGAGTCGCCTATCCCATGGCGTTGATCGTAATCCAGTCTCGCTGTCACGCGGAGATGCGACTACGATTGCGGGCCGTGACGGCGGGCGACGACAGATATTTCCTCCGGCCCTGTCGTCGTCAGAGCCAGATTTCGAAGAGCCGCCTCAATTGGAGCCACAGATCACCAGGGATGTCCGCGTAAGGACTCTGAATGAAAGACCAGAGTCGGTGCTAGCTGAGCCGGAGAGGTCGTTTGGCGTGGACGTCGACACTGAACCTGCGTCGGCTCTACAAGCTGGGAATGCTGCGAGAACGACTGTAGAGTCGGCGACCTTTACGGATGATGCATGCAAAGAGCCGCAACGCATCATAGCAGCATGCAAGTCCAAGGCGCCTGCAGATGCTCCAGCTGCAAAAGTGGCGCAGCCTGCGACGAGTCTGCTCGCAGCATCAGCAATCAAGGCGTCGCCGACTGTACTTGATAGCATTGAGCCTCAGACACTGGTTGGCGAATCCGACAAAGCGGCCCTCGGATCATCCATGAAGAAAATTGCTCCATCATTCTTAGCTGAGGTGAAGAGGACCGGTGAGCAGACTACCAGTACAGCTACTGTCAATGCCCCCATTGCTACAGGAAGCTCGGTAGAGGCACCCGAGGAGCCAGTGGAATTATCGAATGCCGTCCTCGGTCGACAACTTTCTCGGCAAGAAAGCTCCGTGTCGAATTCGGACGCAGACGGCAGTGCAAAACCCAGAATCGCAAATCCCGCCACAAGAGGCAAAAAGGCTGCGCGGAAGGAAGACGCAGCCGGGCAGCCCATCCAAGCCGTCGTGCTGGAGCCGCCAATCCCCTTGCGAGCACCTCGGGCAGAACCGGTAAGCAAGCCACAGCAAAGGAAGGAGAGCAGCGGCCTGGCTGGCTTCAGTCGTGCGAATGGAGGCACGTGGAGCAGGCACGCGGAGGACCTGCTAGGGATGACGAGGCCGATGAGCAAGACTAAGCCATGAAGAGGTATGTTTGGACAAAGGAAGTGCTGGTTTTACGTTTGCGATGGGATGCAAGCTGCCAAAACAAGAGCTGCGACAGCTGGAGGCGCTGATTTGCTATTGACAAGGCTGCACACGACACGACATGACGACTCTTTGCCCATTTGCTACTCTTGTTCGAGAGATAAGGGGCTTGAATGAAGAAACACGACAAGCAAGTTCATGTTCCTTGGTGACCCATGACAAGCACGGCTGTGGGTAGCGCGAGGAGTTGCCCATGCGGATCCGATGCAATGGCCACGATCCACCCGTAAGCAGCGAAAACGTGGCGCGGTAATAAGCCGGCATGGGCACTCGCATCGTGGCTTGTGTCGTAGCCAAGATCCTCGATGTCAAGGTAAGCGTGGCGACTTTGTGCAACGAGGGCCAATGGGGTGATGCTGGAGGGAGGAGGCGTGAGCTGTACTGTTGAGAGGTTGCTTTGCTACAACCTTGCATGTTGAATAAAATGAAAGGATCAGAATGCTCATCTGGGATTATGTTCGGCGTCGAGAGATATCGCGTGCCGCTGACGGGCTGCATGTCTGGCTGACGACACATGTCGACGACGTCGTCTGAACCACGGTGACGGGGGAGGAGTGGGCAGCTGCGGGAATGGAGATTGTCAGACGGGTCCGAGTACAAAACGGGCCCCTCCCGCATCCCAACCCCACGGTTCTCGCTCCTCGCGGATGGCTTGGGAAATGATGCGGGATGGCAGAGGCGAGCCGGCAGGCAAAAGAGAGGTCTGTCTGCCACCTGGAAAGAGCGTCCAAAGTTACATCACCAGGTACGCGGTAGAGCGTCGGGGCTTGAGTCACGGCTCTCAATCCCGTACTAGCAGCCATCAGCACCGCCTGCATTGGCCAATCAGCGGCGCCGCTCGCTCGCCGAAGCCCCAGTGCGGATGGTGCGTCCTGCGGGGCGCCCGAGCCAATGGCGACCCGAGAAGCCGGGGCCCCGCACCAAACCCGCACGCCTGATTGGCGCACCGGGCAGCCGCGCTAGGCCTCTTTGAGCACGCCGAAGGAGTCAGGGCCCTTCCCCACCCTCTGCTCACTCCTCGTGCCCTTTTTCCCTCCCTCTGGCGCGGGCTGCGCCTTGCTGGGCGTTCTCTGTCGTCCTGCGCGCGGCTTACAGTACGAAGTACGAGGGTTCTCGCTGCTCTGGCGGGAATGAAATAAGGGTCCGTGACTCCCTCGCCGACCCGATCCCCTTGGGACGCTTCTTTTTCCTCCTTTATCGTGAATTCTACCGAGTACTGACTCTTGGCTCTCTCAAAGCTTGCTCGTCTGATCCATCTTGGATCCTGCCACTATTCACGTCTTGGCCTCTTGTGTCGTCGGCTCGCCTTCTCCCAAATTGGGGAGTTGTTTGTGCCGTTGCACTCGCGCGCCTGATTGGCTTTGCCCTTCGTTCTCTCACTTTCTCCGTCCCATCGTGTCATTGCTGTCTCCTCGATCGACTTGGCTGCAACAGGTGTTCATCCTGGCTCGCAAACGGCGCCTCGCAAATCCCCTTGGCCTCGCGCGTGTCGTGAGGTGACTAGAGTCGACTGGTTCGCAGGCAGCAGTCTCTCAATCCTCGCCTTGACCAAATCTCGCGATAGTCCAAACCTGTAAGTCTTGGCTGCTGCGCAAGACACGCTTCACCCTCAGCTTACACCCATGAAGAGTGACTATCCTCGCCATCCCTAACTCACCCGCTGCCTGCTCCGTCATCAGCACCTCTGCAACCCTGGATCATCAACGTCTCTCCGTCTCGACCACACCCAACATAATGGCCGCTCCTTCTCAGTCCACCCTCACCCAGGGCTTCTCCGTCTACCAGGAGACTCTTGGCGCCCAGCTGCAATTCTTCCCCGCTCTCGGCACCCAGCAGCTTGACGACCTCATCAACGCCTTCATCCCTGGCCCCGCTTCGGTCAAGGAGAAGCGTGCCTCCATCTCGCTCGATTTCTTCGAGCATGCTCAAGTCACGGGCGAGACCTGGAGGTTCTATCCCGTCAACTCGGCTGCCTCGGTTGCCGCCTCCCCCATGACTGGAAGCCCCTCGGTCGACTCGGTCAGCTCCTCCTTCAATGCCTCCCTTGTAAACTCTAGCTGGGACTGGAGCGCCACGGCCTCGGTCTCGTCGCACTCGTCGGCACCTGCTCGCCGACCTGTCAAGGCCGCCAGCCCTCACTCTCGCCACCAAACTACCGACTTCTCTTCCCTCCCCGGCATGAAGATCCTGACCAGAGACGGCCGCGATGTCACCAACTCGGCATCCCGTGGCTCAAAGACCAAGGAGCAGCGCGACCACGCTCACCTCATGCGCATCATCAAGGCTTGCGACAGCTGCCGCCGCAAGAAGATTCGCTGCGACCCCAGCCACAAGAAGCGAAGCCCGACCTCTGCCCAGCCTCAACCCGCGGCTACCGCTGCTTCTGCGTCGAGGCATGGCAAGAAGGCAAAGAAGGTATCCCAAGAATCATCACAGCCTCAACCACAGCCGTCACAACCACAATCGGTTGCTGCATGGCATCCTGAACCCATGGTTCTCGATGAGCTCGACTCCTTCTTCAGCCAGCCATTTGAATTCGACCCGGCCTTTTCCTTTACTGGACTCGAGTCCTTGGACGCCCCTTTTGCGGCACCTGTCGACGACGTCTGCAACGAATTCATGCAGTTCCCTGACGCAGATGCCGTACCCAACTACGACATTTTCCTCGATCCCGAGTACTACTTTTCTTCTCAACCCTCGTCCCAGTCACCGTCATCTCTGGCGTCGCCCATCAAGTCATCCACTCCACAGTCACAGCCAGATACAATGGCGCCTCCCGGGCTTGAGACGGTGCATCTTGATGACTTCGCAGAAGTCCCTCAGCAATCTCTGGCAGATGTGCCTGGCTCCGGAACCGATTACACCGACTTCAACCTCTTCTCGCCACAATCCACATTCTCGGAAGACGATCGCATGCTCACTGTGGGAGCACCTCTTGCTCTACCTGAACCTGGCATGGAAGAGCTGGTATCTTCGTACGCATCTCCACGCATGCTGTACTCATCACCAGCCAACGACACCCCGAGTCACCTTGGCATCCCCGTGCCCAATGATGACCAGGACCTTGGCGGTTTTGGAGACACCTTCCAGTCTTCCATCCCGGCTTCTTCTGCCCGCGTCGTGGACGTCAATGCACGCGACGAGGTTGCCGGCCCCGTTGAGCCGGTCGGCTACGGAGAATCCGCACTGCGCCCACAGACCGGCTCGTCGCTTGATGAACCGAGACTACGTCTCCAGGGCGGACTACCAGAGTCGGAGGAAAAGCCTCTCTACACGCAACAGTTGCGTTCTGTAGAGGCAAACGCGTCCACGTCGGGACTACGGGAATCTTTTGCAAGGCACCCACAAGCTCTTGCGGAGATTCGCAGCTCTGTGACCGAGTCGCAGGAGTCTGTATCAAGGCACCAGCAGTCGGAGTTGGCGGTAGAGGTAGATGCCTCTACGGCCGCGCCATACGTGCCTTTGTCAAGTCGACAGCCGTCGTCTGCGGGTAACAACGCCGCCATTTCATGGCCACAGAAATCTGTGTCAAGCCAATCACAGTCGCCGGCAGAAAGCGACGCACTCAAGGCCGCCAGAGCCGTTGTTCCTGCGCTCGCGCCATTCGTGGCCAACCTGCTGTCCTCGACACTTTGCTGGACGTTCATGGCGACTGCCATGTCTGCGTACGCAGCCCAGCAAGTCTCGTCGAGATCGACGAGCAGAAATCAGCAGACTTCGTGCGGCCAGGCACAAGGACGTGTCGAGTCGCGGCTGCGTTCCCGGGGACGTCGCGCGGTGGCAATGGTATAAGGCACATCGCGGCCTTACAATTTCTGAGCAGCGTCATTTCATTTGTTTTACCAAAACCGTGCACAGCCACGAAGATGTATTGATACCTGATTGCTAGATGGCCTTGTGGGTTTTTGTTTTCAGACTTGCCGAGGAGAGCGAAGCAAGACTTGAGCGTGGCGTCTGGAGACGGGGATATACAGGACCTTGATAGACCTGCATAGCATAGTGAACCCGGACTCGAATTGATTGAGCCTGTTGGCCAATTTCCATTACCTTTTCAGTCTGAATGCAATTTGTGACATTTTGAAGGACGGGATGGCGTGTTGGTGGCCATTTCAGCCATTGTATATCGGCGAGAGCGAGCTGAGAAGCGCCAAGTGGGCCAACTCGGAGATCATGTGACTCGACTTCCAACCATCTTTTTCCCTTGTCCAAGCGCCTCTTTCCTCATTCCGAAGGAACAATCCAGACGCATTCCTTTCTTCTTCGAATCTATTGTTTGTACACTCAATTGCTTCGTTCGCTCTTTACTATACATATTAATTACTTGCTCGAATCCGAAAAGTCTAGACGGGGCCCAAGATCTCGCCGATTGAGTCACCTCAGTCCCAACCGCATGAGCAGATGATTCCTGTCGTGAACGCAGCAAAAAGCGATTGCGGCGCTCAAGTTTTTGCAAAGGCCGTTTGAGAAAAACTGCCAGAAGAACGACGCTTTGCCCAACTTTGACGACTGCCATTTCTCATTGTGGACAGTTCAAGTCCGGTCAAATAGGGTGGAGTGCATGAGAGATGCTTGAGCAGTTTGATGATTGAGAGCCTTGTTCCGAAACGGAGTTTATCAGACCGACTCCGCAGCGTCAGGCTGTTCACGTTGGGCACGGCTCACGGGAAGAAGCACAGGGGACGGAAGGAAGCGGACAGCAAGTCAAAGAGGCTGGAAGCAAACGGGACCAAGGCAGGGCTTTAAGAGGACAAACCGTCTTCCCATCTCATTTCCCTCGAGTACATTACAATCAGTCTACGTCGGGCACAAGTTCTGGGACGAGAAGGAACCGTCGACGACGAGCACGGCCACGCGTGCAGGAGCTTCAGGAGTTCCAAGGCACCCAGGCCTTTGAGCCTCAGGCAGCAGCAGCCATGGGGCGGCGGCGGGACAGGCTGTCCAGGCGGCGGGACAAGCTGGCAGGAGTGTTGCGGCAGCTGGCCCTCTGTTCAGGCACCAAGAACAGCAGCGGCAGTGACGATGACGGCGAGAACCTGGCTGCCCGGCCCTGCACTTTTCTCCCCCCAGCACAACGCCACGCCTCGTCCAGGACGGTGAATCGGCACTCCGACGACACCACCCCCGAAAAGAAGAAACGCAACAGCCGCGCCATCAACGATACGGCCAAGAAGCAGCAGCAGCGGAAGCAGCGCGGAGTCGGCGAGATGAGGGCCCAGCCGGACAACGACATGATGGGCGGCTTCGTCGGGGAGAGGCACTCGCGCCACTCCAGCGTCAACGACCTCGCCAGCGTCCTCGGCGAGCTCAAGATTGGCCAGAACGGCGAGGTTCTCAGGCCCGTCGCCAACCAGGCGGACCGTTCTGTGCCCGAGGATCCCAAGGCGGTCAAGGAGAGGGAGCAGAACCTGCTCTTCATTGGTGAGGCGATTGAAATGGTGCGTTTTCGTCCCATCTCCTCAGTCACCGTGATTCACTGCATCGAGGCATGCTCTTGACTAACGATTTCTCCGTTGCTCCAGGCCCGCCTCGCGCTGCGCACCAATGAGACGCCCGTCGGCTGTGTCCTCGTGCACAAGGGCCGCATCATTGCCAAAGGTATGAACGCGACCAACGTCACTCGCAACGGCACTCGCCACGCCGAGCTCATGGCCATTTCGGCCCTGCTCTCCGTCACCTCGCCCACTGGCCCGCGCACCACCTCGCTCCGGCCCAAGCAGACGAATCCCCAGCCCTGCAACGGCTGCGATGCGTCTTCTGACAGCGCCTCTGTCGACTCTCCCCCCCCTGATGAGGGCAACGAGGACGGCCGCAAGAGCCACTTGTATCCGTATGGCCAGAAGCTGCATCCTGCCGAGCGTGTCGATCCCGTGATTCTCCGAGAGAGCGTTCTCTACGTGACCGTCGAGCCATGCGTCATGTGTGCCTCGCTGCTTCGCCAGCTGCGCATCAAAAAGGTATACTTTGGCGCCGTCAACGACAAGTTTGGCGGCACCGGCGGCGTTTTCAGCATCCACGCGAATTCGCTGCCCGTTGACGCGGATGGCCAGACGGCTTCTTCTCACCCTATCCCCCGACAGCATCCCCAGCTTCCCGATAGCAGCGGCACGTTGGGCACGTCGTATCCGCCTGGCGGTGGGGATGGGGGCAACGTCGAGCCCGGCTTCGAGATTGAGGGAGGATGGGGTCGCGATGAGGCCGTTGGGCTTCTCCGACGCTTCTATGTCCAGGAGAATGGACGAGGTACGTCTTTCACTTCTAAAGTTGATCTTGGGCTACTAGACTGACAACCTCAACAGCTCCTGTCCCTCGCAAGAAGGAAGGCCGCGCTGCCCGTCTCGCTGCCATGATGGATCAGGATGGCATCCCCTCGACAGCGACGCCGACTGGTGAAACCTCGCCCATATTCCCTCCAGCAGCCGAGGCGTCCTCCGAGACCTCGGCCGAGCAATTCAAGGAAAACGTGGCGCCCAGCAGCTCGTCCGATTTCATGTCGTTAGGCTCAGACCCTCTGCACAGAGGAGATGACCAAGACGACTATCTCGACGTTGCAGAGAAATCACTGTACCACGACCGGCGTGTGTCAGCGAACCCGGTGCGCTAAGGTACGGCATTGGCTTGAAAGAGTGTTGACTCCGCAAAGAGTGTTGCTGCCGTAGCTGGACCTCGGTGAGTTTCTGTGTTTATTCAAGGGCCGCGTGGACGCGGGCATGAGTTGAAGAGATACCCATATGCGCGATGCACGGTATGGTGTTTATAGGCAGCCGCCTGCCTTTTCTTACGAGTTAGACATCTTGCTTGGGTGACTTTGTTCCCCAACTCATTCACAATGAGGAACACAATAAATATGAGTGTAAAAACAAAAACTTTTATTGATTCCGTGTTTTGGTGCCGCGCCATTCTTGACCTGCGCTCGTCTCGTACTATGTAGAGTACTATGTAAAAGCAAGTATGAAGTCTATGAAGCAGCACCTTTTCTCCTGCCGGTGCCGACCATCCTGTCTAACGCCTGATTTTGGGTTTCTCGATTGCTCTAGTACAGTTTACTCGACAGTCGAGGAAGTTCCGTCGCGCGACTAGGGCTGTTGCTGGAAGGCCTTGTCCTTTCTATACTCCCAAAATTCCTCGGAGCTCATGACTCTGTGATAGCCCAAATGGGCCTCGACGAGGTTGAAGATAGTGGAGAGCGCTTGGAGCGCAGATTCTTGGCGGTGATGCTTGGGCATCAATTTGAAGCCGGCGTCGCGCGAGGCCAAGATGTAGGCAAAGGGTTCGATTTTCCAGGGAGAGGATTTCTGCGGGGAATGACGGTTGATTAATTTCTTCTACTTCAAAAGCTTGCCCGAATCACTCGAGCGCTACTTACCGCGGCCAAGTCCTCGCCATCGGTCTCTATAAAGTCTTGGGCGAGCGCCTGAAGAGTCTTGCGGACAAATTCGACTGACGGCACGTGGTTGCCTCTTACGAAGATGCGCCAGTTGGACTCTGTACCGATGAGGAGGTGGTAAGGCGGACGCGGTACGGTTGCGGACAAGACATCGTTCACCGTGGGCATCGTGTCGCCTGTGGCTTGGTCGTTAGAGGACGTATCCGAGGCCTTCTTTGTCTTTGTAGTGGTTCGATCGGCCTTGCGTCCGGGTTCCTGGGGTTCTGGCTCGTCGTCGCTGGACACATCGTCGTCATCAGATTGCTTCGGGTCGATGTCCATAGTCAGACCAAACGCGTCAAGTGGACAGTCACAGATGGCATATTCGGCTCCGACTGCGAAATCTCCAGCTTCGAATCTCACGTCTAGGACGCGGCTGTCCGTCGGGAAACCGCAGACTATTCGGCGGCGTTCGAAAGTTAAGGCCGGTTCCAATGAGCCCCCAAATAACATGCCCTACGTAGCAATCATCAGAATTTGTGCATGGATGGGGCGGTTCGCAAGAGATGGTGAAACAAAGGCCATCAGCAAATCAACGAGGTTTCAATCATAGTTACCTTGAGTTGCAAAGTGACGTATCCATCCGTAGCCCGTTCACGCAGCTTTAAGATCCAGTTTACGACCTTGAGATGTCTTTCTTCAGCAGTCTTTACAAGGTCGGTCAAGCCACTGCAACAGGCGCTGATGGTGTCGATTATTGAAAGCGTCGTGTCCATGCCATCTTCATAGATTTTTTCCGCCTCTTTGATAAGGCGTTGCCAATCCACCTTGAGCTTGACACGAAGTTTAGAAACTTGCTCAAACTTCCTGATGGCGACGGCGGCATCTGAAGCGGGACACGTCAAGTGACGGCGAATGGCCCAGCGGACTCCCTCGGACCTGCTCGAAAGCGCGAAGCATGTGTGAGTTGACGGTGCATGAGTGGACAGAAACGAGATCCCATTCCATCTCCTGCTACCTGAGCTGGAGAGGCGTGGGCAAGAAGGGCACTTACAACTCCGATTCTGGCGCTTTTGGCATGGCTGCGAGACGTCAAGCTGCGAGCAAGAGCTTCACGTTAAAGTGAAGTTCTAGAAGTTGATGGAGGTCTTGTGGAAGTGAAGAAACGTGGCGATGGGCGGGAGGTGATGATGTGGAGTGCTCGAGGAAAAGGGCTTGCACTTGGAGAAAAGCTCAGTTGACAGCTGGCAGTGAAAAACACCGCACACGTCACGGTTGCGGTTGCCTGAACACGTGCGGGAACAGCAGGTCTGCCGCAAGAGTTACTCTGCGCTGTGCCCGGGTGCCGTGTTTGCGGTTCAGGAGGCTGAACTGCCTGAATAAGCGAGGGATTGGCCTGAGTGTGCCTGTTTCGCGTGACGCACGACTGGATTTACTGGCGGTTCTTGAGACAACACTTTTGGCTCGAGGATGTTTGTGTCAAAAGACTTGATTATCTGAATTGTCTGGCTCTACACCGTAGTGGGCTTTCGACTACAAAGGAAACTGTGGTGTGTGTACATGTAAACGAGACACGAGGTTGTTCGCTCCTCTTCTTGTTTCTCAAAAACCGCTTCCCGTCGAAAACCAGTCCTTCAATATGGTGGCCTTGGGGATTGAGACAGCGAAGGGGATGAAGATGGATGCAGAGCGCCCGACTTAGAGATTTGGGCCGATGGGGGAAAATGGCAACCCATCTAGCAACAGTCCTCCCCCAAACTCCAACGACTACTCCGACTCATCCTCCGACTCGAAAGGTGTGGTTCGTCGATATTCCCAAAACAGTTTCGAGGCGTTGACACGGTGGAAGTCGAGAGCGCCTTCGACGATGTTGAAGATGATTGAAAGGACGGATCGGCCGCAATTGCTCTCTTGTTTAACCTCATGCCATGTTTCCAAAAGCAGGCATGAGTTGAAGGGGTAGCAATTATTACTGTATAGCGAAGTGGTTATTCTGTAAAATCGCTAAATATTTTGTTAGCATAATGCGCCTGTTTGAAAGCTTGGAATACACGTACGAGGCCGTCGTCGAATCGGCTACGTTGTGTCTCCTCCTAAACTCTCCCGCAGACCTGCTTGACAAGTTTGAGCGACCAGACGCAAGGTGGTTGCATTCCACAGCCATGGCATCTTCGCCGTTGCGTCGAATGAAGAGGTGATATGGCACACTCAATTTCGCTGAGGACGCGAAGTCGCCAAGACAACGCAGCTGTTTCGATGACTCGACAGGAACCATGAACGTAGACTCTGTCTGAGGGAACTTCCTGTTCTGTGTGCTCTACTGGGTTTTGCAGGCCACGTTGGTGGAATCCGGCTGCGGTGCTTCCTCTGAACAAATGAGCGCCGTATTATAAACGGCGACTGCCGAACAGACGTAGCGTCTGAAAGCGGTAGCATAATATGCCACAAGGGTTTCCGTAGGGGCTATTTCGCGATGAATGGCAATGCTCAGGGCCAGTTCATTGCCGATACGGCATGCATGAAAGTCTTTATCGGCTGAACAGAAAAATAAGAGGTCTTGCGAGGTCTAAAGGTTGCCGACCTGTTAGCAATTGTGCAAATAATACTGAGAAGCGAGCACGGGTTCATACACTTACCGCAAAGCACAGTCGGACTTTTCGAAGTTTGGCTTCCTCGCGTATGGTTTGGTACCAGATGTCGACACGGAACTCGTTGGAGGCCTTGGCAGAAACCATTGCTTCAAGGGCGCAAGAGATGTGCTCCGTGGCCTGTTGTACGGCAAGGTCCGCTGGCATGGAGTAAGCACTTGGCTTGAGGGTGCGGCCGAGAAGAGACCAATCTGGCTCGCAGATAACTCGTAGATCTAGGAGCTCCTCGAGCTTCTTGATGGCTCTTTGCGCACGTCCGGTTGGGCAGGACCAATACTTTTCAACGGCCGATTTGACATTATTGGATTTGATGCTAAATCGCGTCAGTAGTAAACCCCTTTAGTTATATACGCAGAAAGCGCTCGTGGAAAAGAGATCCACAGGCAGTTCAACGTGGATTTCGCATATCGGTAACGGTATCAAATTGCAGCAACGGAAGACGCAACGTACTCCATGTCATCTGCTGTGTCCGAAATGGCTCTTGACTCGTAAGACCAGCTGGTTCGCTTCCTTACAATGCAAAAGGAAAGCGAGTGCAAGATGGCGATGTCGACGGTCGAGTCCAGGAGATGGGTCTGCGGCTGGTCGAGAGGTTGAAGAGTCTTGGGAGGAGAAGAGATGATGATGATGAATTTCTCCGCAATAGACTAAAATCCTAGCATAAGGGGAATTTATACTTGTGCGTGTTCAGCTAAGCGAAAGGTCCATCGCCCTGTTGAACGGAAATTCACATCACTGTTCGGTTGCCCTGGCAAACTGAACAAGATTTTATGTGAGGGACCCCCACGCGGGATGAGGGTTGGCCAGTGAATTGGGGCCTCGTAAAAAACAGCAAAGGCACAGAGTTCACCGGAAAGGAAGCCCAAGTTTCGAATGCCTGTCTACGGAAAATCATGCCTTTTCCGTTTACCGATACGCAAGAGTGCTGCACTCAGCGCTGCCTCCATCGGTCTTGTGTCTATGACACAGACGGCCGTATCTGTAGAGCTTTTGAAGGCATGGATTCGAAGTACGTGACCTCCAGAAGAAAGAGGAAGCAGGCTTGACTGCTAGGCCATGGAAGGCTCTGCCATATAGTTCCCGTGATCTGGCTGTTGTATCCAAAGAACGACTTTCCGGGCATCCTCTGGCAGATTTCGGAGATCTTCGAATCTCACAAGCGGGAATCTTTCAGTACAACTCAGCTAACAAAGAATGAACTGATACGGACGGATTGACGTGATCAATTGCGCAAATGTCCGCATTACTTAACTACCTACACGGTGTCTACTTAAAGGCCCAGCGCTTGACACAATCAATGGTAACTCATCGTCATTCATGCTTGCCTTGAGAACAGGAGCAAGAGACAACATTGAACTGTGCAAGGTGCAACCAACCATAACACCGTCTCGCTCGCCAAGCCTGGGCAAAGTATTGCTGGTGTTCCCGAGCATTCAAGCCCCTGGATTGGCGCCACCGTCCAACTCCATGTCGGGCTCCTCCTCAAAGGGCTCATCTCGCTCGTAGTGCCAGATTCCACCGTTGTCGGACACAAGATGGTATCCGAGCATGGTTTCAATCACTTTGAAAATGACCTGAAGCGCCTCGAGAATGATGGAGTCTGCAAGACTCATATCCCGCTCCTGGACCATCAGAGTTGAATCTTCGAAGCCAAAAGCGCTGTCCTTGACTCTGATGCGAAGCCAAAGCTTCGACTGGAAAGCGAAAGCTACGGTTAGCCACGATAAATAGTATTGAGGAGGGAAATCTCTTTGCTTACGCTGATCCATTCATCATACATGTGCTCGGGTATATTCTCCGCAGCGGCATGCAGCTTCTTGAGGGCGTCGGCAATGAAATAAATGGACGACGGATGGTTGCCCACAACGTTGAGGTGGGCCACTGAGATTGACTGGATCATGATCGAGTATGGAGGACCATCTAAAAGCTTGGTTGTGATGGCGCTGAGCTGCGGCATCTTCCGAGGGGGGGTCACGTCGGTACGCTGCTCATTTTCTGGGGGAAAGGCAGCAAGGAGTTCGTTGCCACCCTCGGGAACGCTGCCGGGATCCGGGTTATTGAACCAAAAATCGAGTGCTTCCTTGACGTTTCGCGAGATGGTCACTGGATCCAGGTGATCAGGTTCGTCCGCGCCAGTGTTGCTCGGGATGTTTAGGATGATGCTGCTGTTCGTGAAAGAAATGGCTCTGGATTCGCCCCTTTGGCGCACCTGCCATTGATATCTGATGAGTATTGGCGGTCACTTTGAATCCAAAATCTTGTATGCTTACACGTAACTCCACAAGGAGATGCACGTTGCTGGCGAGCTTGCGCGTAGGCGAGCCAAGAAGGCAGACTGGCTCCTCCTGGGTGAACCGGTGCACAAGAACCTGGCAATAGGCCGAGAACCAATCCGTAACGGAAACTATCAAGGATTGCGGGTTGTGGTAGAGAGCCGCGAGCTGCTCGAAGATTTGCGGCCAATTCGGATTGCAGATGACGCGAACGTCCAACGACCTCTCGAGGCTTCTGATGGACCTGGACGCATTCGAGGATGGACGAGTCCAGAAAAGAACGATGTCAGGATGGGGGTCTTCCAATCTGTTTGGGACCGTTAAAAATAATGCTGCAGTGGCAGAGTGAGGGTTGAAACTGGTTCCAGAGAGATGATTCCGAGCGAGGCACACTCAGAGCGTATGTGGGAATCAAGCTGATTGTACCTTGGAATCTTGGATGCAACAGGCATGATTGCGAAAGGCTTGAGTCTGCTCAAGAGCAACTTCCTACTGCTGCAGTGGTTGTTGTGCGTGTGATGGGGTTGGTGTGCGTGCAATGAGGGTGACAGTATGTGTAGGTGCGAAGAGGAACAGCGCGTCCGTCACTCGCGTATGGAAAGAATTTTATAATCACAGGCAGCTGTTCAAAAGAACTCCAGTCTGTACTTGCCTCAGGCACAAACCAGCGTTCCAGCTGGCAGTCCTGCCTTTTGAACACTGTCCGGTTCACTGCTGTTCAAGGACTGACTTCTGTTCTCCTAAGAACAAACCCCCATATCAGCCGGCAGCTGGCAACATTGCTCGCATGCATACATGGACATCGTGTCATATATTGTCCGTAGGGGAATGAGTGTGTGTCACAGCATGATGCAAAGATCTCGACATCAAATCCCCAGTCTTCAGGCGGCCAACGTCTTTTGACACTCTGATAATTATTTACACAACAGGCGTATAGCTCAGGACACAGAGTACACGCTGGCTAGAATCATCATGTTCATTGATTTGATTGCTACCTGCAATAAACATCAATCAACGCCGGCAATATGCCGCCTGGCGTCAGGGCAAGCTTAAAGCATAATACATGTAGTCGGCTGTGCGAAGTGACGGAAATGTATGGTGCCAGTCTGCGCTCCCAAATGCCTCAACTACCTGCTGTCGGCCTACCCCATGTCCATCAGGCCCCCATTCAGGGGACAGAATGGGCCTCAGTCTCTCCTTCAAAAGGCTCATCTCGGCGGTAGCGCCAGAAGCAGCCACCTGTGTCTACGCTGCGGTATCCAAGCATGTCTTCAACCATGCTGAAAATGACTTGGAGAATCTCCATAGAGCCGATGAGAGAGGTCTTCGCGCCCCGATTCTTCTCGAATACCATTGTTGAATCGGTGTCGTTGAAAGCGCTTTCCATGGCCCGACAACTAAACGCCTGATAACGGAATTTTGGCTTCGTTTGCTAAGTCAGTAAATCTAGACAGGTTGCGAGGGTTTAATTGATTGAACTTACATCCGTGCGACTTTTCTCTTCGCGAGCCAGTTTCATCAAGCTCGAGGTGATGAACTTGAGCGACGGCGGGTGACTGCATTCGACAAAGACTTGGCCGTCGTCGATTTCCTTGATCAGGATACGATACGGGAGGCACTTCAACGCCATGGCTGAGACCTCACTCGGTACTGGCATTTTGCTGACACGTGCTGAAGCGCGCCCGGTTTGATCGAGAGAGACCATGTGCATGCTCGTGTCCTCACTGGCCTCTTCCATGACAGTATCGATAGCATCAGGCGTGGCTTCTGGGTCGTGATGATCCTTGAGCGCCTCTAGGATGTCTTTCTCGAAGGCTTCTGGGTCCAATGGGTCCAATTCATCGTAGATCGATTTCACTTCGTCAAAGTCGGGGATGACCACGAGCAGTCCACCGTGTCTGAAGATGAGCGTGTTGAAGTCACGGCGGCTAGTCACATCCTGCGGTTGTCAGTCTGACCTGTCATGATTCGATACCAGGACTTGAATACACTTACATCCCGCCCCAGGGATGCTCTTACGCGTAGCTCCACGTGAAGCTTTCCGTCGATCGCAAGGTCGTGTAGCGTTCCAAGCAAGGCGGATACCGGCTGTTCTCGCCCCAGAAGCACCAAGAATGCTTCAAAATACGCCAAAACCCAGTGGATAACTCCACATACCACTTCGCTTCGGCTTTCGTAAAGGTGGTCGAGACCCTTGATGATACACTCCCAGTTTGGGTTGCAAACCACGCGAAGATCTAGGATGTTCTCTAGCTTCTGGATGGTCTTGGATGCGACGGAGGATGGCCGTGTCCAGACTTGATTGATGGTAGACATAGGAAGCTGCATTCTAGAGTGCCGATTAGAATTCTTCCTCTGCGCAAGAGTTGAAAAGAAAAAACAGGGCAGGCGTAAGGCTTGAATAGGCGCCCGGGCGAATAAAGGTAGCTTACCTTGCAGCTTCCAGCTTGGCAGACATAATTTCGCTGGCTCGAGTCTTGACGGGCAGGAGTTCTCTTTGCAGTGACGAAGAAAGTTAGGATTTGGTGATCGTTGAACATGGTGTCATAAAAGAGATGACCCCGTACGCAGCTGGTGGTGTCTTGGGCAGGGGGCTGGAATCGTGTGGCCAGCTGGCAAAGTGGAATAACAGGTAAGTTCCTGTGTCTTCGCCTCAGGCAAAAACTCGGTGACCAGTGAATGGGACTGTTCTCGGTGTTCGCTACGGCGGCCGCACTGCTCATTGCTCCGGCAACTCTCTGTTCAGTTCAATGCTCGGCCCTTAGAGTTGCCCCTGCACAAGAGCTGATGGGGGGCCATTCTTGCGAATCAATGCTGAGTCTGAGCCGAGAACAGAATACAATGAGCTGTGTCTTCTCACGGCGCTGTTTCTTTCCACGGTTCTATTCAGCTTTCTACATGCGCACATATGTAGCTACTGTAGGGACGACATGGAGAGTCTGGATCGAAGTCGACAACACCAATTTAACAGATGGCTTCGACATGAGTACGTCTATCACAGCACACCGATATCACGAAGCAGGAAAAATCACCGTTAATAGCTAGTTTCGCTGCTTCGTATTTCGAAGTGATCCCAGTCCGACGATTCAACGCATTAAGAACACTGATAAACCTGTCTGTAATAATGCGCAACAAACGGCCCCACACAAGACAAGCAGGAACTTGCCGCGCAAAAAAAAAAAAAAAAAAAAAGTAAGCCACTAGGATATCGGTCCTGTGCTTGAGGACTTCATGAATCACGAGCTTGTGTCGGGCGCCGCGACAGTATGCTGAAATGCACCTTGCTCCCAGACGAGGCCCCTTCACTTTACAGCCATCTGTCAAGCCAAGACAAAGAGTTCGAGTGAATGAATCTATCATGTCTATGTGTCAAAAATACGCGTATCTGACTCCCTACAACGTGTCGGCTCCGTTTCAGAGGCAAGGTGAATACTCAATGGACACTCTATATCGTCAAAGTCGAACACTTGCTTCCAGTGGGAATAAAAACAGTGGAAGGTAACGAAAAAAAATACTCCAGGCGTCGCCAATGACTAGTTGATTTGCAATAATGGCGGCAAATGCAATATTTTAGCATCGTCATTCTCTTATGACAGGCGACCCGCGAAACTGCCCTGAAAGCAAAGTCTGCAGCAGACTAGGGCATGTGGCCGATATTTATACGGGCTACAACATGTAACAAATTGAGGGTTTGGTATAAGACCTCTACGGTAACAATACTAAAACACATCTTTGAAGCCGCTACGAATCAGATTGGAGCAATGACTGAGATCACCAAACCCAAAGTAAGCCCAAACGAATGGCCGAGACTGCATAGCGTTACGGGAGGGCAGACACACGTGAGACCGTTGTGACAACGCTCCTCACTCCGTAGCTCACGAGCTCAGGCTTCGAGAATTCCAGCAATAGCAGAGGTGGCTCAGTTCTCCATATTATGACGGCCAGTTTCCTGTTCAACCTCCTTCATGAAATTGGATCAGTATTGAGGTTCACCCACAGTCGTGCAAAAGTTTACCACCCTTCATATATCCGGTGGTCGCACAAGTCTGCGGACACCTGAGGTCTAAAAAAGGATCGACTAATATTGGAACATGCTTAAATATCCATGTCTCTTTTCTGCAACGAGCCTCCTGAAATCGAGGGGTGGTGGCGTTAATCTGCTGTCCTGAGCCAATCAATCTGCATACCGGCCAATAATCTCCGTGTCTCGTCCGACACCAGTTAACAAACCGAGCCAGGGTGCGTATGCTTAAACCTCAAGACGGGGTTCAGTCCCCGAATAAGCGCTTGATCCGTGGCCGTTGACTTTGCGCCACAAGCAGCATGTATCCAAGACAAAGTTACAGCCAGGTTATGGAAGGGGGTGGCACCAGTTCAACTACATTCAAGCCGAGATCCTGAGGGCTGCCCTGCGGGTCTTTGAAATTTCGATATTGAAGTTGCTCTGAAACTTTACTTGGATTGCTCAAGTAGCTGCTTTGATTCATGGGGAGAGCCATGACCTTAAGACCCAGTGACAACCATTTAATCCCTCGACTCTTAAACTGGCTCTGCATATGCGATCTATCCTACCCACCGGACCGCTATGCTACCAGAACAAGCGCAGCATATCGGAAGGTCGGTCGACAGCTGCCAAGGCATGGCGATGGGCCGCCGTAACGACAGCTGAAGAGGGCACAAACCGGAACCTCCCGAATCAGGCAGCTCGATGTAGGCCACCATCCATGCACCTTACTAGACTCAGCACTACGTCCGCTCCATTTTCATGAAAGAGCCCTGTTTTGACGTCTCAGCTGAGCGATTCACGGATTAGGTTGCATGCCAAGTACAACAATCGCCACCAACGACATGGACAAGGGCAGTGTAAAATGCTTCCACGCATGTCACCGCAGGAACCAGATCCCGTGAACCAATGCATGTGAACATCCCACTGGCTGTGGCTTTAACATGAAACTTCCGTCGCTTTCTGAGTCGGCCGTATTTTTCCTCCGCTTACTGGTGAAATCTAATGGGGTTGATGAGCAGGGTCCTTGCAGATCCTGGAGATGTTGAAGACCAGGTTTATGGAGAGAGGCTGTATGGAGTAGACGACGGTCTGAAGGGATATATAGAAGCCATCCAGCCTGGTAATAACCTTCAGCACTCTCTTCATTGCTCATCTGCGACTCCATTTATCACGATAGTTCCAGCAAGTCATCAGCAGAAGAACCACAAGCGCATTTAACTAACTTCAAGACCCCATCCTGCTTCAAGAATCAACATGAAATTCGGCATCTTCATCCTCGTCAGCATTGCCGGCGCTCTCGCCGCACCATCAGACGCCTCTGACGAGGGCACTGTCCTTCGGCGTGACAACTGCTTCCACCCGAGCTCCTGTTCTGCTACCTGGGCAGGAAAATGTGAAGACTACTGCGGCCGCCGCGGTTTCTCTCACATGACTGGCGAAGGCTGTGGCATTTTTAAAAAGAAGTGCTGCTGCATCCGAAAGTGAAGGGGCACTGGGGTTTGGGAATTCTTGGGATACAACGTCAGGACAAGGGGGGTCGGGGATTATCGACGCGGTCAGGTCATTATCTTGCTCATTCTAGGATGTGCCTCCAATTCATTCTTCATACTCGTCTCGTCAACGCGATGAATTCATAAGCAATCATCCCTTTTAACTTGAACTGCAAGGTTTACATGGTCCACGTATCCACCATTGCTTCTGCATACTCGTCGGTATCCTGATGCTCAAGGGCACTCCACTTGGCTGCGTTGGCGACGGCGTCCACGTAGTGATTCAGGGCAAGAATCAGCTGGTGCGCCCATCTCTCGGCACTGACCCGGCCGATTCCCGTGGCCAAAGGGGTCATGAGTATACTCTGAATCTTGTCGTATTCCTGAGCCGATCGGTTGTGCTTGTCAATGGAACATAGGAGGCTCCAAACGCACTCGTAGATCACCTCTCGGTCCCACGTCACATCTTTCGGCGTGCGCATAGTCGGGCAGAGGGCAACGTATCGAGTGCCCCATACGTTCTTTGACCTGGCCTTGAACTCGTCCGGAATCTTGAGTAGGGTGCACGTTCCCGGCGGCGCAAAGCCTCGCCACTCTTGATATAGCCTACTTTGAGCCACGCGCGTGAGTGCAAAGTAATCGTCCTTTGGGGAGAAGGCTCGCGAAATCGCGTCGTCAAAGGCTCCGTCCAGCCGGCCGTATGAGTTGGCTGGCGAGACGATCAAGTCGAACTGCGTAGAGGCGGGCACGAACTGCAAAGCCATGTTGTGGATTTCAATAGTGACTGAGGGCGGGAGCCCTCGCATCAACCGTGCCGTTTCGAAAGCATTGCTGAATCGCTCGTCCATGCAGAGCAGGTGAATATGGGGAACGACGCGAGAACCTGCCATGGTTGGAGCACTTGTACTGTGGAAGGTGCTCGACATTGATTGTAAGAAGATCCTTGCCCTTAGTATTCGACAATCTCAGGAATCTATACGTGGCCTCTTTGATGTTGGCGTGGAATATATGGCATTTCAAAGGTCAGAGTCATCGGTATCCATTTGGGGAAGAGGTGGTGCGTCGGCACTACGCCTTTGACAACTGTGGCATCATTTGGGTTGAGAAGCCACGAGCAGCTTTTGCCCTCCCTCAGGTCCCAGATATGGCCGTGATTGTCGGGACTAACACCCAGGGCCGTTACCTTACCCCTGAAGGTGTTCATCCCCAGTATCAAGGACGTGCCTTCGGCTGAGGCCGGTTGTATCGGCGCCAATGGCGGATATCCTACAGTAGCAAAATGTGGTCAGTAGTCGCCGGGATGGAATGCGCAGGCATGAAGCCTTCTTCCAAGCCATGCCTACGTATAGCTTGTAAACTCACATCAATATACGGCATCCAGTCTGCGCCAAATCCGTGGTTAGCATTGTCGCCTTTGTTTAAATTGGCCCACAGCAGAAAGCCTGCGCTTCCATGGCCTTGTGTACCGACATGGAGATGCGACAATGAAACGCTCTCCTCAGCCGCCAAGCGAGTGTCGCATATCTTCGGTCCGGGGCGCTTAGAGACCGAATTCACCTCTCCACGTTCGTCAAGCTCGTAGACCTTTCCGTCATAGGCGTAGTAAGGGTACCCAGCTCTGCTGCCAAGAACCGACGGGATGGTACAGCCGCCGTGTGACGTAGTAAAGTTATAGCTGAACAATACCTTGAGGTTTTGGGTCGAGAGAGCCGTAAGATGCCCGTTTGCACCGACGAGTGGTTTAGAGTCGGGCCATCCCGTCAAATCCAGACTTGTCTCTTGTGGTGTTCCGGCATTTGGTGCGCGATTATCCTACTACTTTGATCATCGAGCTTGAAGATTCTACCATTGCAACCGGAAAAGACGGAATGAAAACCGGCTGTCACGGAGGTTACATGGCCGAACTCTCCCGGTCGGGGCATTGCCTTGGATTTCCATCTTAGCACGAGAGTTTAACCAGATCTATAGCATGATCCTACAGAGCACAGACCCGCTCGCAAGTCTAATACGCCCGCCGCGTCCAGTTTCCCAATTGAACAATAGGCAATTTGACCTCGGCAGACTTGGGCAAAGGAGTCTACAGCATCGCGAAGTTAGGCGTACGATTGATCAATGGGAACGGCCGTGGTTGTCAAGTGCTGTTACTTGGCAGACAGTGTTCGTGTTCAAAGTCTTGGTATATGCTGCATTTGAGCTATTAATTGGACATTTTGGACTCATTTAGCGACCAAAAAGGCCCACATGTTGTCGAATTACTCGTTGAAGATGCCAAGATCGCTCCATTTGGAGCAAGCAGAAGAATGACAACTGGGGCCTCTCGAAAGAATATGAGCCGGTAGAGATTTCTTCCCTACTACAAGGATACCCTTACTTCAATTCTATGAAAAGGAAATGATTAACTTTTAAGCAGCCCTGCCCCACCTAGCAGCCATGGCCGATCCCTGAGCGACCGGACATTGTCTCGGTGACTAAATCATTCCCCTCCGCGGGAATCGCCGCGCAGAGGCATATAGGTTTGCAAATGGACACAGTGGGATGGTGTATTTCACGATTCACGTACGGATCATCAATGCGGACTCCTTCAACTACAATGATCCGGAACTGTCATTTGCAGAAGCACAGCGTCTGACCGCAATGGCAGTGCAGGAACAGACAAGAACACTGCCCCGGATAAGGGTGCTTTAGCCACACTCAGAGGTGAAGGGTTTCGGCCCGCGAGAACAGACCTCGCCGGCCGAGAGGTTCGAGACCGGCCCTTTCTCATTCAGCATGCTCCGCCCTCGTGGCTTTTCGAGTCGTCTAGCGGCAACCTCTAGTCATTGTCAGTGCGCCGGAGCAATGGTCTGCTTGGCCAGACGCGTGGATTTAGCGGAAGCTGGCTGCTGTGGATTCAACCACCCCATTCGAAATCGGCAGCGTTTGAGCGCTGCTCTCATTTGGATCCGGACACCTCTTCCTTTACTGCCTCGTAAACGTCATTGCGATACTATTTCTGATCTGGTTTTCTAGCATCTTCGCAAAACGCCGTTCGAGGTCATTCGACGGAGCAACGGCAGGCAACCGCCATCCGCTTGCCTATTGTACATGCTCGGGAATGACTTCCGCTGCTTGCATGCCCTTTTGTCCCCTTTCTGCCACGAATGATACCGTCTGTCCCTCCTTAAGAACCTTCATGCCAGGTGTTTGGATTGCTTTGAAGTGTACAAATAAATCATCGCCCCCGCCATCTGGGGTTATAAATCCATATCCCTTTTCGTCGTTAAACCATTTGACGGTTCCGGTTTGTCGCTCAGCCATGTTGGGTTAAATTACTATTAACAGCGCTTATCAATTATCTTATTAATCCGTATTAAGGACTAAAAACCTACTCGTTCAGTGCAAAAGACGTAAAATCCTAGGTGAGGTCTATGCGAAGAGAGGGTCGTCTGTAGAATACGGAGGAAAGTGGAAATCTTCAACCTGTCATGGAAATTCATACGCTTTAACCTGATGCAAATGCGGGGTAAGGCATGAGGAATTTGCCGCTGATCTGCCGGATGCCGTGACCGGCCGCGACTTACACCGAGGAAGGCGACCAAGCGAGAGGGAAGGTGCGAGGCAGGAGGGGGGCATAAGAGGAGATTTTGACCAGGCAGACGTGAAAAAAACACAGACCTTACACATTCGGCCCGGTGGAGGAGGACTGACCACTGCCCCTGGCGTGTTGCAACCCACATGGCCACATTACGGCAGGGTCCCAAGTATTTCGTAAATAGGGAGCCAAGCCTTGAAGATACGAGACTGGAACAAAAGTCAATTAAGGTTAACGCCCGTGGGGCTCGATTCGGCGGGGCCGCAAGATGGCAATTGGAATACCCTTTGAGTGTCTGTATTAATACTAGATAAATCTTCCGTTTCGTTGGCAGGGAGTTGTGAGAGAAGGCCACCTGCTTCCACACGACTTCAGCCCGGCTGAGATCGCATGCCGCCAGCGCGACCAGTCCGTCCTCATGGAGCGAGCGCAAACTGTTGGATCTCTCGTCAAAAGCCTCTGGTCATATGAGGCATCGGAGAAGACAGGTCGTCGGCTGGCGGGTTCTGAGTCGACCGAGCATACCTATGGCGAGCATGAGCAGTTGCCAATCGACAAGCTGCGAATGCTGCAGACTCCTCTCATAACCCCGAGATCTACCGGACTTGACGACGGGCCTGCATGGGATGATGGATCATCGAGTCATCATGCTCGTTCAGGGACGCTGCATTGGGCTGAAGACTTGCCCAAGTTCAAGAGGGTTTGTTCAACCCTTGCAGTGAAAGACTTGGGCCCCTCGAACTAACCACCAAACCTCTTCTTTAGTACCCGGAACCGACTTTGCTCGAGATCTTCTTCGACTTGTTTTTCGCCGCCAATTACAATGTCTTCGCGGAGACTCAACAAGTTACAGACCGCTCGAGGTTCAAAGCCCACATCGGATACTTTTGGTTAGCAGTGTCTCACCTTTTAAAGTTGATTCTTTTCGCGTTGATCAAGTACTGATAGTCGTCTCCAGTCTGCTATGGATAACATGGTTTCTGGTAACCATGTTCGACGTTCGCTATGTTACCGACAGCTTCTTCTGTAAGTCGTTCGTCCTTTGGTCTTGCACGCGACAGTCAGTCTAACCATCTGAAGCTCGCACCACGAGGGCTGTCCAATTCGGCGTCCTGATCGGGTTTGCTGTAGTTGCCCCCAAGTTTGATCCATCGGACCAACATGTGGAAACGATGCAGACCATGAGTGAGTCTTTCTCCAGGAGGATATTTTCCGAACTTTGCATACTCCGTACTGAAAGTTTCGACAACTAATTTTGTGATAGGCTTCATCCTCTGCGTGTCCCGAGTAGTCATGGCAATAGAATACGGTACAACGCTATGGCACACGAGAGCGTACAAAAAGGCTCGGAGACCGCTTTGCCTCCAAATCGCCATCCACATCGTCGCGGCCATCATATACCTCGCAGTCGCCTTCGCCTTCGAAAGCGGCCAGCATAACCGTCTATACGTTGCGTGGTATTTCGTCTCTGGAGCTGAAGCGCTGAGCACGATTCTGCTTTCAAACATCTCTCCGGTTCTGAGCATCACTGAAACGCACATCATGAAGCGCATGACTCTTTTAACCGTCTTGTTTCTTGGCGACAGCATCGTTCAGATCGCAAAGACGGTTGTGACGATTGTCAAGAACCCGGATTCCTGGGGCAAGTAACCTGACCGCCTCTGCTGGCCAAAGAAGACGAATTCGAATTTCTCGACTAACACCGCCTAGATGCCGTCACCATCGGACTACTTACCGCAGCGGTAATCACAATCTACTTTATCTTCTTGACATACTTCGACTGGCTGCGATCTTCCTTCTACTTGCCCCCCCTTCGACAACAGCTGTGGACCGCCCTTCACCTACCATTCCACCTCGCCCTCAATCTATTCATCCAAGGATTCACGCAAATCCTCCTCTGGTCCAAAATAGTCACCATGTTTCGCTTTATTCTCGCCACCGGATCAGAGTTCGACATGAACACCTTCACAAACGAATCTGCGACTACCATGGTGACGAATGGCTTAAACGAAAGCATCCAAAGCGTCTTGAGAGATTATCATCCCAAGGGACCGAGCACCATGGACACCATTAATCTAGTGTTTGAAAATATCACAAGCATACCCGAGGCTCTATGGCGTATTGTCGTCTCGAACCCGAACGTCACCGAGGCGGATATTCCTCCAGAATTGAAGGGGGCATGGCAAGATTACGTTAACACGCTGGTAAACCTGATCGTGACGTTGATCAACGTTCTATTTAGCGCGTTTGGGATAGATATTGCGGACGAGATCATCCGCAAAGATCCCAAAGGCGCACAACTCGCCAAGAGTCATGATTTTCAATTCGACGTCCAGCATAAGAGTTGGGAGCGCTACAGTCTTATGGTGAGTACACTCGGATCTTGTTTCCTTTCGTACCCTGACGTTAACACTTGATAGTTCGCGTACGGATACGTGTCGTGTAGCTGCACCATTGTGTTGATGGTTGCGCTCGCCGTGATTGCGCGGCTTGCGCCGTATAAACCCTGGCACATTATTCGTCTAGGCATTGTCTTTGCTTTAGCCGTCGGAACGGGCTTCGTCGCCACTCTGTGTTTCAATGAGGATGGACTTGAGAATTATCTTTTCTCGGCCTGGGTCCTGCCACCCATTGCGTTCGTGTGGACTGCTATCTTCATCATCACTCACATCAACGGCGAGGGAGTTCGACGCAACCTGCAGCGATACCGCAAGAGTCGATGGTATAATCGCAGCAGAGCGAGGAGAGAGTGACTCCAAAAGAGACATTTGGGATAAAAGACTATCTAGACGTAGCTGATCTGTGAGACGTGGAAAGCATTGCAGTCTCCATGTCCGGGCATTGTGGTCGACGCTCGTGCTGTTGTATCGTCAACTATCTACTCTCATCGGCTGCGCGGACCCTCAGTACACATATCCCTTGCCATTGACAGCTCATCTGCGTACCTGTGCAAAAAGTCTTTGAGCACATGACTTTCTATCGCCCGTTGCTGGCACTGCAGATGCAATGCAAGTCGGAAGGCCATGATGGTTCCGATAGGCGGCAAAAGTACATGACGGCCAGCTCTCTGATAACCTCATCATTCAAGAGCCGCTCGGCACAGCGCCAAGGAACCGTATGTGGCTGGAAGTCGCATTTGCCATCTTCACATACCTCCAACCT
Organism: Hirsutella minnesotensis 3608; assembly: GCA_000956045.1. NCBI lineage: Eukaryota > Fungi > Ascomycota > Sordariomycetes > Hypocreales > Ophiocordycipitaceae > Hirsutella > Hirsutella minnesotensis. The sequence goes on along the minus strand of KQ030527.1, from coordinate 258,113 downwards.
GCAGAGCCATGTAGTTGCTGTTTGATTCCAGGCAAGCCGACTCTCAGGTTGTTGGCGTGAATGCGCTGTCAATCTTGCTCTCGTCGAGACAGCACAGTCTGCTTGACGTCTGTGATGTACGAATATTTACTGACGGCCTTGAATGGTGCCGTGAGTTGCGCTTCGCTCCTATCGTGGTCGGTACTACCACGACCCGAGGCTGCAGAAGCCACACATGCAAGCAGCCATGCATCGAGTCAACTGTTGAGAACCCCTCGATCTCGAGTTCCCCCTCTCACGTCTGTCTCATCCACCCATCGCGAAGCTTGGCAGCCCTCTTGTCAGCCTCCAATTGGATGCCGTCGACATCAACAGAACCGACGGCATACTCACCCCTTTGCGCTAACGTGAGTCGAACCGCCTTTCTTGGCTGTTCTAAATCTGTCTCGTGGGCCTCGTGGGTCGTCTCCTTGCGTCTGCTGTTGGCGTTTTCCGCCATCCCTTTGCGGCTTTCCGTCAATGAGCGTGCAGGTGGTTTCTACGTCTTCACCAGGGGGGATCTTCATTTCTCGGTGTCTCAGATGCACGAGCTCCTATTCGATTGACAGCCGCTCTCGGCACCCTGTGAACTGGGAGTGCGCTGCCTTACCCTTCGAGGGAGCCGGCAGCCCTGGCTTGAGCCGAAGGTGGGGACCCCTTTTGTCGCAGCTGGCATCCAAAATAAGTGAGCGTGGACTGTCTCACCTACTGGTTCCTGCATGTGTTGCCCAAAAGTCCAGAGCATGTGCTTGGTTGTTATAAAGAGTGCCATGGAGCGCTCTCTCTTTGCGGTCCGGGATGCTTCATGTGTTGTGTAAACGCCTGCCATGCTGTTTTGACCTTTGGCGATAGCCTCGCCCTGCATTCGCTTCGTTCTTTTCTGTGTTTCTTGTATAGACGCAAGAGAAACCATGTACATTCCTTCATCATGGCTGGTCCTCCTGGCGGCTCTTGGGAGCGCTGGTGAGGTCGCTGCGGCTGTAAATACGCCTCCTGGATACCCCAAAATACGATTACCTTATGGCTTTGCCCGCACGCTCTTCTTTGACGACTTCTCCGACACTTGGGGCGGCTACCTGCCATCGCCTGAGAAATGGACTGTTGACGTCGGCACGTCCTATCCCGGCGGCCACGAGAATTGGGGGACCGGCGAGGTCCAAGCATACACACGAGATCGATCCAACATTCGGGTCACTGAGCGGCAAACGCTTCAGATCACACCAATACGAGTTGCACACGGTGCTTGGACATCGGCGCGGATAGAAACGACGCCAAACTGGGACTTTGGCTGCTCGCCAGGACGTCGTTTGCGAATAGAGGCCCGTATCAGACTCGGAAACGATCCTGTATCAAAACAGCTGGGAATATGGCCCGCGTTCTGGGCTCTCGGCTCAGCATATCGAGGCAACTACTGGAACTGGCCCGACATTGGCGAGATTGACATTCTCGAATCCGTCAATGGCGAGTCCAAGGTTCGCCGCGTCGCCCACTGCGGCGCCGAACCTGGCGGCGCGTGCAACGAGCCATCAGGCTTGGCAAACATCGCCGACTTCGTTCCGCGAGGCGCATGGCACACCTTTGCCTGGGAAGTCGACCGGCGGTTCGCGCGCCCGGGCTGGGGCCGCGAGTCCATGAGCTGGTACGTCGACGGCGACCGCCGGTGGAGCTTGAGCGAAGCCGACGTGAACAACTCGACGGCGTGGAGGGCGCTGGTTGAGAACAGGAAGATGATTCTCCTCAACGTCGCCGTCGGAGGCTCGCTGCCGGACGTGGTTGCCGGAGTCAAGACGCCGACGGAACAAACGCTGGGCGGCCCTGGAGCAAGCATGGAAATTGACTACGTTGGAGCATGGGAGGGTTAGCATTGGCGCCTGGGTTCTCTTTTTACGTATTCATGGTACAATGTCCGGATGTTGTACATAATTGGGATATTTTGGATGATGAACTTGCCGGGCAGGCAAGGTATTTGACGACGAGATGCCATAATCTAGACATAATCTGCCCTCATCGGCATGAGGATCCCTGGCTACATAGAGGCAAGATGATTACCTCTTTCATTGTCATGGTATTAGCAACCTAGCATTCGCGAGTAGGTAATAATGTGAAGGCGCTTCTCCTATACCGGCGCTTTGAAGCTCATCGTATGCACCAGGTTATTCAAGGTCGAGACATCCTTTAACTCAGCTATTACAAGCTCATGTCCGTTCACCACTTATCTCTATTCATGCTTGAGTAGAGTTGCAGTTGAGTCGTCATTTCAGTTTCATGCATTGACACTTATACGTCAATTGGTGCGAACCCGGCAGCTTTGGGCCGAGAGAAGATAATGAGAAACGTCCATTCTCTATCCAAAGGAGTCAATATCACAGAATGACCTACCACATCGTCCGGCCAGACTCCTCATCCTCTTCAATCCATCAACTCGCCAAGCAAGTTAACAAGCTCAGCCCTTTTCAGCCGCGCCTCATCAACCGCCAGTTCCGCAGCAGGAAACCACTCCCCCAACCTCCCTCCCGGACGCCCAACTCCCTCCTCCAGCTCCTCCTCTTCCCTCCCGAGAACCATGACGCCCAGCGCCGTGCCGCACAGCCACGCCCAAACCATGCCCTCACCATTGAAGCCCGCCGCAATCCACTGCCCCGAGCCATTCCCAACCTTCCCGCGCCGCTTCTCCGGCACCCGGCCCACCAAGGGCAGCATGTCCCCCGTGAAGCCCATGATTCCCGTCCACGCGCGCAGCAGGCCGCCTCCGGCACCCCAGTTCGGCTCCAGCACCGTCGGCAGGCTCCCCCGGACGTGCATCAGCGGCATGGCGTCGACCCGCGCGTCGTCCCACACGCCCATCTGGTCCAGCCCCATGTCCTTGCTCCGGCGCAGCCCTCCCCCGACCAGCACGTCCCCCGGCGCACCCGTGCCGTCGTCGGGCCGCTGCGTCGCGTACTCGAGGCCCGAGGCGTACATGACGGACCACGAGCGCAGGCCGTGCGAGGGCGGCAGCGCCGCGCCCGGTCGCTGCGCCGTCATGTGTCCGATGAGGCCGGTGAGGCGGCCTCGCAGCGACGGCATCAGGTGTGCCGCGTGGGCGTTTGTCGCGTGGACGACGTGTCGAGCGCGCAGGGTGGCACATTCGCTGCCGCTGTGGTGAATGAGATAGGGGTAGGCAGGGTCAGACTCGTCTTTGGAAACTGAGTCGACCGGTGCGTGAGTGCGTATCAGTAGGTTCGGGAAGCGCTTGACGAGGTCGTTCCATACGCCTGTGACGAGGCGGTAGGGCCAGAGAGCTCCGGCCTTGTACAATGTCGCTCCAACAATGTGCTTGTTGACTCCAATCTAGCAGTATCAAGGTCAGCTGTCTGTCAAGCCATCTTTGGGGGTATATCGTCACCCTCTCTTGCGCCTCCTTTGCCTCCAGGATCTCGACCTTGACGTCGGGCATGGCCTCGCTCAAGCCAACCACATGGCGCCGCGCGGCCGCAAACTCGTCGCCGTCGAGGTACAGGTCCACCGTTTCCACCTCCCTCACCTCGCCCTGCGGATGCCGCGCGCCCAGGTCTGCGAGGGCCGGCAGATGGCGCAGCTGGAAGCGCACGAGGCGCCGCGGGTCGTCGAGCCAGTACGGCGCTGTCGGCTCCGGCACGGGGAGGCCCGGAGGCTGTGAGACACGCCGGGACAGCCGCCTGTAGCCGCCCAGCATCGAGTACAGGAGGCGTAAGCTCGCTAGTGCCATTGAGATGGCGTCTGATATACTGGAGACGGCCGCTCCCATTGCGAATGCTCATGTCGGTGCTTGTCAGGACGGGTAGGGTGAGGTAAAGTTGCACAAGTGCAGGTGAAGCCGTGGGACTTGAAATGCACCTTGGCTTACTCGACAACGGTAACAGACACCACTCCCGGCTTATTTACTTGACTGGGTTTCAGATGATGGCGAACCGTCACAGTTGCCAGTAGAGTCTGCTCAACAACCAAGAGCGGACATCCAAGAGCGGAAAGTCACCAAAATACAGCCAGGAAGCTCGCCCATCATCATGACAGTGATCCCGCTACAGATATCTAGACAGACGCCGGAGCATCTTCATGGCTGACTGCCGTCATAGAGTAAACACAAATGTCCGTCCTGTTTCCTATCAAAGGGTTCCTCCCGCCTTGGCTATGCAGCAGAGTACACACACGTACACAGACGCCTCGTAACGCAATCACTCCTTATCTCCTCGTCAAAGACCCGACCATCTCACCTTACTTCGATATGCTGGACAGCATTGATCCACTTTTGCTCTTCGGCTCTATCGCAAGTTAGCATGGTCGAGTGTGCTTCAGGGCACTAGCAGGCACCTACTTGTCAAACTTGAGCAGCTTGCCCAACACAGGCACCAGCTGCGTCCGCAGCCTGTTGTCCTTCTGTTCCAGAAACTGTAGCAGAATCGTCTTGAGATAGAGCGTATCCGACGCGCCGCCTCCGCCGTTGACGCCACCGCTACGGTTTGAGTCCATTGACGTCCGCGTCGGGCTGGCCGTCAATTTGGCCTGCACGCTTCGCAGATCTTTGGCCGTCTTCTCATATCGCTGCCGCGCCTCATCGAGCATCTTGCGCATGTCCGTCCGCTGCTTCTCATTGTCGCGCAGCTGCTTCTCCGAAGCGTCGAGGGCAGAGCGCAACTGCGATACGGTCGATCGCATCTCTTCCGTTTCGGCTTCTGCCTTGGACTCGATGGCTTCGAGCTCGTCGCGTCGCCGCTTCCACTCGTGCTGCCTTTCCTCAAGCTCGTCCCGCTCGCGGCCCAGAGACTTGACCTCTCGCTCGAGCTCCCGAATCTTGTTCTTGAGCTCTTCCGTCTCCCGAGACTTGCGCCTCGCCAGAGTGCTCGACTCGTCCTCTATCCTCTCCCGCTCTTCGATGGCCGCTTCCATACGTCCACGCATCTCCCTCACCTTGCTGTCTGCTCGCTCGTCCACATCTGCCAGCAGCCGTCTCATTGTCTCGCCCTCGCGTGTTCGCTCGGAGAGTAGCCTCTGCACTTCTGCCAGCTCTTCCTCGAGGGACTCGGCCTGTGACTTGGACTCCTTCATCTGTGTCGACATCTCGGCGGTCTGATCCCGCATGCTGCTCAACAGACCTTGCACGTTGGCGTATTGTTGGGCTTTGAAGTCTGCCTCCTCTTGAGCTGCCGTCTTCTCCCGTCGGAGCTTCGTCACCTGCTCCTCAAGCTCCTTGACACGCGGACGGAGCTTGTTGGCTTCCTCTTGAAGCTTTTGCAAGCTGCGCTCGGCCTTTTCGGCCTTGGCGCTGAGTTCCACCTTATCGGCTTCGGCGCGCCTGAGCTCACGCTCGGTAACGCGCTTGGCCTCCTCTGCCTGCTGTTTGGCGGTCCCTTCATTCCTCAGATTTTCCCGTAGGCTCTTGATTTCGGTCTCGCGGTCTGTCGATAGCTGCTGTACCCGTGACGCCTCCTGCTTCAGGTCTCTCTCTTTCTTCTCCATGTCCTTGAGCTGCTTGACCTTTGCGGCCAATTCTTCCTTGGTAGTCTTGAGCTCGGCCGACTCTTGTCGAAGGCTCTTGAGCTCTGGCTGCGCTTTCTGTACCGCCTCGCGGAGTTCGCTCAGATCCTTGAATCGAGTCTGCGCAAGTTGCTGTGCAGCTCCCAGGTCTGACTGTAGTGTCGCTGACTTGCTCTTGAGGTCGTCGTAATCCTTGCGCAGAGCATCCAAATCACCCTGGACTTTGGCGTCGGCGTCGGCATTAGAAGCGGACGCGCCCATCTTTTCTTCAAGCTCAGCAATATGCATCTTTAATGAAGCCTTCTCCTCTTCGAGCTGCTTAATCTTCTCCTTGGCTTCCACGTGATCCTGTCCAATGGTCAAGAGATTTTCTTGCATTGTCTCGAGCTCTTCGCGCAAGTCCTCCTCCGTCTTGCGCTTCTTGGAGAGCCGCTCAATCTGAGTGTCTTTCTCCTTGACTTCCTCCTTGAGCTTGGAGATCTCTGATTCAAGCGCTTCCGTAGCCGAGGCTTCTGCGACAGGAGAGTCAGTTGACGCTGCTACTTCAGCCGGTGCATCTTCGGCGGTCGCAGCCGCTCCTGCACCTCCCTTGCCCTTCTTCTTCTTTCCCTTCTTCTTTGAAGCCCCAGTTGTTGTTGCTGAAGCTGCTCCAGTAGGTGCCGAGGGCGGCGGTGTGGTTGTTGACGGCTGGGTCTGGCTCTGAAGCTTCTGAGACAATTCGTCGATTCTTTTTCGAGCCTCTTCCTTGTCCTTCTTGAGCCCTTCGATCTGAGCGTTGAGGTCGTCAATGAGCTTCTTAGAGATGGTCTTGGCTGTAGTGGCCTTTGCCAACTCTGCATCGAGACCTGCCGCCCGCTTATTTGAAGCCGCTAATGAGCCTTCCATCTCACGTAACTTCGATGCCTCAGAGTCCGTATCCATTCGCGCCTGGTCCTTGAGCTGCTGCATCTTTTCCTCGGACTCTTGAATTCGGCCATTGAGGGCCTCAATCTCCTTGTTGCGAGCATCCAGTTGCTCTTTGAGAGACTCTTGTGAGTGACCTGCTTCGCGCGACTGATCGAGACTCTTGGTTGCGGCAGCCAACTTTTCTGTCAATTCCGCGCTTTCGTCTTTAGTGGATGAAAGCTCCTTCTTGAGATCAGATATTTCCGATTTGAGCTGCGTAATCTCCTCGGTTTTGGCTGCAATGTCGGCTTGAAGTTGCGGCACCTCATCATCATAAGAGAAGAGGTCTTCATTTGCTTTACTTTGGGCCTCATCCGCTTCCTGCGCAACTTGTCTGGGAGATAGCATTCCAATAACCGACATGACGGGAGACTTGACCTTGCTGGCGGCATTTTCATTGTCATCGGTGGGAACCTCGGCGGGGGCATCGCTCACGGCGCCTTGGGCGGTGACTTCATCAGCCTTGCTGGATTTGAGCGCATCGAGTTCCTCTTGAACCTTGTTAAGCTTGGTCTGCGCCTCCTGATGCTTCTTGGTAAGCTCATCCTTGTCTGCCGAAACGCGCTTGAGTTCTTCCATGACCATATCGCCTCGAAGATTGAGCTGATTCAAGTATTCTGTCAGAGCATCAGGATCGTTGATGGAGGTAAGGGGCGTGTGCTCGCGGAGAGCCTTTTCGAACGGCTCGATCGCGGTTGCGCGCTTGTGAGCGACTCGGTAGGAACGGAGAAGTTCTGGGGAGGTCAGTCCAGTTCTTGTTTCCATGACAATAGGGACCTGCCTGGATAGGTGGCTTCAAGCTTCTCGAGCTTGCGCAGGCGCTGTTGAATTTCGGGCGGTAATTCGGGCGCGGCGGGCGCAGGCGACGCATTGGCTTCGCGACCGGGAGTGCCGTCCTCGGCACTGCCCGTACTCTTATCGTCCGGCTTGCTCATGTTTGCCGCCGTCGAGTCCGCTTTGCTTTCCGCTGCCCTTTCCTGCGTCGCGCCTCCGTCGCCATCCTTGGACGGAGGTGGAGGCGGCTTCGGAGATGCTGTTCGGCTCGGCTCGTCGCTGTCGTCAATTACAAAGGCGGCCTCGAAAACAGCCGGGTCCGGATTAGGAGGTGCGTCCGATACGTCGACCGAGGCCTTCTTGGGTCGCTGGCGCCGACCAGGAGGGTTGCTGCCGTTGCGGCGAGACGAAGACGAGCCGGATCGCGACGGGGGCGTGCTCTCGGCTAGGGACTTTTGGCGGGCCTGTTCCTCGGCAATGGTACGGTCGATGGCGCCCTTTATTCTCTGCAAGCCGAGCAAGTCTGGTCAGTGATCACTGGCGGGCATGAAGGCGCAAAGGGGGCAAGGCGAGGCTGACTTGAAACATGATGGCTCGCCTGGAGCGGCCCCGACTCCCTTGCTGGCCAACCTGGACAATGCGGCGACAAGAGGCTCGTCGACTAGGGGCTGCACCTCGAAATGCAAGCTGTGCCGACGGAGAGGATCAACGGCGAGTCGGCGCTCATGACATGACGGAAAACGTTCCAAAGGGATGAATCGATGTTTTGGGAAACTTTGGCTCTAGGCTGGTCTTGGCGCAAGTGCCTCGGAGCTTATAGGTGTTGAAGTTGGACACTCGAATGTGGCGCATGCTGTACGTCGTGGCTTGGCGGGCATCAGCCACAGTCCCTCAACTCCACCTCTTTAGCAGGCATTGGTGGTGGCTCAACTTTCACTCTCGCTCAAGACCATGCTGCGAAAACAATTGAGCTTGCTTCATACGATACCGTGACTTTCATACTCGTCCTTGCATCCTAAACTCCGTTTAACCAAATCGTACTCCTTATACAACCAAAACCGCGTTCAAGCCCTCGCTTCATGCAACTTCGACTGCTCTTCAAATCTAACTTCTCTCAAACAGTTCTTGCAGAGATTTGGCTGGGCGAGCTTTGACGTTCTCGGCAGCCTCGACGTAAGCCGCGCTCACCATCTTGGGAAATGGCACTTTTCGCTTATCCGTCTTTTCGGAAATGGTCTTGGTCAGCGCCTCAGTTTGCGGCTCCTTGCTACCACAAAACAGGCTCTTGTCCCTCGTAGAGCTTCGCCAGCGGAATGTAGTTGCGCCCGAGGTCATTCAACGTGCCCGTCCACATGTTCTTCATGTAGCGGCCAAGCTCCGGGGTCTGGCCCTGCTCAATGTCGTCCATCGTAGCCTTGGCCTGGGTCCGTTGCTCTCGATTTCAATGAACCCGGGAATCCAGTTACGAACGGCGTCCATAGCTGTGCCACCAATCACCTTGGTCCGGAGCTCTTGGTTACGCTCTAGTGCCTCGGACCACGACATGTTTGGGTGGTTCTTTTCGTACTCTTCCTGCTCCGCTATTCCTTGCTCCATGCTGTGGAGGAACTCTCCGACAATCAGTGATCTTGTTGGACTGGACTGGACTGGATTTCGAGGTCGGATCCAGTCCAGTCCAATGCAGAGCGCTGGAGACTCCAGAACCGCCAATGCAGAGCGCTGGGGACTCCAGAACCGCCAATGCAAATCCAGTTCTCAAAGTGGATCAGTTTAAAGTGGTCGAGAATTCGTATTTTCTTGAAGTCATCGCGTATTACCACGGAGTCAGTCCTTGTTCAGTGCCATGCACCAATAACCCGGATTATCTACCACACGCCCTCCTGGGGCTGTGTAGTAGCCTTATTATCATCGAGGAACTCGTCGTTCATTTTGGTTTCGGATTCATCCCCAGCTTGGTAAGTCTCCCGCAAATCAGACTCCCCTTCTAGTTTCCCGATGTTGGTATCCTCAAAAGTATTCCGCACAGGTGGGCCGTACCAGGACCGGAGGCACTCGCTAGCTTCGATGATGTCTATCTTAAGTCTCGATCGCCGGTCGGAAAGCAGTATCTTGGCGCTGCTGAATAGCCGCTCACATTCATCCGACATTGGTGGAACAGCTAGAACGTCTAGTGCCATGCGTGCTAGATCGGGCTGCGTATGGTAGCGATCGTTCCAATACTTGATAACGTCAAAGGTTTCGTCCTCACCAAGCCGGATAACATCTGTCTCAAGGAACTGATCGAGAAGATCGATGGCAGGCAAGTCGGTTGACACGACCTCGTGACGAAGCTTCAGCCGTTTATGGCTCTTGACAGCCGCAAAAGCCTTCTCCTTCCTAATTGGAACAGACGACGCTGGAGCGGAAGAAGCGGAGACCGAAGCCATTTTTCTGGAATGCCTGCCGCGATACTCGTCTAGCCAGAGCTCTCTAACAAGCTTCGTAACATCTGGAATCCATGCCCGTTTTTGTTCGTCTGTCCAAGTCTCGTTGTACCGGGCTGTAAGTGGATGGCGGAGGGCCGAGGGGGGGGGGTCATGTGCGCGTTTGACGGGCCATCTCTGGCTGGGACATCCGACCGAGGGGCGTGATCCCCCCCCCCCTTCCCTCTATGAGACGTCCAAACGCAAACGAGTCCTCTCCCTTTGCCCATGCCATGCCATGGCGCGTCGGATTGGTAGGCAGGCGAGGACGACTGCTATCGCCACGATGCGACGGCGCACAAAGGCGGCCGGCCCGCCAACTCGCGCTGCCGAGCATGCACAAGGCGATTCTTGGCTGCGGGCTGCGGGCTGCTCGTTTCGAACTTTCCACTGTCCCCGAGACGCCCGACTGTTATTTCTGCACCGGCCCGCCCTGGCGCACGTTCCCTTTCCCTTTCCTCCCGGCACCGCGCTTGGTTCAGGCTCGGGAGCCGGCCGGCCGAGGCATCTGGTCCCTCCTCCCCCCGGTGATACATGGGGCCGCAGTCACCCTTCTTTCCCCTCCACGTGCGGCCGCGCCGGCGAGGCGAGAGACTACCCGATGGTGTTGCTCGTACATGTGCACTGTACCGAGTACAGCAGAGTCGAAGGGGGCCACGGCACGCAGTCAGTTATTACAAACCGTAGATTGCGCAGTCGAGCGGGAGCGGGGAGAACAGGAGGGACAGCAGGGGTCTCCTCTGGCCTGCCGCTGCTCATGTTTCACGGGAGAGCATGTGCGGCGAGTTGCCGGGTTTGCGCTGCACCCTTCATGGCCTTGGATACCTAACCTACATGCCGTCGGTACACAGCAATCGTACTTGAACTCGGTACGTGTGTCGGGCGGCAGGACGGAAAGCGGAGTGGGGCCCCGGACCGGCACCGGCACCGGCAAACCGGGGACGCGGGGAACCGGCAAGCACGGATTTGGGCCTTGCCTTGAACCCAACGGCTCTTCGCCCCTTGACTCTCTCCACCAGGTCCCTGCCCAAGCCCCTCGCGCGCGCGCACCTGCACCAGCACCGCAAGCAGGCCTCCATCGCTGACGAGTCCCCTTCATCATTCACGCATTACAGATAAATGAGTGCGGCGGGAGAATATGATTGACTTCACGTCCTGGTAGTCAGTTATCGAGGGCTGGCTCGAGTCAATCGAGTCTCCTCGAACGCTCTTGTGTTCTCCAGTAGACTTGTCGATATCATGTTTTAATTGCAGATGGTCAAGTGCTGTAGAATTGCCGCTCGAGATAGCTGGGAGGTCTTGTTGACGACGTTGTTTCTCGCAGAGATAGCAGTACCAGACACGTTTCTTGTCTCTTTTTGACTGTAGATCCTCACCGTATAACCAGATAACCGACGTACGCTTCTTTGTCGATTTAGGGCCTCTTGCCAGTACAGCACAGCGAGTATATTGCTCTCCTTGAAGCCTAAACTCATCTGGCTGGATCAGGGCCTCCGGATCGCGACAGCTGTCGATAGATTCCGGAGCGAGAACAACATTATCTGACTTAGAAGATTTATTAGCAGCGCCAGTAAAGAAGTTGGTGATTGTCGATGCGGCCATTTGGAATGTCGATTAAGGTTAGGTACCTTGTTAGTCCAATGGAACGTCGGTTTTCTACTTCTACTTATACCTACCTACCGGCATTTGGTCTCGTCGCCTGCCTGCTAAATTTCTACGTTTGGCGGTTACCACTGGTTGTCAAGAGCATGCTGTCTTCCAATCAATAACGCCTTGTTGTGGTGCCCTGAAACGTAAAGTGGCGTTGAGGCTTGCTTCTTTCCTAATTAGGCATGGTCCATTGGAGCTCCAGGAGCCTCCAGACCTCTCGATCCAGTCCAGTCCAAATTTTTGAAACTGCAAATCCAGTCCAGCCAAATCCAATCCATCCAAATCCAGTCCAATGCTAGTCCAGTCCAACAAGATCACTGCCGACAATCGGGGTATTATACGGCGCTTATGTCACGAGATCCCTCGCCCGCACCTTAGAGATTAGTATAGATAAAAATAGCATAATAGCAATAAACTCTAATTTGGCTGGTTTATGTGGCATCTTTGGTATCGCTTTGCTTTTCGTGCAACACGTAGCAGCGGGCTATTCGTGCACCTCTCGGCGGTAAATTAGGGGTATCCTACCCAACTCCACCTTTCATGCAGATCCCCCACGTTCGCATCACACAAATCTCCCATATATGCAGAACTTCAACCTTGCATGTCGACCTAGCAAACTGCCCAACTTCGTCCCTCAAGGCTTTTTGCGCAACCCGCGACCAGGTTGCCTTCCCCTATGCTTAAGCAGGTCGCGGCTGACTTGCTGATAGGTTGCGCCGCACTTCCAGAAGCAAAATGTCAAGATCTAAGGGCTGTGATTGGTGCAAAAGTGGAAGTACGCCGCACTTCTATCGTGCATGCTTAAGTAGAGTGACGCGCAACGACTTTGGACGGCGTGTAGTTTAACCTTGCGGGAGAGTCCGCCTACACCAGTGTCTTTAAGCGCCGTCTAGCGTCGCTTCAGTGTTTCAACTGCCAGGAAATTGGACATAAAGCGTTCTTATGGAAGAAGCCGCAGAAATGTGATAGATACTGTACGCGAAAGTAGGGCATCATCACAGGGATTGCAAGGAAATCGAGTATAAATGCGTGCCCTGCGGTGGGCCTCATATGAATCGTTCAGCTGACATTGTCGAGCGCGAGCTATATCCTTTGCGCATTGGAAGTCACGGAGGCCTTAGGAAAATGCATTCGGGCCGTCACAATCAGCTCCCCGCCAAATCACAGGCTATGACTCAGATTCGGCTAAAGGAGTCGAAAGTGGAAGAATTGGCGCTGCGCAATACAGCATGGTCCGTGGGGCTTGGAGTGTTATGCACCATTTTTTGATCTGTCAATAGCAGGCCCCGTGGGTATCCTGCAGCCGAAATGCATCACTATCATCTTGTTCTCCCTTGCCGGCAACATAGGCTGAGTTCACCCGGGCAGTGCTCTCGTGTCTGGTCACGGGATCGTGCTTTCAGCTGTACAGCCTTCTTGCCGGACCAGGCTCTCGGAGCTTTGTCAACATGGATGTTCTTTCGAGACATTGTGCAGGATTTTCAGCCGAGCCAAATATATATAAAGCCTACTCCGGTAATGCTCCATGTCTTATTTCGTCGCCGGACCTCTTGACATGGTCGTTTGAACCGCATAACCCAAGCGTCTACCCGGAATCCATCCTTGCAAAATGAAGTTCCAAACTCTGGTATTTGACATTTTGGTCTTTCTCACCTTTTTAGATACTACCGTGGCCAAGACAAGACGGACTGCATTGGTCAGAGTCCACAACAAAACTCCCTACACCATAACTGAGGTAGAGGTGCAACACAAGTATTCGAATAACTACAAGAATCGTCACAGTTGGGAAAGCATCCCATCAGGTCAAAAGTCGGTCACATTCGAGGTTGAATACAACACAGGCGCATTCACAACAGGAAGGGATTGGTGGTTTGTATCGTGGCTAGACCAGAACCAAAAAACCTTTGCCTTTTCGAACCCCAAGAACTTTCGACGGATTTTTGATGCCTTTGATAACTTCGCGGGTGCCAGAGGGGGCCGGGATAGTCTTTTTAATAGCGAGAGCACTTCCGGTTTCAAGCAGCATATCCTCAGAAAGGAAGACGCTAACGAAGTGACGGAGATCATCATCAGTCAAGGCGACACCGACAACATCGTCTTTGCGTCCCGCTCTGGCAAATCTACAACTGGCAGCAAACATGTGGAAATTCATGACGGAGGTCGACGCCCATTCTGGGCCATAGCACATCGCGTGTTAGACGAGAGAGGAATTGACGCCGCTCTTGCTCACGGAGTGTGAAGGAAGATCATGCATGTCTCAGTTGTGAAAATTGTACAACTAGCCAAAGTGAGAGCCTTCCTTACGAAGCTCTTTCTTTCCCCTTTCTCTCCTTGTAGACAATCACTTTGTCCAAGCCGCACTCGACCTCGTTCGTGCCTTGTACCGTCACACGGAGCGAATGCTATCGAGACAGATATAGCAGCCCAGAAGCAAGGAAAAGGTCAGGGCTGGTGGGCGTGGCACAAAGGTTTTCCTGACAGCGGCCGGGTCACCAGGTTGGAGCGGTTTTTCACCGCCGTTGCAGACGCCCGTCGCGCTGGCAAGCCAATCAGCTGGATCTGGTTCGATCTCAAAAACCCAGACGAATGCGGCGCTGACGAGGCGGCCTGCAACATCGAAAGTTTAAGGAGCATGGCTCGCAACATTTTGAAGCCAGCCGGCGTAAAGGTGTTCTGGGGCTTCGGAGGCCAGAACGCTGGAGGACGTGCCTATCAGGTGATTCGCGACGGGCTCGACGAAAATGAAAGCATCGGAATTGATGGCCTCGATGGTAAAATCACGGCACGAAATGCAGAGGAAAAATTCCAGAGAGAAGGGCCGACTAACAAGGCGCAAAGAATTTGGTCCATGGGCCATTCCTTGATGGATTTTAACGGCAAACTCGGTGATTGCAGTGACAAGGGCGGCAAGAGCCTTAAAATCTGCCCACAGCTCCGCTACGCGGTCGAGTCAAAAGCTTTTGGCAAGGTGTTCGGATGGACAGTAGCCAAGTTTCACTACTCGACAGCGAGCCAGTTGCTGTATGCAGGCGTCGATGGGCTCATATATGGACAACTCACAAAAAATTACGACGACAGTCCTGATTCCCGGGATGCGATCAAGATACTCAAGGACTTGTTGGAGAAGAACAAGAATCGCGTTTATCTTGCGACATTGGATGACAAGCCATGGTAAGATGCAGTACACCGAGCAGAAATCTGCGCGGACTGGCTATAACGGCTGAGCTCGTGCATGTCTCGGCTCCCTGTCTTGAACTATATTTTTTTCCTTCTGTTTCTTTTGTCCTTAGCTTTAGAATACCTGTCGCAGTCGCTCAGCTAGTCGTCGACACACTTGGTTGAGACCGTAATAGCAGCCTGCACCTATCTATCTACAGTACATCGTGTCCGACAAGGTTATGCGTTGCCGCCATGGACAACCCGCATCCCAGTGGTGTCGGGGGACGACACAGCGAAGGCCGTCAAGACATCAAACGATGCCAGGGGGATCGTGATAGCAACATCTAGCTCGCAGAAGGACGGCATGTGTAGTGTGCGACGTGTATCACGACCGCCTGGGCGAGGTTCTCGCCAGCTATCCCGTGTCTCTGGGGCCTACGGGTGAGCAGAACCCGTACACCGCGGAACTGGCAGTGATGGCGATGGCGCTGATGTGTGCGCCGGCCAGCCTGCCTTGTCGAGAGGTGACGGTTGTGGCAAGCAATCGCTCAGCCCTGGAAGTCATCAGGCGGCCTCGGAGCACTGGGGTGGCTGAGCTGGACAGATATACCTCCATTGTGGCTGGTGTCATGCAGCTTCAGCCGCACCCTCCACTACGGCATTCGTGGCAGCTTGGCAGGTTACGAAGTACCGTCGCTCGACCAGTCCCTTCTTTTGGGGAAGCATCGTCCGTCTCGACGTTACTCCAGGGAGCTTCATCTTCTTTCGCCCTCTCCACTATCGAAACCGCACGCGGCTGCGCTTCCAGCAGGCGCCAGCTCGGCAGCCCGTCTCACTGTCGACCCTCGCCCTCCGACTCTAGATTCCTCAACGCCAAAAGCCCCCGACGTCCCGCCTCCCGCTCTCGAGGGCCAAGGTCTCGCTGACCGCCCTCTGACGCCGGGTTGGGCTCGAAGGCCACACGTCCCAGGGCTCGCCCAACATGGTGTCCTTGTGGCCATGGAAGGTTGATGCGACCCTACCTCGATGGTTCTTGGTTCAAGACTGACCTCGTCAAGGCCAAGTCCTCGTCGACGGCTTCCTTTGAAAAGACGCTGTCGGCCCTGTCGGCCAAAATCACACACGCCCAATCCCGCCTCGACAAGACACGTGCAGGTGCTCGCCGCACAAAGGTCCTTTGGACGCTCTATCTCTCTTTTGCGTACCTCGTCTACGCCATCGTTCTCTTCCTCGTCGTCGGCCACCGCAACCTCGGTGCCTACGAATGGACCGCCATTGCCGGTGGGCCTGTCCTGTAAGCCAGCTCTCTGACCAGCATGCTGGTAAAAACCACCTCTTTAGAAACGGGTGCTGATTGGCCATTCAGCATCTACCTCATCCGGACCGCCAATGCAGCCTTCTACAGCTTCCGCATCGATAGCATCGAGTCGCGTCTCAAGGAGTACCAGGAGGAACGGGCAAAGACGATACAGAAGCTCAAAGACGCCACAAAGTACGACTCAACGCTCGAGCTTCTCGAAAAGTATGGCGGTGCCGACCGGCCCAGCTCATCTCAGGGCAAAGGCGAGGGGCATGGCGCCGACGCCTCTAATAACAATAACGACGCCGGCGGCAGGTCCGCTAACAACACGCCCGGGCGCGGCACCCCGAACCGCATCTTGGTGTCTCCTCCCCCGACGGCCAATATCCAACGATCCCCAGGCACCCCAGTGCCTCCGATCCAGGGTGGTCTGAGCCCTGCACCGCTATCCGCGTCGTCGACCCCGCTGACCGCCGGCGCCGAATTCGCACCCAACGCCTTTGCTCCGTCGCCGCACCTGCCACCTCCGCCGCCGCCACCCCCTGCCGAGCCGCACTGGTACGACCGCATCTTTGATGTACTGCTCGGCGAGGACGAGACGGCGTCTAGGAACCGCATCGCCCTCATCTGCCGCTCTTGCCGCCTCGTCAACGGCCAGGCTCCGCCAGGCACGCGGTCCCTCGCTGAAGTAGGCACGTGGAAGTGCATGTCGTGCGGCACATCCAACGGCGAGCCCGACGAGGGGCGCAAGATTCTTCGCGAAGTCGTCCGCGACGCCCAGGAGCGCCGACGCGAGTCGCGGCCAGAATCCAACGACGAGCGCCAAGACGACGGTCAAGAGCCGGCCACCTCCGGGCGCGACAGTAGCCCAGACGCCGGCAACACCACGACGCCGCGCGAAGCCCATGACGCCGCATCCGAGGCAAAGCCCAAGGAACCAGCCGCAGGCGCACGCTCACGGCGCGGCAAGAGCAAAAAGTAGCCCACCCCAAACCCGTCTCGGTCCTCTTGAATTTCTCCCTTTTTTCCGTGTTATCGACAAAGGCGTCTGTGAGGCTCGGCATGGCGCGGCGTGGAGAGGGGCGGTGCGGGCGGTCGTCGTGTATAAACTGATCAAGGGGTTCAAACTCAGGGGCACAACGGATCCGAATTATGAAATAACACAAGATATACCCAGGTCTCTCTTGTTCTTCCCCCTGTGCTGGCTGACTGCCTCGTGAAACGTGTTTGTCCAAAGCCCCTTGTCCGGGGCGTGCATGAAGCCGTGATTCTTGGCCCGTCACGCGCATGGCAGGGCTCCGTACTATTCTATGCGTCGACGGGCGTTCCCCCCTACGGTTTCCGCGTATAAAAGCCCATGGCGGGAACCCCGTCACCGCGCGCGGGACCCCTTGTCCGACGACTCCTCTCGTGCGCGGAGCAAGCAGGCCAGACGGGCCGCGGAGGGGCACGAACCTTGGACATGAACACTCGCAGTCTCGGCATTCTCCGTATGCGCATGCCTACCGGATACTCTTTGGTCGCATGTCGCTGTACGTCTTTGTCATGGCATCGCTCTTACGCTACAGAATACAAAGCCGGCGTCCCGTCCGCACAAGTTGCGGCGCGGATAACGCCAACGCCGGGACCGCTTCGCATCGGACGCTTCTTGAGCCGTCGTGGCCCTCTCGCGCACAGCAAGCAGGCCAAGTCTCTGTTCATCCGCACCCGTACAGCTGCTCTAGATTGTGACATCCACCGACCGCTCCATCCGACGACGCTACTCCCAACCCGGCCGCGTCCTGGGACTCGACGCGACACCGCCGAGCGCGCGCAAGGGGACCCGCCAGGCAATCAAGAGGACGAGCGCGGCCACCAGGGCAGCCAGGGCGCGCCGGCCGTTGCTGTGTACATTGCCTCGGACCGCGAGTGCATCAATTCCCTATCGTTTTCTCACTTCCGTGGCCCATCCGTCGATGCCCTCGCCTCGCCCGCCGACCTCGAGGCCTTCAATCTTGAGGCCCTTCATGCCCGGTGTATCATCTAGCCAGTTGTGTCCCGCCATGCCTCCGGCGTTGGCGCGCTTCTCCGGCACGAGCTCCAGCATCGGCGTCAAGAAGTTGGAGATTCGTTTCGCCTCGTCTTCCTTGAAATGGTACTTTTCGCGCAGCACGTCGGGTAGGGCCCAGTGGCGAAGCCGATGGATGTTGCGCAGCTCGCCCTTGCGGTTAAAGATTTCTTGGCTCCACTTGCCGCTGAGGCAGAGTGACCTCGGGAACGGGCCCAGCAGTTCTATGATTTGGGCAATGTGGTCGTCGTCCTTGCCGTACTTGGTACCCGACTGAGGATCAAAGAGATAATCGCCCGTAATGAGTTCAAAGACCTATCAGCAGTTAGCCACGAGATTGCAGCTGTCGACGTCGTCGCATACCATGGCCGCCATGCTCCAGACATCCGTGCTGGCGCCCCATTTAGATCCAAGAATCACCTCTGGTGAGCGGTATTGCCTGGTCTGGATATCATTGGTGAAGTGGTGGTTTACCCAACACGCGTTGCCCAGGTCGGCGATTTTGACGCTGATGACGTCGAAGGATTGCTGGTCCTCGGCCTTGCGCTTCTCGCCGGTCGATGCCGAGGAGCTTGTCGACTTATCGAGAGAGATTCCAGAGACCTCGCGGCTGAGAATGTCGCTGAGATGAAGTCAGAACGTCGTCTCTACGCACAATGGCGAGGCGAGGACAACTTACGCAGACTTTTCCCGCTGCTTTTGGGATTCGTCGGATGACTTTGGTGACGATTCACCTGTGCTATTGGCGCCTACGGAGATCAGCATTCGGGGATGTGACGGAGACGTCGGATGAAACGAACCATCACTGAGGACGCCGGCGAGGCTGGGCTGGGAGCCGGATGAGGGAAAGAGGTTGGAGTGGTTGAAGGACGAGTTGAGCGGCGAGGGCAGAGGCTGGCTACCCGTGATGAGGGTCCTCCGCCTCCGACGACCATTGCGGTTGTTTTCCTTTTCGCCCGACTCGTTCTTGACGACCTTTTTGACTATTTGCTCCACGTCGCCAATCTCGATGAGGACGTTTTCGGGCTTGAGGTCGGTGTGGATGATGCCACATTCGCGATGCAGGTAGTCGAGGCCGAGCAGGACCTGCTTTGTGATTTGCTTGACGAGCGGCATGGGGATGCCGCGGTGGTTCCATCGCTTGATGAGGCCGAGGAGGTTTTCGCCGAGCACCTCAAAGACCATGCAGACGTGGGTGCCGTTGGTGCCCTTGTGCTCAAACGAGTCGAGGAGGCTGACGACGTGCTTGCGGCCGGGATGGTTGGGGTTGGCCTGGACGATCTTGCTGAGCAGCTTGATCTCGTCGATGGCCGTCTCGGTGTAGTGCGCGGCGGAGCGCACCACCTTGAGCGCAACGTGCTTGCCGCTGGTGTTGTCGCGCGAGAGCCAGACGGTGGAAAAGTGACCCCAGCCGAGCTTGCGCACGACTGTGTATTTGCCATCCTTGAATTTTTCGCCAATCTGGACGGGGTGGTAGCCGCCCTTGCAGTAATCCTCGGAATCCTCCTCGTCGGCCGTGTTGTCGGCGGGGTCATCGACGGACGAGGACGAAGGCGAAGGGGCCATTGCGCCAGACAAGTGATGCGACCTGTAGAGGGTTAACGACGACCAGAGGGAGTCAGCAGGGAGGGTCGGGCGACGGCGGCGGCGAGGCGCGGAGCAACAGGGCAATTTGATGTGAAGGGCGAACGGCGTGCAGCAAATCGAGGACAAACATGAGCCAAAGGCGGTGGGGTGGGCGCGATTGCCATGGCGGGGGCTTGCGTCCCCCAGGTGGGCTAGGCTGGGCTGGGCTGGCTCGCACTAGCGGGCAATGAGTGAAGAACTCGAGAGCGCCAGAGGGCAAGGAGAGTGCCGACGGGACAGCGGCCAAGGCCACCCCCACAGCCCGATAAGTGGAGGCGAAAAGAGGCCCGTCGACGTCAACACCCGCCCGTCCCATGTCCAATGTCCCCATATGTCCAAGCCCAAGGTCAGGGCAAGCAAGTGCGCCCCATGTGCAAAATGAGACGAAATGAAGACAACTTGGGAACAGGAAAAGGGGGGGAGTTGAACCTAGACTTGAGGAAGCTCATCGTGTCTACATGGCGCGAGCCGCCCTGGGGGCGACTGGCGGAAGACGAGAGTGAGAGAATGGTGAAGGATGTTGTCCAGGCACTGCTGGAGCCAGCCGATAAACGCTGGGCCGGTAGATGGGACGAGTCGCGGCGACACGGGGGTGCCGGGGCTGCGAGGGTAAAGAAAGGGGCCGATGGCGGAGGACGAGCAGGCGAAAAGCACAAGACAAGAAGGCGACAGATCAAGAGAGGCGCTCGTGGCAGAATAAACAAGAAGACCAAAGTGAGGGAATATGGCGAGCAACCCAAGTAACGGTCAGGGAAGGGGAGGAAGAGGGAGAGAGAGAAGAAGGGCCGTCAGCGCGCGCGCGGATGGGCGGGTGATGGCGCTGCTGGTGCTGGTGCTTGTGCTGGCGCTGGTGGCATGACGAGCGTTGAGTGGAGGGGAAGAGTGGGTGAGAGTGAGAGTGAGAGCCGGTGACAGAGAGACATGGGGAGGGGGGTGGAGGGGCCGGGCGCCCCAATGGCGGACCAACTTGGGCCAGAGATGGGGAAAGCAAAAGTAGCGCACGGCGAACAGAAAATCAGATCAAGGCAGGGAAACGGCTTGGCGACCGGGTCGCTCATGGCATGTAAGTCACCAGGCAGAAGAGAGACGGTAGAGAGGCATCAACAAGATGGCCTTCGGCAAACGGCAGCCAACGAAAGCAGCGGCGCAAACAGCCCAACCGCCATACCCAAGAATCACGGTTGATGCCTTTGGGCAACGGCGTCGTCCAGGAACAGCTGAGGCCGACAACGGGCGCCCAGCACAGCCCAGCACAGCGCATCCAGTAATTGGATGATTACAGCCTCGTGCAGCCAGCTCGAAAGCGGGCAGCCACAGCGCGCCGTCGAGCCTGAGCCTGGATGTAGCCGCGACATTGAACCTGAAGCGACCGTGCAGATGAGGCGACAAGGTCCCGCGAGAACAAAGGGAACCTCGGCCCAACCAGGGGCGGCGACCTCAGGTACCGCCGCAGCCACTTGGCCATTGGACGTGCTCTGGGCTCAGAGTGAGGTACAGTGGGTGTAGCTGGGCAGGTAGCCGCACTCGCCGGTCCCATGTAGCCGGCCAGGTGCAGCTACATTCATCAACGACGGGGGCTGCAGACGCGGGCGGGCGTGCCAGAGACAAGCTCGAGTGAACACTTGAAAGGATGAAGCGTTCCGCCTTCGGACGTAGCGCGTGTAAGAGAGAAGACATTCAGGGCCTCGCCCTTTCGAGTGACTGACCCTTTGTCGCCCGAGCCAGAGCTTTGGTGGTTCCCGATGCGATGCGATGCGAAGCCGGATGCAAAAATGAACAAGACATTTTTAACCACAAGGAGGGAGGGGGGCGCGATCCACTTT
Source organism: Hirsutella minnesotensis 3608 (assembly GCA_000956045.1). NCBI lineage: Eukaryota > Fungi > Ascomycota > Sordariomycetes > Hypocreales > Ophiocordycipitaceae > Hirsutella > Hirsutella minnesotensis. The sequence continues at coordinate 236,816 of KQ030527.1, read as the reverse complement.
TGCTTGCGGCCCGCGCTACTACGGGCGCCCCGCGGCCGCAAGCGCTTGCTCTGCGACCGAGGCGAGGCCTTGCCTTGCCTTTTCGTCGTGACGGAGACGGGCGCGAGGCAGCACATGCTGCCCGGCCACGCACTTGCTCGCGCCCTGGAGGAGAAAGAGTCAAACGGCTGCCGCCGCAACTCGGAGCGCATTGTCTGGCGCCGCGATGCAAGGGAGGAGCATCTCTCCGGGAAGCACGAGTGCGTTGCATGTGGAACTGTGGATGAGGCGAATCGAGAGGCGTCCCCTTGATCCAGCCTTGTGTGAGTCGTGCCCAGCCTCGTGCCGCTGTTCGCTCTCGCGTCGCAAGAAAGAAAGGCAGTGTTGTCCGCTCAGCTTACCCCTGCTTCGGCTTGACCTCGTCGGTGCCCTCGTTCGTGATGATGGGCTTGACGTCCTTTTTGCGCTTCTTGGCCACGAGGCTGCCGCCCCCGTTGGGGCTGCTGGCGAGCGGCGGCCTCTGGCCCTCGGCCGGCTGGCTGCCGTTCATGGCTGCGCCTCTCAGAATCTCGGTCGTCGGGCCGTCCGTTTGCGCGAGCAGCGTCTCGTCTGGCGCCGGTCGCCGTTTCCGCAATCGCAAGGTTGCGCGTCGCTCCGTCAATTGCAACGTGCCGAGGGACCTGTATCGCGGCGAGCACTGCGGCAATGAAGCCTTTTCGAGTTCGGAGAGGTGACTTGGACGTCTTATTGTGGGTAGCGATGACGCCCAGGCTTTCGTTGCCGTTGGTGGTCGAGTGATCTAGTGGGACGGCGACGAATGACGATGAATCGGACGGTTCGAGTCGGGTCCCACAGCGCAGATGGAATTGCCGGGCAATGGAGACGCGAGGCCCGCGATTTCTTGTGTCTGGAGAGATGGATTGGAATGGCCAAGAGAGCAAATGGGGGGTCGAAGGGGGACGAGTCCCGGATGCACACAGTAAGTACAGTACAGGAGGAGGAGGAGGGAGGGGCGGGCGAGGGAAAGCGGAGGTTGCGACGATTCGAAAAGGCCCTTGCAAAACGTACCATCACTCTTCAATTTTCGACGTAGAAAAAACACCAGACCTTACGTACTCTGGCCGCGCCGCGCCAGCCGTCGGGTTCAGCGGGCGCCAAAGACAGCCCTTGTGAACCAGAGACCTAGCGCGGTAAACTGGCGTCGAGACGGGCGCCTGTCTCTCATCCGACTGCGACCTGCAACGGAGAGAGTGCGCGTCTAGTTCGTACTGTATCGGGTGTCTGCACAAGTCGTAAGCGCCACCGGACTTCGTCTCATGACGACGAGGCCCTGCTTCCCACGTACATACAAGTACTCCTTGTTTAAACACATACATTTTCTGGCTGCAAAGCCGCCTATGAATATATTGAAATAATTACTAGTAGAAATAAAATTCCGAATCGTCTCCATGCCAAGCCGAGCAAAATGCTGCACTCTTATTCACCGGCCCGCCCCGGTCAAGCCTCCGTCGGCCTCTCCGCCGCGCCCATCGTCGACACAGACGAGACGAGCGCATTTCATCCCTCCAAGTTCATGTTTCCCTCCCCCCCCTGGAATCTCGCGCAACCCATCCGCCGCCTGACCTCTCTCATGGCAGTCCCATGCTCACCAAAGCGGCAGACAAGACCCGGCCATGCTGGCCAATCTTCCAGACAGTAAAAAACACGTGACGCCAGACAGCCCTTGTCTCAGATGTCGCCATCTCCTTGGGCAGAGGGTCCTGTCGTGATGCTAAAATAAGCCGTCAACCGAGACGCATCCTCATGCACACATGCTTTGTGCGCACGCTCTCTCTTGATCTTCACCGCACATCACCACGCGCATGGGGCGACGACCGTCGACTGCTCAGCCTTGTACACGGCCCGTGGTAGCATTTCCCATTCCGCCGTCATGGGCATTTGCCAAAGTCGGCGATGCAAAGACTCCCAAGTTCAAGTCTCTGCTGCTACAGTAAATTGCTAATCCAGCCTAGCGCATGCTCGGTGCTCCCCGCCCCTGCACAGCACCAATTCATGGATCCCGTCGCCGGGCCACTGCGGGTCTCCCCGGTGCTGCTGACGTCAGGTCCCCGGGTCCACCAGCTGGACTGCATGTGCCAGTACGTACGTCTCACCGCAGCTGCAAGTCAATCACGACGCTCACGGGCTACACGCCAATAAATGCGAATACCAAAGCTATTCTTGCGTCTATTCGTGGGACCCTAGGCCCTCGCAAGACCATGACTTCATCTGTCCGGCCAAGAGTCGTATCATCGAGGACCCCCAACGCCGGATAATTTGCCATTCCAACTCCCTGAATTCAGTATCGCTAGCCTCGCTTCTTGCTCTTTTGCGTCATCTTTCTAAAGGCTTCCATGCCGCTTGCGCCCAGAGGCCGGTGGTCCTGTCCCCTTGAGCCGTCAAACGTGCTCTTGGGCGCAATCGTGTAGCTCGACGGGAGACTGGCCATGCGCGCCTGGTTGTTGGCGCCCGTAGGCGCGAGGAAGGCCTCGCGCGCAGACTGCGCCGGTCGCTGACTCAAGCTGAATTGCGACCCTGACTTTTGCCGTTGCGCCAATTTGGCAGCCCTAAAGACTTTGTTAGCTCACTCACTCACCAAGGCGCTCCTCAACTTACTGATAATCAAATTCGCGCGTCTCGACGTGTCGCTTCTTGTAATCGTCTGTCCGCTTCAAGATGGGTCGGCTCCATTCTCCCAGCAAGCGCTCCGCCATTCTCTTGATGCTAGGCTCGGGCTTCTTGCTGCGCGTGTAGAAGAGAACAACCTTCCCGATGCCGCTGCTCAAGAGAGCCTCCTTTTCAACATTGAGCTTGGTCAACGCCGAAAATATGTCTCGCTGAATATTATAGGCTGGGAGGGATCCGTCATTGAGGGGCTCGAGGAAAAACTTGACGTGCTGCAAAAAATTGGTGTCAGGGTCCAACACCGCGTGTTGTACGTTGTTGCGGTTCAGAATGCCCGTGACCTCGGGCAACAGCTTGAGCTTGTGTAGTGCTGGCTGGCCAGATTCACGCGCCGCGTTGTCGGCCTGGCAAGCCCGCTCCATTTGTACCTTGAGATGGGCCAGCTGCTCGTCAATCTCGTCTTCCAGGTCCTGTCATGTGTTAGTCTGGTAAGCTGCGCAGGAGTCGATCCTCTTACAATCTCATCCTTGCGTCGACGTTTAACGCTTCCGCCCTTCTTGATGGCAGCGTCCAGCGCGCGATCAATGGCCCTCTTCCTCCTTTCCTCCGGAGTGAGCTCCTCCTCCTTTTCGGGCTCTGGTTGCGGCTCGGCCTCCTTGGCCCGCCGCCTCTCTCCATCGCCCGTCCGCCTCGATCTGCGCTGCGTCTTGCTTGCTTCTGCGGGTGCGTCGTCCTCTACGACAACCTCTTCATCGCGATCGCGCCGCTTCTTGTCACGTCGACCCTCTCTAGGCTTTTTGGGAGCGTCGGCATCTGCCCGCTTTCGCTTCGTCACCTTGAGCGTCCGTGCGATGTCTTCGTCAATATCGACAGGGCGATCCTCGATGTTGGCTGTCTCGGGGTCGTAGTCTTCAAACTGGTTCTCGTCGATTTCGGAAAGAAGATCCGAGTCGCGATCAGAGTCTGCCGCTGCTAGCTCATCCTGAAACTCCTTTTCCTGGCCATCATCAACGGGCGGCGAGCGCTCATCGTCCGACATGGCGTCGGTCTTGCGGTCGCTCGAGCGACGGTTGCTAGGGAAGGCTTGTATGGCTCAGGAGCGAGGATACAGTCGTGGGATCGCACTGGAGAATGTCTCTCTTGATATTTTCGATGACGGCTGATGCTTGCGCTGGAGCAGATACTGACACGGCTATTGATTGACCAAAGTTTGGCAAGCTTCAGAGCACGCAACTAGTCTCGTCTGCTGACATAATCTCTCAGCCTCGTGCTGTGCCGTTTGACAGCCAAGCTTCGTTGGCGCAGGCGCTTGGGCCCCACTCACTCGCCATTCATTTGTTTACTTTGCGCCTCCTTGTGCTCAGCGCCTCGTTGCCATTAAAAATGTCTGTGGCGGCATCAAGCCACTTGCGCCCGTCAACCATCGCTTCCCATCCTCACGCGTTCTTCCATCACACGCGCCATGGACTCCAGGAGCTTCGAAGGCCCCATGGACTGGGAATACCAGGACCGCGGCCCTTTTGACCCGACCAGTCCTTTTGCGCATGCAGCCAGCAAAGCGTCACGGAGCAGTAAGTCCACCTCACTGGCCACTCGGCTGCCCTAGCTTCCTAGTAGAGGTCCCAGGCTGACGAAATCACGCCGCAGCCTTTGGCTCTCCCCTCAAGTCTCCTGTTCGCCGTGATAATCCGTTTGCGAACCTTGCTACGCCCTCCAAATCCCAGCCGTTACCGCCTCAGTCTGCCCGCTTTACGCCGCAGGTGCCTGCGCGAAACATTGCGCCGCCTTTTAGAAATCCCGCCTTTACGACCCCGAGAAGACCCGTCGACGAGACTATTCTGTCCGAAGCTTCGGGGCCCGAGGACAGCCCAGCAGTGACGGAAGTCTCTGATTATCCCAATGACACGCCCGATGCAGACCATCGCACCGATGTCGGCCTGGGAAGCGCCCTGGTGCCCCTCAAGATTGACAAGTCAAGCCGATATGGCAAGTCCGGGCTCTTGTCCAAGAAACATGCGTCGGGAAAGGGTGAGATCCGAGCTCACAGAGAGCTCTCCTTGGGCATGAGGAAGCGGAAGCGACATAATTACGATCGAGATGTCGGTAGCGTTGTGCGCCATCGCTACGCCCATGATAGCGAGGCGTGGGACTCGGATTCGGGTACAGACAATGACGCCAGCCGCAGCTCGTCGCGGTCGGGCAAGTCCGGCAAGCAGAGTACCAGTAAAGGTGCCTTTGAGACTTTCTTTCAGACCCTCAACAAATACCCCAATACGCCAGACCACATGCAACGATGGATCCAGTTTGGCGCCAACCTTTTCCTCGTCTCAGTGGTGGCTTATATCGGATGGTCCATTGTCAGTACTGTGCGCAATGACATTTACAAGGCCAATATCAACGCACGGGAGCTCCGCGTGGTTGAGATTGCCGGATGCAAGCACGAGTATAATCAACATGACTGCCAGAAGAACTCACATCTCTCTGCACTACGTGTGCATTGTAAGGAATGGTACGACTGCATGCGACAAGACCCTGATTCCGTCATGAGTGTCAAGGTCATGGCGAAGCAGGTTGCCGAGATCATCAATGAATTTTCAGACACCATGCATCTCAAGGCCTGGGTAAGTTCTCCAAGTTTGATCTCTAGATATGCGGTTTCGGGCTGACTTGTTGGTAGGGCATCGTTCTTGGATTCATTATTGTGTGCACCACTCTCAACGCAAGCGCGCTCAGCCGGCAAGCAGGCCCCAAGACGGTAGTGCCTCCGCCGCCGGCACGGGTAAACGACCCGATCCCAGACCCGGTCAGGTCTCCTGCCATCGCTCCGGGCTACATGCTTGTGCCGTTGCAAACCCCGAAGATGCAGCGGCGGGCCATGCTGGATGAGGGCACCGATACCGACACTTCACCGCTGAACCTGATGCCATCCATGCCAATCTTTACGCCCTCGGGTCGGCGAAGCCCGAGCAAGGGTGAGCGGCAGCTCAGCCCAATCAAGTTTGGCCGGGGTGCCAATAAGGGTCTTTGAGAACTTGCGACGGACAAGGGTTACCACGTCTCATTTTGTACATCAAGTCTTGCAGCGGCTTCCGACAGAGGAAGTGTAGGTGATGCATTTACGGCGTTTCATGGTTGGACAGAGGTTGTAGGTATATCGGAAGCATGGCATGGGACACGTTATTGGCTGAGATTGGAAAAAAGAAAAGGGCGGGACTATTGGCCAAGGATGTCGAGCGAGATGGCTGACACAGGGAAGCACCTGTACGCTGGGAGTCTCTTTCCCACGTAACGATCATTGAGCCGCAAACTTTGTAAAAGACAGAAGAGACATCGGATCAAAGGTTTAGGCGCAGGGCTTTTGGTAGATGAAACGGCGAGCGTCCAGATACACATGCGACACAGTACAAGGTTTGATCAGAGAGCAGGACGGAAACTTGGCACAACGGAGCCAGCTAGGGCTGTTCGGGATAGCCGGACCTGCACGTCACTGCAGTATTGTACATGCGTTGGTAGGCAGGCAAGGATGCCTTCGGTCGTGGTGCCTAGGTGCTTGATGCATATATCCATTGTGGATACTGCACTAGTGGTCGAGCGGTGAGGATCAGGGCCAGCTGGAAGGGGAAGAACGAAAATCAGGGCCAGACCCAAGCAGCACTGCAATGGCTGCCGAGACGCAGAGGGCGACCGACCGCGTCGAGCACGAGGAGGGTGGTCGGTCCAAGGGGCGAAATTGCAACGCAATAATGGGTGCCTCGAGAGTAAACACTCGTGCGGCGAATCAGACGAGACGTGGTTGAGCAGATCGGCCGGCTGGCGTTGGGCTGCTGCGGAGCTAAACGTTAGCTCGATGCAGTCCCACCTGTCGGCTCGATGGTGGGAATCTTGATGCCGACGTGGGTCGTGCCGGGGAGCTGCCACGGTGACTTGACCTAAAGGCATGATTTCATAGGCCCTCGAGGTACCACAGTCTGCCAGTGCCGCACCTCGAGTCTCGTACGGCAAGGCTCCTGAGGTCGTTACGACACGTGCGTGCGCCGAGGTCTCTTCCCTGTAGCCTGTAAGCTGTCAGTCAACTCAACCCTCGTTTATCAGAGGACTTGCTCCCGGTCGGATGGAGAAGTTGCCGAATCTGTCGACAGCTACGTACCTTACTCTTAACGTCTCTGCAGGGCAGGGCCGAGCTACGAGGACGAGATTAGCAAGGCACGGCCGAGGGAGGAGTCCGGACTGTAACTTTACGTATGTACTGTACATGCCTAAGGCAATATTGGCAAGCTCCTTGTCGGATGGAAAGATTCGGCATGCATCGTTGGCACCTTCCCAAACGGCCAGAGCAAGGGAACCGGAGGCAGGAACGGACACATTTGACGGAACGTAGTTATGGACGTCCTGCAATGCACTCTTGCACTCTCTGCTGCCGGGAATGTGCCGAGTTCACTTGGCTGGTCCGGGCGCGTCCAGACCGTGTGCTACCTTGCCTTGGCCGGTCGAGTATTAATGTATTATTGCGGGAACTTTTGACCTTGCGGGGGCCACTGCCCATCTAGCCTCGGTTCCTGCAACGCCGGGGGGGAACGAGGTTTTTCTTCGCCTGCGAGATACTGAGCAAGGCAAGCATGCATAGGTATCAATTGATCCGTGGACACCAAACACCAAGCACCACCCATCACCACCCTTGATGTCTTGTTCATGGGCAGCATGGGCCTATGACAGCATCGCTGAGCCATACCACGTAGTCGGCCAAATCTCTATCGTCTGCTTCCGCACGGTAAGCCGCATATCGCACCCCAGCTCACACCTGGCCCTGCCCCGGTTCCCGCTGACGCCTTTTGTGGCAAAGGGAGAGAAACAAGACATGCGAACGAAGCATTTGCGCCTCTCGATACGGAGCCTCGACTGAACTGTCCCCACGAGTGGGGCTCGCGGCAAGAGTGAGCTCCGAGCATAGCGACACGCAACCGCCCAGACAAGACTTGCAATTCCGACAACGACTGCCCAACAGCCTCGAATTCAATCACGGCGATCGTTGCGACAGCTCCAATCAGCCCTGCGATTGTGAAGCTCTCGGCCCATTACCGCTTGCAAGCTGTGCCTTGTCAGTTGGCAGCAGCCTCAACCACCCCCCCTCCCGGCCTCTCTCTCGCCGTCCAAGACACATATTTCGAGGCGTCGGTCGACTTCACATCTCCACCTCTTTCTGCGCCTTCCCTGGCCCGTTCCTAGTTCCCGTCGTCCTCTTTCCCGGATACGCTCGTGTCAATGCTCCAGCATCCGCGATAGCCTTCGTCTCCTCCGGTCAAGACTTATCCAAGGTCACAAGTCTGGCAGCAGACACAACCCGGCTTCACCTCCGTCCACGCACTATGTCGTTCCCTCGGTCACGCTGCAACACTGCGAAGACGACCATCTCGGGCACAAATGTTCCTTCGTTACATAAGCCAGTACTAGCCGAGCTAGAATAATATCATTGGACATACTCGCCATGGACAGAGAGAGCAGCAGCCAGACGCCGTCTGGGCCCAGTCAATCCAGCACGGGCAATACACCTCAGAATACGGCACCCAACTCGAACCCTCCTGGTCCGTCACAGACCACTCCCGCAGCGGCGGCAGCCTCGACGCCCTCCGTTACGGTCAGCACGTCCAATTCCAAGCGCCGCCGCGGCCTGGGAGTCGTCACTCCGAACGCCTGTACAGAGTGTCGCAAGAAGCGTGCCAAGGTTCGTAGCTATTTGTTGACTTCGCCTCCTCATCATGTTTCGCGGCTGACGCTTCTTACCCTTCCCTCCGGCAGTGCGATGGACAAAAGCCTTGTGGTCGCTGCAAGTCGCAAAAGGACGTCGACTGCGTCTACGAAATTCCCGTGCGACAATCCAAGGAAAATCTGCGCAATGAAATCGAGGGCCTGCGCTCGCGGCAGCGCTCGAGTGACGTGGTATTCGCCGCCCTGGTACGGCCGGATCTTTGGGAAGAGGTTTTGCGCCGATTGCGCAGCGGCCACGCGGTCGAAAACATATCCGAGTGGTTGAGCGGAGCTGTCAGTACCAGACCCTCGCTGTCTGCGCCAGGCGATCATGAACCCGGCAGCAGCTCCGTCCTTCGACTAGGAGCTATTACGAGCAGCAATACAACGACGCCGTCCACGGCAACGTTTCCGCCAGGCAGCGCGGGAGGTGCTCTGGATGTTAGCGGCAAAAACATTAGCCCCCTAACGGCCCATCCACCCCAGGTTTTGGGCGACCTGAGCCACAACAGCCCGTGGCATTTTTCCTCCCAAAGTCAGGCTGGGTCCGCGCGGAGCAACTCGCACTCGGATGTCTCGAGTTGGGCACATGATCTTCGGGGCCCTCCGCACGTCCGCGTGGGATCCTGGGCCGAGGGCATGCCTCACCGCGATCGCACAACAGACGGCTTGCCGAGATATCGCGGCCTCGAACAGGTCTTGTCCCCCCTGAGCGAGCCGAACTCGAGGACTCAGACGAGCGCGTGGACCAATATCACAAAGGATATCAATCTGGTGCAGCACCTACTGGCCTTGTACTTTTGCTGGGAATACCCAACCTTTGCCTCTTTGAGCAAAGAGCATTTCCTACAGGACTTTCAGTCAGGCCGGCATCGCTACTGCTCGCCAATCCTGGTCAACGCTCTGCTTGCCCTCGGCTGCCGCTTCTCTACCCATCCCATGACCAGAGCCAATCCAGCTAATCCCTACACGTCTGGTGATCATTTCTTCAAAGAGTCGCAGAGACTCCTAAACCAAGAGACTGACCATCATACCTTGACAACAATCCAGGCCTTGGGCATCATGTCCATTCGGGAAGCAAGCTGCGGCCGGGACTCGGAAAGCTGGTACTATGCGGGACAGAGCATTCGGCTGGCTATTGAGATGGGACTCAACCGTGTCCACGACGACCATGACGAAGACGAACACGCTGTCCGCTCAGCGACCTTTTGGGGCGCATTTGCACTTGATCAGTGAGCGTCCTGTGGAGCAAGTTTGGAAGAAAACATGCTAACGTCATGGTTTAGTGCGTGGTCTTTGGCGACGGGCTCGCTGCCGCAGTGTTCCGCCTTCCCTCACCTACCACACAAGCCCGCCATCATTGGAGACATTGAGGCGTCGCTTTGGGTTCCCTATACAGACGATGGTAAGTATGCTTGTATCGGCCAGCAGGGAGATGACAGCGCTCACGAATGCCCTAGGCGCACCATTGCAACGATCATGCGAGCAGCCGTCCAACGTACGATCCGTGTACAAGTGCTTCTGCGAGCTCAGCGAGTTGGTCCACCAATCTCTATACGTGCTGCACTCCCCTGGCAAGCTTTTGACGGCAAGGGACCTCCTGGGCATATATACACAGTATCTCAACTGGTACGATCAAATACCGGAGGTGCTTCGACTTGGCCACAACTTCACTCCAGCCGTCTTATTCGCACAGTAAGTCTAAGCGGCCATTTCAAGAGCTGGCACCAGCTGACGTCGTCACAGCATGTACTATCACTTTGCCATACTGTTACTTTTCCGACCGCTCATCAAGCTCCGTATTGTTGAGTCCAAGGTGATGCCGCGCGATGTCTGCTCACAGGCGGCAGATGCCATCCAAGGATTACTTACCTCATACTCACAGCTGTACACATTGCAAAGGACGCCATCTTTCGTCCCATATTTTGTCTTGACGTCGGCCATTGTGCATCTGGCCATTGGGGCCTCATCCGTACAGAGCGATAACTCCAATGGTCCGGATCAGACACAGTCGGCAGCCATTAGGGATCCGCGCATATCCGAAGCCCTCAACCAAGGCATTTCGGACTTGACGCAAATGGCGCCATGCCATCACTTTGCCGAGCAGGCACTTAATATCCTTCGTTATCTCGCCAACAAGTGGCGAATCGACGTCGAGATTGAAGACCGCAGCGATTCCGCGTCCAGCGACCAGGACAAGATGGACCAAGACACTCCAAACAAACCTTATACAAGTAGCCTCAATTTTTTCGCGCCCAACTTCAGATCGGGAGATTTTATCTGCCGGTGGGGACCAGGCAAGATTATTGATGACGGATCGCCCGAGGTAACGCCCAAATCAGCATGCCACATGGAGAACCCGCTCTTTTGGCCGTTTCCCCTGCAAGGAAGGCCTGTGCTCCCATCTGGAAAGGAGTTGGAAGAGGCTGGCTTCGCGTTGTTGTAAGTCGGCGCCGCCGGTTTCGTGCACCTGTTGCTATGCGCATCAATGGAGCACGCCACAATATCTTGACGCCAACGTCCAGCGCATGTGACGGCCGGATAGTGTATGTATGCGCAGTTGCCGGCTTTTAGGGACCCCGAAAAGACTACAGAATGGTCATGGCGTGGAGTTATCATGATGTCGGCGCTCTAGGTCAGATTAGTAGCAATGTCTCATCGGGAAAAGGGTTGTTGGCGCAGTGGAGGCGGACATTTCAGAGAGTCGAATGGCGGTTTTTTTTGATATCCAATGTACGAAGGCGAGGCCGGCTTATGTCGGCATGACTCGATGCAAGGGCTGCCCAGAGACGGCTTGGATACGAGATGGCGTAGTCGTTGACTGACTTCATCAAAGAGCGTGAGTGGAAAGCGGCACAAATGTCAGTACCGAGGCTCGAGAGAGCAGATATACGAATGAAATATTGAGGGACTTGCGCTACTTTTCTGGCTGTTGTGTGTCATTTCGTGTTGTTGCGGTGCTCGTTTACACGTTCAAACCATGGCCACCAGTCAAAGACGTGTAGGTACACGGATAACGAAAAGATCAACCAAAGTTCTCAGGACATGACTCTAGACCACCCATGCGGCGCGTGTATCCGCTCTGCCAAAGAATCCTTCGGAGCCTGTACCGGCCATCACCGCAAAGGGCTCCCGTTTCCTTGTCCAGTGCCGAAATGCTGACAGTCGGGCTACAGGGTAGCGCCGCCAGCTGCAACCTCGCGCTTTTCCCCTGGCCGCAGAGGGTGTGCTTCTCGGCAGCGAGACGGTACCCGGTTCGGGACATGCGTACAAGCTGGCCAGCTTGTTCGCGAGTCTGTAGGTGAGATGCGTAGGAGTAGGAAATGCGCGATGCGATGAGGGGGGTTGTTAGCTGCCGCTGGCTTACGTAATGCCATGATGTGCATGGGATTGAAGAAGGAGGCACATGTCTGTCACTGGCTGTGTTGACGGCGCGATAGATGGAGTCTTTTTTAGAATAGATAAAATCTTGAAATAATCTATGTAAAGAGGCGGAGCTCATGGATGCCGACTACTATAGAATGTGCTTTGCTTGCATTGAAAGAGTGCGAAATGTATCAAGCAAGAGGCGTCGCGGAACCGGCTCCAAGGTCAACCTCGGCCCGGTTTCCCGCTGTGGTGGTGGACGGGTGGTAGTGTGGCTGGGGGGAAGGGGTTTCCACGTTGCACCACGGCGTTTGACTCCTCGGCTTCAAAATCTTGCGCGCACTCCCATAGCATCGACATTTCCAAGCCAGCCCCCGTGCTCGAAGCATCTCGTACATCTAGCCGTCTCTTCTCGGGTAGACGACGGACTTGAGGAACCAAGCAAGCCAGCAAGACGGGGCCTCGGTCGCAGAAGCAGAACCGGCATCATCCGAAAACCTCGGCAACGTTCACGGCTTTCCCTCACGGCTCGGGGACCCGAGAGAGACGGGGCGACGACAGCGGCAGGCCACAGCAGGCCACGACGTCGCGGGCGTCATGCCTCACCCGCACCCTCCGGCCAAGCCGGCGCCCTCGCGCCGCCCGACGGCCGCGCAGCTCCTCAGCCTGCCGCCGCGCTGGCTCGCCCTGTACGAGGACTTCATCTCCAAGAACGCCGGCCAGGTCTCGCAGATTGAGAGCGCCCTGCGCAGCCTGACCTACGTGATACCCGGTATGTGCCTTAAAGGGCCGCGGACACGCGCCCTCACCCCCCTTTCAACCGGCGACCATCTCGCATGTGCTGACTCCTGACGGCGGGACCAAAGGCCGGTTCCGCGATGCCGAAATCGCGTCCGAGTCGATCCATTCGGGTGTCCAGCTCCTCTCCCTCTATCACGATAACCTCCTCGCCCGCGCCGCCGCCGCCGCCCGCCTGCCCGCGCGCTCCGCACATGCTCGCTACACGCGCTTCTGGGCTCAGCGCAGCCCGCTGTACCGCCGAGTCGCCCTCGTCCTGCAAATGGTCGTCTACACCCAGCTGCTCTGCGAGATGTCGGTCAAGCGCCGCGGTGGCGATAGGGCGCGCTGGCGCGTTGTTGTCGTCCTCGAGGCCGTCAAGGCCCTGTGCCGCCTGCTGCTGCTGCGCGTCACCCGCTCTAGACCCCTCTTGACTCCCGCCCTGCCGGAGCGCGAGGCTATTCCCGAAGAGGGCGATGCTGCCGAGGGCGACGACGACGACATGGCTGGCCGTCCGGCTTCGTCGTCCCTGGACGTGGCCGACACCAGGTCCTTGGCCAACGGCGGCCCCAGGGCAGCAAGCCTCAAGCCACCCCACGAGCGAGAATGGACCATGCCAAGGACCGGCATGAGCCTCCCCTCGTTGCCGGACCCGGCCGACATCAGCTCCTACCTGCTCGGTCGGGTGCTGACGGCCGACGACATCAAGCCGGCCGCCAAGCTGCTCAACCGGCTCCAGGGCACCGGCCACACGGCCGAGGTGCTGCACATTCTGGCCCCGCTCGCCTACGCCGTGGCGCTCGCTCGCACCGGCAACCACAAGTCGTGGACGCCGTGGCTGGTGGGCGTCGCCGTCGAGTACGCCGCGCGCCAGCTTCGAGATCGCAGCCTGCGCACCACGGCCCTCGAGCGCGACGAGTGGAACAAGAGGGCCTGGGCCATGGGCTGGTGGATGATGCGCGGCGCCTTCTACGACAACGTCACCAGGGGTTTCGTCGGAGGCCTCACCCGTAGGATGCCCGGCTTCGTCGCCGGCATCCTCGAGGACTATGAGTATCTATGGGAGAACTACTACTTTAGCACCAGCGCATGAACGAGCCGTCGTGTCACACGTTTGAAGGTACCCGTATTTTGGGCTGGCTTAGACTGATCCCGACTTGCTTGTGGCCCGCGCTCCTTGCTATGAGGGCGATGCGCTGATCCCTCGACCGTGGTCGTCAGGGTCCGTACAGGCCCGTATGGTGAAACCGGCCGACGGGATCGCGCGTGTCCATATCCCGGTGTACCTGGCAGGTCTGCCGCACACTGGGCGCGAGCTTCGACATGGCATCCATCCCCAAGGGTACTGTTACGTCATGGAAGCCCAGTTTCACAACCGTGTAATATCGCAATACGAGAAGTCGCCCCTTCCTGGGCGGCCAAGTCTGCCGCGACAGAGTTTCCCGGGAGGGGGGCCACTGGGACCCAGTAAGCCCAGAGAAGCATGGCGGCACGCGAGAACAGGGGGCCGTCTGCCTGCTGGGCGTGGTGGGGATCGGGGAAAACGTCGCAGATAGGCAGCGCTGCCCGGTCAGCAGTCAAGGTCCTCCGGCCTCTTGTTCGCGTGGGGTGCAGCCGGGCTGTTTCATCTTGTCTGTTGGCGGTGTTTGGTGCAAGCACGTTGCTTCGCGAAGAACCAGGGCTGACGCCTCTGACGGCAGTGACTGATTCGACTCGGGCAGTGTTCCGCGCCTCAAGTCGAGGATTCCGGTGGCCGCCTCGTTGCAGACAGACTATAGAATATCCAAAAAAAGACTCGCACCTCATGACCTCACGGCTTGCGGGATCCCCGTTTGAACTCGAAGTAGACCAAGACGCAATTTCAATCTCCCGGCGCTCAGAGGCCCGACACAAAGCTGCGTTTGCCGCCATGCGCGGTTCTAGCGTGCCATGGCGACGTGTGGGAAGAAACGGCTTCATGGAGCCGACCAAGGCGGCCGAGCTCCCTAGGGTCATTGGTTCTTGTTGGAGTGACGATCACCAGCTACTGCTTGAAACCTTATTTCAAGTATCATTTACCTGCTTTGTCGTGTAAAGCCTCGAAATGAGTAATCGATAGTCGTACGTCGTGGGGACCAAAGACACCGGCCATAATCTCCTTGAGAGCATGAGCTCGGACGTTGGCCAGGCCGTGCCTCTGCCCCCGGCCAAGCAGCACAACAGCAACGGGGTGTCGTCATGGCGGATATCGACGCCGGCAATCTAGGCAATGTCAGGTGTGTACGAAGTACAGTACTAGCATTGTACGAGCCACGCGAGCTATGCTCCAAAGCCGCCGAAAGGCAATTGCGAGGGGCCAGTCGCATCGGTGCCCATTGCTGCTCGACGACGTCCTCTCAGGGTTCTCGATGCGCGCACGCGTACGTGCATGTACATACCGTATGCTGCTCCTTGGACTGACGGCGACGACGCGAATGAATGCCATGCGCCATACGGCACAGCAGGTAACATGGCCCGCCTTGCCGGTTGATGCATTGGCAGCTGCCGTCGGGAAAGAGGCCAAATGTTACGGTGCACTCGGGCTTTGCCGAAGCGCCAGAGAGGATACCGACATGCACCTCCCCCGGTCCAGCTCCACGGGCGAGCGGACAACCAAATAGACTGACAGACCAGCTGTACGGGAAACGTACCGTCTTGTGCTGCACGTCTAGTATGCATGTGCACGGTTCTTGGCAGAGCATGCTTGACGCGAGCAAGCAGCAGGCATGGCTCTCCACCAAGGTAGACCACAGAACCGCCCGCTCGGGAGCAAGAGGACGAGGGCCAGGCCAGAGTCAGAGGTCAAATGCCACCGGGCTAGAACTGACATTGTAGCTCGACGCGCCGCGATAAGGCTGAGAGTGAGAGCATGCGTACTGGATAGGCATGGATGAGGTCCCGTGGCTGCCGCCGACTGTAGCATGTGTGGCCCAAACAAGATGAGACAGGTGCAGGTCTATTGCCGCGAGTGAAAGGTGGCTTTGCGACGGCCGTGTACACGCTGCCACAGTACACAAAATATCGCCTGTAGCTGGGCACCTCCGCACATGCAATGCCACTTGCTGCCAGGGATGCACGGTGCGACTTGCGGGACGCGCTGGGGAGCTACGGACTCGCAGAGAGAGCAGCAGAGAGTGAGGCGCGATGGGCGTCATGTGACATCGCCAGAGCTCATCAGCCGAAGTGACTCGTGAGCAGAGACTGTTTCGACGCTGGCAGTGTTAGATGATTGCGAGAAATAGAGGTTCGAGGGCAATGTCCAAGTCGGGCCTTCCTTCCTTGGGTGTCATGGAGACGTCCCAAGTGAACAATTAGAAGGCGCAAATTAATAAGAGACAGCGGCGACAATGGCGCCACGGAAAAGACCGAGGCAATGGACGAGCCACGGGTTAGAAATCAGCCCACAATAGCGGAGGCGGGCCTCGGTAGTTGGGTCCATGGCCCGAGTCGGTTATCCGCAAGATAAGGCCTGTCCGGCTGCTGGTCGTCAGAGTGGGAGAGTTGTCTGCCGAACGCGTATGGACTGTTGACAGCACGAAACGAGGCCTCAATGTTGATGTCATGACGCAGAAGCAAGAGTAAACGACGAGCGCTGAAGCTGGATCAACCTTGGCCAGACGCCATACGGGCGCATCATTGGTCCAAGGACCACCAAAGCCCATCGGAGCGTTTCGAAACGGCGGCGGGCGTGGCTTGGGCGAGGGCTGGTGGGGGGTTCTTGTAAGGCCGGAACAGAACTGACGATGCGGGTGATGGACAATGTGGACCACGGCAGCAAAAGACAGCAGAAGGCGCCGGCGTCTGCCCAGGACCACCATCTCCGCTTGGCCTGCTTGGACCCGGGCGCCTGGCCATTCTGAGGTACAGAGGACTGCACCGTGCTGTACGAGAAAACCGCCCACGAGCATGTAGATGGGCGCATGACAAGGCATTGAAGTGTTTCAGGTGCCACGGGCGGCAGTGCCACGCGCCAAAGACTTCCATGGGCCGACCTGCCACAGCCTACAAACCGCAAAAGCCGGGCAATAAGGGCTCGTAGGTTTGCCAACAAGTCCGTAGGTCGCAATGCCATGGGCTTCAATGTACACGGGAGCACGTATGAAGGCCGAGTGCCGAGTTTCGGTACCGGGATCAGCTGGTCATGGTATGTAGTTGAGAGTGGCTAGCCACAGTAGCCAGCGACGCTGTCGTGTCGTTTGTTGCCCGAGAGCATGACAAGTGAGTCGCCTGTATTTGTACAGTGCGTCAATAGACCCAAGTCAGCCAAACAGAATTCTGGGGACGCACCGTACGTATCCATCAGAAGGCCGTCTCTGTCAAATGGGGATGCGCAGTCTCCTGTTCTTTGGTCTCTTTCTTTGGTTGAGAGGCTGGCCGGCTTTGGTTGCCTCTACGGCAGGTACCGTGCTGTACCGTGACCAGGCTGCTCCGGTGCAATCATGGACTTCTGGGTTACGAGTTCGCCGATGGATGCAGCATGAGGCAAAGAAGCAAAGGACGTAGGAGCACATTGATGAAGACGACATTGGCCGATGAATGGAGATTGTTGAGGGGCGCCATGGCAGAGACCCTGCGTGACTCTGAGACGGGCCGTTGAGCTACCCGGACCATTCAATGTTCCAAACTCCGTAGGTAATTCTGGCAAGAGACAGACTCTGCAGGTCAACCAGTGCGCACCTACCCTTTTCGAACACGCGCAAAAGGAAGTCATAGGCAGTGACGAGTTTTGACGAGCGGGAAGGAGGCTGCCAGGTTCATTCGAATGTCGTCAGGTGCTGTACAAAGTATCGACGGCCCCAGAGGTACTCGCAGTTAGCCGCATCCCGTGCGGTGGACCCTGCGTACTCTGCTTCCGTAGATACCCCACACACTGTACGGCACAAGCAGTCCCGCAAGTTACAACACTCCAGCCAGTAAGGTACGGAGTGCCTCCCTCTTTACATCGGTAACCTCGAGCACCACCACGTAACCCAAAGTCTCAAGGGAATTACCCAAGTACTCGATGAAGACGATTCGGTTCTTTTGCTGCCTTGCTGCTCAGGCTCAGGCTTCCCAGGCTCATGAGGAACTGCTCGCCGCCACCTCAGAGGCGGACCTCCTCCTCCTCCCCCCTCCTCGTCTGGTTTCATGCACCCCGAACCTGCATACGAGCACATAAACTGCAACAGCACCAATTTCGGCCCAGATCTGGTTCGGCGTGCATTGGCTTCAAACCGTGAGAACCTCTACGGCTTTGCTTCTATGCAGTGGTCCTTCGGAGCTTCTCATCCTTTGCCGCGGCACGCCAATGAAGGCTGTCCTAATCGCCGTGGGCTGCGAGACGAAACGAGCCTCGATGTCAGCCTCGAGCCTGCATGCCGTGTCTGTAACACACGGCCCGCGGTCAACCACTCCTGGCTGGAAATCGCGCCAGTACCTTTTTGATATGCACAATGACCTCAGAGCTCTGCTCGGAGAGTGTCGGGGAGTGATGCAGCTACGTCTCACAGCGACGGTTGGCTGCCAAATGAGGAACCGTACTGCCAACGGTTGCGAGCACGCACCCCTTGTGCGTCCTGCGAAATGTCACTCTTCGGTACGGCATGCGGCACAGGTGTGAATCGACGCCGCCACGAGTCATTCGCACCAGACATTCAACGCTCATGGATAACGCCGGTTTGAGGGTCAATGGCCGGGCTCCGATGCTCTAGATCCCTCGAGCTGCTAATCGGGCAGCCTCGGGCAACGAGGCTTGGCGCCCTTGTTGCATGGATGACGAGGCCTGAACAGCCCGTATCATTGTCAATCCTAGAGCATGTCGTCGTAACAGTGCACTAATCCGCATTTGTCACAGTGATACGCATGTGCTCAGGGCGTGTTGAACAGCCTGGCCACGTGGATTCGCTTACAGCGGTTCCCAAGGGTACGCGAAGCCTGAACTACGCGGACTCTCAAAGGGCTCGTCAGGAAAACTCTCATGTCTCCAGGCCCGGACCTAATGGACCATGGGCTTGGTAGGGCACACCCACACACTTGGCGCCCTCTGGCGCGATCGATGCCGGACAGACCTCGCCTGGCTACTTGGGGGCGCCCTGTACTGTACGGAGCGCGGATCGAAGCAACCCCATCCGGCCGCGACGGAGATGGGACGATGGCATCGATGCGTGCGAGCCTGCGATGCAGCCTACGAGCCGTATGAGATGCACGTAATGCAATGCTCCAAGTCGGCACTTGGGTCTGATTTACGAAGTAGTCGCGTGCTCCGTACCTCCAATACAACTTTACTCGCAGGTCTTTGAAAGGACAGCCAATCTTATTTCAGAGGCGGATGCGCTGACGGGGATGAAGATTTGATGCCAGTCCAGTCCGGCCCAGTCCACTGGGCCCACCCCGCTCGGGGCACCGGCCATGGCCGGATCTGGAGCGGATTGACGCCGCGCGAAATGGCAACAGGAGGCCAGGAACCGATAGACAGAGGGCCTCGTGAGATGAGGTGTGGACAGGTCGGACACGATGACATGGACAAGTGGCCGAATGCGATTTCCATCCATTGGCATGCTCGCCCCTTGCTCCATCGACAGCCAGGCACCTGAAGAGGACGAGGACGACGAGAGAGGGGAAAAAAGGAATGACGAAATGGGCAGCAAACCACGATACTCGCCATGTCTCTGCTTCTCCACACCTGTCTTTCGTCAACAAAGTTGTTGTTTCAGTCTTTTGACGAGTCTTTGTTTCTCGAATGCATGCCTTTCCTCAGTCCTGGGAGGGACTTGTTCCTCGCTCCCCTGCTCCAACAAGGCGCCGATCACGTCGGAAGCTTGCTGGGCCAGAACGCTAGGGCCGTGTTATTGTGACCCTCAAGTCCCCTTTCTCATCAAAGGCGACGGCGATCCCCCATGATTCGTACGCAGACAAACGGGAGAGGGCGCCAGACAAGAGGAAATCACGCAGACAAGGCCACACAGACACACACCTCCGCACATGACAAATGTCAATATACTCGACATAACAGCACATGCAGATGCACACAGACGGACCATGACCCGTCGACGCTCGCACCAGATTCGCATGCCGGAGATTGGGGTTCGAGGGTGACAAAAACGATAAAAAAAAGAAATTGCGCTCGGGAGCTTGACAGCACGTCCCAAAGCAGACGAATGAGTCAAACCGCCCAGCCGACCTGGAAGCTTGCCCCGGATGCGCATGGCTCGTGTGCTAACTCTGTCAATACTCGGTTGATAGACCAAGGTGGAACGAGACACTACAGGATATCCGCAGCACAACTCTATCAAGATTGCCGTGCACATGGGCTCCATCCGTATGTATGTACAGTGCTGTACGCGTGTACATACCGTGCCTGCATGGATGAAAGCCTCTTTGGACGCCAAGCAAAGGCTGCAATTTACCACTTGGACGCCGCGCAACCTGGCCTCCACGGTGCGACTCTTTCGTACGCGGCGCGCAGGTACGAGGTACAGCGAGCAGGCGTCTTGTGCCGTTGGACGCGAAGCTACTCCCGGCCGCGGGCTCCATTGGACTCGTTGGCTCAACTCTTGCTGCGGATGCCCGTGGGCGAATCGCGGCTCCTCGTCGCCAGCTCCCGAGTCGGGAGAGGGAGACGCATCGACGAGGCACTGACACGCCGCACACGGCAAGTGTTTGCAAACTGCTCATGTTTGCCGATGCGCCTTCGTCTCGTCGAGCTGCTGTATATTTTGGGCACATATCCACGGCAAATCGACCGTGATCGGCTCCGGCGCTCGTGTTCTCGTCGTCGTCGCCCGGCTCAGCCGTCCCCTACCGGCGTGTCAAACTCGTCTCGACTCTTGATCTGTTAGCGGTTGCTCGCCGTTCCTGACTACTGTACACCTTTTTCTGCACCCCGCTACGCTTGACCCGACTTGCAGATTGGGGGACCAGGAAAAGCAAGGCGTGCCAGGTACAGAATACTGTATAGTCCCCGTAATTGCAGCACACGGACGCAACCTACGCACGCGCACGCGCTCGCAGCTGGGCAGGGGAGAACGGGGCCGACGAGGCGAGGAAAAAGGGAAAAGAAGAGCACGCACAGGCAACGAGGTAGCACGCACACGCATTCGCGTCTCTTCCGCGGCCCATGGACTTACACGCCCCCCTTGGGACCTGTTCCCTCTGGCGCGCGCGCTCTGCAAAGTACGTACAGGCTCTCTGTCGTCTTTTGCACCCCGGAAAACCCCCTTTCCCGTGCTAATTATACAACCCAGATGCCTGCTTGCCGGCCCTCTTCTGGGACCACCCAGGGGCCGCCCCAGTCTTCCCGCGAACCCCGTACTCTTTCCAGGGGCAGTACAAGCCACGCGCGGAGAAGGCGCTTGTGCGACTTGGGCCTCGGTACCTGGGCTTGCGGACCAAAGGGTACTCGCACGGTTCGCCTGGCCCGGCGCGTGGCTTCGAGTATTGTCGGCGTACCTGGAGCGTTGCCCTCATCGACTCGGACCATGTAACTCTGCCGCTGAGGGTACCTCTCCTTTTTCTGCAACCTCTCGGGACGTGGTTGTGGTGCCTTGATCCATATCCATCCAGGCACAAGCATTGATCCCTGCGCTGGTGCTTCGCCTCGTCGTTCCTGATTTGCAGCTCTTCCGCTGCTCACAACCTCCCCCCCCCCCTCTTGGTGCCCGCTTGGAGCTGCTCTCGCCTGGGTGGGCTCGATCTGTTACACACGCCTTGCTCCGGCTTCGTTGGCTCGCACGCTCTCTCACGCTCGCTCTCTTTTCTTCTCGCCGTTCCCCTCTTCCAAAAGCTCTTTTTTTTTCTCTTCCCCTGCCCCTGCTCTCGACCTCCTCTTCATCCTCCTCTACTATCCTTCTTGTCTCTCCCACTCTCGCTCAAACGCTCACTCGTTGCTACTCTTTGCTTTTTTCTTCTTCTCTCGCTCACTCACCAACTCACTCGCTTTCAACCCAGTTGTCCCTCCCCCTTTACCACGTTCGTTACCTCGCCTTCACCGCCGTGACACCATCCAGCCAGCGCTGCTTTTGTTGACTACCGGGCCAAAGCCATTACCTCGTTATCGCTCGGCGTCCCGAGTCGTCGCCGTCCACTCGCTACACCCCTTTTCATCGTCGACTCACTCTCCATGTGAAAGCCATGGACCAGAACACCAACCACCAGCTTCATCCGTCGGGATCGCTGTCGAGCTCCCAAGCTCAGCAGCAGTCGACTTCACCATCGCATTCCGACCAGGAACAGCATTCCGACTCGACACCCCAAGATGTCCTCGCAGAGGCTCGAAAGAACCTGCAGGTCCTAATCGACTCGGGCTTCTCTAGAGACCTCCTGCACCAGTGGGTCGACGATAGCCAGTCGTTACAGTTCGCATTTGGCCTCTCTCCGCAGTCCTTCGGTCAGTCTCAACCACAGCAGCAGACATTGCCCTCACAACAGCCTCCGCCGCAACGATGCACGCCCTCGTCTCCGCCTCGAGCCCAACAAGCATCAGACAGACCGCCGCTCGTCATTGCCGTCTCTGGCCCGCCCACCACGCCGGCAACACAACCTCGTTCGGCGCCGATCAAGCCCGAGGCCCTGCCCGAAGACGCCTCCCGAAACTGGCCTCCCCCGACATTGCCTTCGAATCAGGCCCCTTCGGCTTCCACCGATCGCCGGCACACGACGGCCATGAATGACGTCGATGCGTCCATGTTCATGACTCCTTCGGCGCCCTTCTCGCACTCGCATCGCCCTCGCATATCCATTTCTTCTGTCAGCTCCGGCTCGTCGGGCCACGCCTCCATCTGGTCTACCAACTCTGCCCAATCCTCCTTTTCGTGGCAGTCGGGAACGACCGGAAGCCGCGCCATGGCGCCTCTGCCCATGCCCCCGGCCACGAGCATACCTGTCCTCAACGGCTCTCACACTGCCACCAGCCCCGGCCGACAAAACGTGTACTGGTGCACGTCCTGCGAGACGAGCTTCAAACGCAAATACGATTGGAAACGCCACGAGGATGAGTTCCATGAGCGCTGGAGGAAGTATCCGTGCCCTGAACCTGGCTGTAATCGCAGCTTCTGGGGTTCCAACTCGTTCAACCAGCACCACAAGCAGTGTCACGGATGCAAGACATGCCCACATGCCGAAAAGGTGGTCAAGTTTCTCCGTAAACGCAAGTACTGGGCTTGTGGTTTCTGCTCGGCCCTCCACCCGGCTCGCGAACGTCACGTCGAGCACGTTGCCCGTCACTTCGAGTCCGGCATGACAAAGGGCGATTGGATGCATTCGAGAGTCATTTACGGCCTGCTCCATCAGCCACTCATCCACGAAGCCTGGGATGCCCTCGTGTCAGGCAAGCAGCCCGAGTATACTGGCAGACGACCGCAGTTCAGCTGGCACCCGAGCAAGACGGGTCGCGCCCAGGGATTTCTGGAGAAGGAGAGTGCGGGACAGCTTCAGGACCTGCTCGAGTTCTTCTCGGGAGACGAAGGCGAAGCGACTTGGATCGTGCAATCCGCGTACGACCTGGCCGACATTGTCCTCACCACGGGGCCTCTGGGCTCGCCGCAGTTCCCGGGGACGCCCGGCAACATGGCCACGCCCCGGTACTCACAAGACGTCACCGCCAGCTTCCCGACAGTACCGACCCAATCACCGCATCAGCCCATGGTCGCGACAACAAGCCCGAATCAAAGCCCCTATGCGCCAACCTTCCGGAACTCAATGTTCGTGCCGTCTCAGCAATTTGCCGCTGCGCCTGGGCCTTCGCCAGACTCGTCTTCACACTCTCCCCTCACTGCGTCGCATTCCCCCCTGACGGCATCTCACTCGCCCATCATGGCGGCTCACTCGCCACTCGAGCCTCGTGAGCTGCCGCAGCTACCGTCCTCGTCTTCTGGGCCCACCAGCGCCGATTCCATGGAGTTTGAGTATTCGCCTGCCCCGGTCGTCTTTGAAGACTGGGATCCGCTGCATGGAACCGCCATGCACGAAGCCCCCGCGCAGCAAGGCAACACAGGCCCTCAAGGCACGTGGGGTATGATGCAGTACTTTGGGGATCCGCGCGTCACGTCCTGATGCACTTGTGCTGCTCGAGTGCCCTGTACACTTTGCGTCGAACGGCTTCATGTCTAGAGCGTGGGCTTGTTGCTCACACAGTTTGCTAATGTGTTATTCTATCCCTTCATGCCTTTGCGATGCGGCGGCTCCTCCGACCCGTTCTGTCGACATATTCCTTCACAATGCGAGAGATGCCACCTACGTTACTTCTATAATAATGATAATACCCCCTCCAGGGGCGAAACACTCAAGACGAAGGACAAGGCAAACCTCCCTGCTGCTGTCTGCACCGCAGCGCGCCACACGTGGGCCGTCTTTGAGTGCCGCCCCTCTTAATTCATGTACGCTCTGATACCTGGAGTTAGAGGTACACCGTTCTCACGACTTCTCAAGTCGTCTTGATTGTTTTCACCGCCACGAAGTGGTCGCTCAGAGACCAGGAAAACTTGGACCCGGACAATGTTCTAGAGACGAGACGACCGAATCAAATGTTCTCTCGATAAGATGCGGGCGGGAGCGGATTGATGGCCACGTCGGGCGTCGGCGAAGCAAAGTGGTGATGGTCCGGTTTGATCCCAGACCGCGACGGATCTTTTATTATCTTCGATTTTCTGCTACAAGCGAAGGAACGGCTTCATCATGGCCGGCGCGAGGGCCTTGTCAGAGGTCCAGATCGAGCCAAGGCCATAGAAGAAGTAGAGCGGGAACTGAGACTCATGTCCTCCTACTTTCATGTAACCTTTTTACTTGCTCAGTGATGGAGTGGAGAAGATGTAGTTTATTGGGACCTGCGCACGCATATACCCCGTTTGTAAACTCGATGGAACCAATATTTAACGTCGCGCTCCCGTGAAGGAACCCCGCGCACTTGATTACATTTTCAGATGTCCGGTATTTAATGCCTTGAAGATGAAGTCTGAGACGCTGGAGTTTGCCAGGGCGTCGGACGAGGCCAAGAGACTCTGGTATCCCTGTAGGGACTGTTTTGTGGAGTTTCCACTCTCAAGCTGCCTTTCCCGGTCCTTTGTTGTCTCGTGAATCATCCCTATTGTTGCCATGCTACGAACAACGTTTGGGCGAATTGGCACCCGTTTGATGCAAAGACTGTTGCGAAATTTCGCTGACAAGGGCAAGAGTCCTTGTGTGAATGTAGTGGTCCCGAAGTTTTCTATCACTCCTGTTGTTACTGAGAACCAAGTCTCGTCGCCGCGGTGTCAAGTGACTGTTCTGAAAGGCTCGTTTGCCAGTGCCACTTCCTTTGATCATTGGAAATACGCAGGATCAGAAAGCACACAGGAGGAAAAAAGCCCAGAAGCAACTGTTGAACCTTGACCACCAGTTTCTAGGCTGGTGTAACGAAAGCCTCTGGTTTTCTCATCGTGTACATCGTTTTGGGCGCCTTGACCGTGAGCGTTTGGACAGATGTTGTAACCTAGTTCACAAAGAGTGCCTTGGATGAGTTGGAATCAACCAGGCCATGATGCGAATTCACTTGGTTTCAACACGTATATATCCGACATGCGGAGACTCAAGATGGCCCTTTCTTTCGGCCTCTATCGACCCCTAAAAACCACCGCTTTCATCTCTCAAACCCAAACATCACGCCTTGTCCGAACCCACGAGACCCAACCACACCACACGCCGACTCGCACGCAGCCATGTCTGACAAGGGCAAAGGTAAGGAGGCCGCGGCGGGCGGCGGCGCTGCCAAGGAGCACAAGAAGGTCAAGGGCTTCAGCATGTTGGACGCCATGGCGCTCAACATGATGGACCCCCTCAGCCCCGAGGAAGACCGCAAGGCGACCGAGTACCTGCGCAAGAAGCACTACCCGCCTGAGCAGTACGCCTTGTACCAGTGCCTGCCGCCGAGCATGCGCCGGGCCTACGAGAAGCGCCAGGCCGAGGCGAAGCGCGCCGCGGAGCAGGCGTCGGCGTCGACGTCCGAGTCTAGCACCAGCTCCGGAACAGGCCCCTCGGGGAGCGACTCATCGTCTTCTGTCTCGGGCGCGTCGTCCTCAGTCTCTGTGGCTTCGTCGTATTACACGGGTAGGTCTTCTACCAGCGAGAGCGGAAAGTCGGGCAGCGGAGGGAGCAAGAAGTCTGGAAGCGGCAGTGGACGTAAGAAGTAGAATGGGGCGGACGGCAGGAATTACTTGGCTCATCTTTGTTGGAAAGATGGGAGTCAATAATTGATGCAGAGTATCGGGCCGCTTTGTTGGATGGCATAAAGTATGCGATATCATGCAGCTAAAGTGGCAACGGTGAGAGTACTAGCAACTGCCCAGGGAATATACATGTGTGTACCATCAAGTCCAAGACCATGGAGAGCATAAGACCAAAAAACCGAGTAATGCAAAAGATGAGCGATGAAGACTCAGACGGACCGGCCCGCTGAGATCGCCCGGGGCCCCACCGTCCCCGCACGGTAATCGGCAGATCGGGCCCCACCTTTTGTCCGGGCCGATCTCCGGGGCCGCAGTGCCGTCTGCCGGGACGCAGGATGACGACGAAGCGGGATTCACGCACCCCCACTTGGGAAAGCAAAAGGGCACGTCGAACGTGGAGGCCCGGTGTGAGCATATTGTGGCGCCGGACAGATGGCGAACGCGTGGAGATGTGCGCATGCTTGTTTGAATGAGTCTGTTTTGCGCGCCATCGGTCGGTGTTTTGTATCTCGTCGTGGCGTGAGTGGTGATTTTCGAGGGGACCCGATGGGTCTAGTCGAAACATTAGCATGATTTGAAGAACATCGAAATTCTGTATCTGCAGTCCTGCCCCAAGAAGAATGGGGAGTACTTGGCGCAGGCCACGGGTTATGCTGGACATGTAAAGGGGCCGCGATACAAGACAAAAGGCGGCTTTGCTTTCAACAGTCGCGAATATATTTGGTAGATCAGGACTTGCCCGCAGCTGATTGGAGAGCCGAACAAAGCACGGTCCCGCCGGACACGGGCACGCATCTTGAAAGGCGTGGCGTCAGTTGTTCCGTGCTTATTCCATTGTCCTTGGCCACAAGCTCGGCGAGCGCGCCCTTTACGTTGGAATCTGTGCGACGGGCCCTTCTCCACTCGTCGTTTACAAGCCCATGAAAATCGATGCCTCGCCTCTTTTCTAACGGGCCCGGAGAACGCAAGTCCGCTGCGAGGACTCCGAATGAAAAGAAGGGCGGTAGACTTGCCAAACATGAATGGCACTCTCGGGACAGTGAAAACCCCCCCGGTTCGAGGAAGAGGTTGCAGGCGTATAAGTACGAGCAGCGACCAAGGTCAACCTTTGCTGCTTTCCCCCATTTGCACCCTTCGCATGAGAAACTTCTCGATGCCGCCCCGCCAGCTCTGGGAACTCGACAACGTCGACCGCAACCCGGTCAAGGCCGCCTTCCGGGACCTTCTCAAGGGCCAACTGCGCGCGCTCTGGGACCAGCGCCAGGAGCGGCTGCGCGCCAAGATCCTGGCGCCCTGGCTCGAGGGCCACGAGACGCGCCTGCGCCTGCGCGAGTCGAAGCTGCTGCACCGCGCCGTCAACAACCGCGTGCGCCAGCTCGAGGCCGAGAACAAGCGGCTGCGCGACGAGGCGAGGGACAAGGTCCACGCCAAGATGGCCGAGGCGGTGGTGGCGGAAACCTCGACGGCGGCGGCGGCGGCGGCACGGACGACCGTGGAAGAGGCCAAGGACGTTGATGGGGCGCTTGAGCAGGTGATTAATGAATTGCACGATATCGAGGAGCAGGCCGTGCGGTCCGAGGCCGTTGCCGACTCGTCCGATTCGGACGATGGTGCAAGCCGGAAACGAGTTCCGCCAAGGTCCCAGCCGTCATCGCAGCCAGAACAGCCTGAGGCCTCATCCGGGACCAGCAGTCAATGCAGTCAGCGCGAAGAGAAAAAGCCAGAGTCACAGACCAGCGGTGAAATCAAGAATGAATTGCCCCAAGGGACAACGGGCGACCAAAGCAAGAGCGTGTCTGGCACCGAAGAGGCTCAGCCGTCAGAGTCGGCTAGCCAGCAGCAAGTCGGCAACCCATCGTTAGGCCAAGCACAAAACTTCCCGAAAGATAATACTTCGCGATGCGGTTCGAGCCGAGGGAGCCAAGTATCCTCACGCAGCTCCCGACGAAGCGTCATATTCGTGGAGACCGTCGCAGACCCCGTCAAGAACGAAGGCGCGGCGAAGCAGGGAAGCCGCGCGTCGTCTCGCGCAAGCAGCACCCGCCGATCAAGCCGCTCCAGCGCACGACACGAAGACGAAGTCAGCAACGCACCGTCCCGGTATAGTCGCCGAAGCAGCCAGCGAGCGGGGTCAGACGCCGGCGAGTCTTGCCGGAGCAGGGCCTCCTCCCAGCGCAGTCGACGGAAAGACGGCCGCACATCGTCGCGCTCAGGTCCAGACGGGAGAGGATCCACCTGTCCCCGATCGCCTTCCCGCGAGAGGATCTCCGAGCATGTCCGCCGCGCTTCGTCTCGGCGATCGGAAACCGCGGGAAGCTGCGTGTCTTCGCTCTTCTCGCGCCGCAGCTCCAGCTCGGTCGGGAGTCGCCAGAGTGCGGACGAAGGAGTGGCGAAGCCTAAGACGAGCGATAAACGGAGTCAATCGGGATCAGTAGACGGCGGAGGCGATAAACGGAGTCGATCAGGATCTGTAGACGGGGGGAGCGAGCCAAAGGTTATACGCATATACCGCGTGACGTCGCATACGTCCACCGAGTCGCAGGTGTCGAGAGGATAAGATGACATGCGCGTTGGGTATGTGTATTCAGCATCGTTGCCAAATCATGAGACGTCAGGAAGCAACATGAGTTAAGGATGAAGAGTCGGTAGGAAGAAAATATCACAGGTGGAAATACCTTGCATAGCCGTCAGCGATTATAGGTAACTGGGATCGAGATCCATTTAGATCTGCCAAACGGGACATGCTGACGAGCGATGGACTTTGGTTCGAGTTCCCTAGATGAACGTAAAATATCTACGGCTCAAAGGCCAGGCCGTATCTGAAGTCTTTGTTGCACGTGGGTAGTCGATAATCTTCGAAAGGAGTTGGAATGAGAGCCATCTCTATTCGTATGATGAGCCTACTTCAGAATCGACTAAGCTGTATGTCCAAGATCGGGTAATCATGGTAGAGGAATGCAATGCCCTAAAAGTGATTCGCAACGCTGCGCCGTTCCCAATGGTATCGCTCTGGAATCGTTGCCAGTTGTCGCCAAACGTTGTGTCCAAGCATCCCTCTGCCGCCGCTATAAGAGTCTAGACGCCAATATCCCCGGCAAGACCTTTGATTAATCGCCCACGATGTTAATCTCATAGCCGATGAGCACTTCGGTGCTCGTCCCGTCCCAGCCTCGCGTTCCCGCGGCGCTCAGCATGAACCTGCTCGTTGGGTCAATGTACAGGCTGGAGATGACGCCTGCGCGTGGAGGGCCGGGGATGATGAGGAAGGGCACCGTTGAGTGCTTGGACGACCGCGTCTCGCGCAAGTCGTACAGTCTCATAATGTCGTGTGACGCGCTGCAGGTCGAGAGCCTTGGTGTCAGCGACCACGGCTTCATCGGTCTGTCAGTCCGGATGAAACTCACCATACTAGATGCCTCCCGTTGACCATGGGCTTCACAGCACTCACCGCGCCACTGCCCGCCGGGAACCTGAGGGCCCTCTCGGGTTCCCACCCTCGCTTGGCACGGCGTACGTCGTATTCCTCAACGGTGCCGTTGCGACGCCCGGCATAAATCATGTTGCCGTCGGGGCTCCAGCAAGCGCTCATGCACCACGGCGGCACACCGGCGCGAGTTCCGATGCGCGCCACGGGGTTGGGCACTCGCCGATCCCAGATGCGGATCATTCCGTCAATCGCCGAGGAGAGGAAGGTGGTGACGGACGTCTGCGAAGGATCGTACTGCTGCGGCGGCATCTGTGACGCCGTCATTGATGGAGACTGTGATCTCTTGAGCATGTCCCTGTCATCATTCGGTTGCGTCTGCGTTTCGCCCGAGTTCTGCTCCGTGGTCTGCGACGTCGCCGGCTGAGAGTTGACAGCAGGCGCCGGTTGGTTTTCGGCCGCCTCGGGTCCTTGAGCTTGGTTCTTCGGGTCAATGTCCATACTGTCCTGCGCTGCCTGTGTCTGCGGGTCCACAGGGGCCGCCGCGACCGCATCAGAGCTCTCTACCTCTTTGCCCATACCCATATCTGCCATGGCCATGTCGGCCGAGTGATCCATGCCTGAATGATCCATGCTCCCTTCGCCTCCGCCCATCATGTCCATGCTGGTTCCGAATCCCTCGTCATCATGGCCAAATGGTTGCTCGCCCGCTGTTTCACCAAAGAGGCTGCCGGCGTCGCTCCCACCAAACAAACTCTCATGGGCGGGCGACGCCTGACCGTCACCGGATGCGCCGGGGGCGGACTCTTCCACGCTGGCATTGTTCTCGGCCTGCACATGGCCATTCAGGGCAGAAGCTGTCAGAGGGGCCCCGTTATTGGTGGCGATTGTAGTCGATGGGATCGGCTCGTCAGCGTCGGCCGGGACTGGGTCTCCGCTGGCCGGCCGCAGCTCAATGGACGAAATCTGGCCTCCGTTGCCGTCAAATGATCGTATGGTCTGCCCCGTATTGAGGTCCCAGTCGAATATCCTCTTGTCCCAGCCTCCGCTCAACACACTCTTCTCGTCTGGTGCAAGCGTCAAGACACTGACGGCGCTTGTATGTTTCTGCAAACAGCATATCTTTTTGCCCTCATCGTGGCGCACGCTCTGCAGATTGATGCCGCCCGACTCGAGACCAGACAGAAGCCAGAGGGCGTCGGAGTGAACAGCGAGAGAATAGACCGGGGAGAGGACATGTTCCTGATCGCTGCGGCCAGGCGCGGGCGGCTCTTCGTTTTCCCAATACGACATGAGGATGCCGGCTTTTGTGACGCTGTCGACAAAGGGGTGCTTCTGCGCGACAGTCAGAGCGAGTTTGCCGTTGATGGTACCGGGACCGTCGTATTTGCGAATGTAGCCGTCGGAGCCGCCCGTGATCCAGTATCGCAGGTCTGGGGTAATTGCCATGGCATTGACGCTCGTCGATTGAGGCGCCGCCATTGTAGGTACGATGTCGTAGAGCTTGGCCGTCAGAGCCTCTGGCCGAACGGTAGGACGCCACGGTATGCTCGAGGGAGCGGGCGTGGCAGACTTGCTAGATTTGATCCTGCCCGGCTCTTCGCTGTTGGGCTGCTGTGTGTCGTCGCCGCCGTCTTCTCCATCAGCCTCGTTCTCGCCGTCGTCGTCGTCGTCATCGTCGTTATTCTCTTCGTCGGGCTCGTTGTCGTTGTTGGCGTCGTCGGCATCTTCCATGGGGTCGTCTTGCTCGTTATCGCGCTCAGACTCGCCCGAGCTTGCCGAGAAGCGATCCTCGTCATCCATATTTGCGTGGCGGATGCAGATTCACTTGATCTGTACCGGTGGAGGGTAGCCGCGATGCGCACTGAGCTGTTATTGGCAATGGCGCATTGTTGGCGTTGCGCAGCTTGGGGAGCTCGGTGAATATCGCGCGCGTCGCGAAGGCAAGAAGCTCGGCAGTCGATGGAGTATATAAATCGGATTGAAAAAGGCGACGTCTTAGCAAGGAGATGGATTGAAGCCTGCGTGCGCCAGCGCTGGCAGATTGGAGCAATGGATCAGTGAATAAACAGAGGTTCAACCAAGGGCGACAAAATGTCACCTCTAGTATTTTGGACCCAAGCGCCCCACATACGGCAAGACCAGAAGTAGCCACCCTAGATTCTGCATCTCCAAAAAGGCAGAGACAGCTTGACGGTTCAACCCTCTGAAGGGTAGCTATTCTACAGTGAAAATGAATCTTGCTTGTGCAGTTTTACTCCTTGGGCGACTTTGTGGGTTTTCTCATGTCCGCCTTTGATCTAGGCAGGCAAATATGCCACGGATCTCTGTACGGTCTTTTTGAAGTGTCTTACACTCTGAGAAGTCGGTACAATCGCAATACGTACCCAAATCTTAATTGACAAGTGGGCGTGGCGTATTTCGAAGTTATACTCAGAGTCGCCCTGTGCCTGGGTACACATTTCAGCTGCGTCACGAGTAGACAAGTACACACGAGCAGACGAGGCGGCTGTGCCGGTTGAGTTACGAACAGACTACGGATATCGCCCAAACTACCTTGGAAGTCACGAAGCACAAAAAGAAAGTTGGCTCTTCGTTGGAGAAAAAGTATGTAAAATATATCGTTAAAAACGTCACACGAATTAGTAAAAAATTAGTTGCAAATGTATTGGGAATGGCAAAAATTAATTTCGCTGCGTAATCTGGGAATCGAACCCAGGGCTCCCCGACGTTGCTCGGATGGCAACGGAGAATTTTACCACTAAACCAATTACGCTTCGATGATAAACTATAAATTATTGAGACCTATATACTACAGCAACTAGTTCGAGTCTTCGACACAACGCACTCAATCCCCTCTGCATTGCGAGAGCCAGCGTGTATTAGGATAGTCCTTGCGACACAACGCGAGTTGTCTGATAATCAGCAATTATAATCTGACCTGATGCAAATGCTTATCTCTTCGAACCTGCCTTGGCCAATCTCGTGTACGGGATTGCCTCTGAAAATGACCAGTCGACGTGATCAAGCGTTGTCCTTTCTCAGAGCATATTACAACTTCGGTTGTTGACTCGAGCCGCCAGATTATTATTTTGTTTAAAAAGCTCAATTCTCATAATAAAATCATCACATGTGTAGTTTGAGTCAGGGGACTGTCAACCTGTTCCAAATTTTGTGTGCAATAAAGTCACAGGCGACATCACAGAAAGGCTGGGAACTTGCATCTGCACAATAAGTGACCACAGGCAGCGGTCCATCTGAATCCATTTGTACAAGCTGAAGAGAGTAGGGAAACTTGGAAAGGTCAGTTTCTCCCCGACAAAACCCAACAGACTCTACCAGACTCAAGGCCCAAACTGAATCCCCTGCTGACCCGATAGTCGATCCAGCTGCAAGACACCAGAAAATGTCACATTTAGGACTGGGCTAGTTATGCACATCAGCAAAAGCACCAACTTCGTGCTGCTTTTCCTCTATCCCGCGCGGTAAATTGTTAAGAGGTATATTCATCTCATTTCCCATTGTTACCGATCGTTTACAGGACATTACTCTGGTTCCACGCGTACAACCGCGTGTCTAAGATTCAACAATGGCCTCAGCGGGCTTGTATGACGGACAATGGGAATAAGCGACAGCATGTATATATATGTGGGGGTCATCATGGTCCATTCCCCTCACTTCCAGATAGCCTATTCTGGAAGCATACAATCTCATTGATCACTATGCGATTTGTTGACCTCGCCATCACCCTTGCTCTAGCAGAGCTCTCTTCCGCCATCATGGGGAGACCGTGTGACTGTACTCCTGGCTCATGGCTTCCTCTCGCCCTGTGCCAAACCCCCGGCAGGAGCACAGCACCGTAGCCATCAATGAGACGCTGCTCGCCGTGGTGGGAGGCGTTGCGCCAGCAGCGAATGGCCCAGACACGACAGACCTAGTTCAGCTTTACGACATACCCTCAAACAGCTGGCGGACCGGCAGCCCCATACCCATAAAGCTCAATCATCCAAACGTTGCCGTTGTCAATGGCAAAATGTACGTGTTAGGCGGCTTGGAAAACGGCCCCAACATTGCCGGAGAACCAATCAACTGGATCGCAACGGGGAGAACCTTCGTCTATGATGCGTCATTGGACTCGTGGAAAGAACTCAACGCAATGCCGAGCGGCACAGCTAGGGGAAGTGCTGTCACAGGGGTTCACGGGGAGATGATTTACGTGGCCGGCGGCATGACGGTGCTGCGCCAACCGTACCAAGACTCGGTCACTCTGACTACAGCTTTCAACACTAGCTCCGGCGAATGGCAAAGACTACCGCCTGCCGCTGCTAATATACCCGACGGCCGTCAGCATGCAACAGGATCCGTTGTTGGAGATACCCTGTACGTCATTGGCGGTCGGTGGTTCAGCCAAAGAGCCGTTCGAGGCACCGTCTTCAGTCTCGACTTGAACAACCAGACAGCGGGCTGGCGTACAGATCCCAACCTGATGCCTGTTGCTCGGGGTGGTCTGTCTGGAGACGCCGTTGGAAGTAAGTTCTATACGTTTGGAGGCGAGGGAAACCCCAACGGCTTGACTGGTGTCTTCAATGACACGGCAGTCTTTGATACGGCAAGCAGAACATGGTCTAGGTTGGCACCTATGGCGATACCTCGGCATGGAATGCATGCGGTGGCAGTCGGCAACAACATTTACATTCCTGGTGGTGGGCTTCAGCAGGATGGCAAGGCTGTGACTGTAAATGGCACTACTCGCTTTGCCAACACGACGGCCTACTTTGATGCTTATTGCGCCTCGTAGACAGGTCGCAAAGTTCATAATTCTAATTTGGGCTCGTCAATGCCGTATTCACCCATCAGCTCTTGGTCTAGTATTTTCAAAGTTTTCTCCGTTCAGATTCAAATTCCCTTGTAGCAAAACCATGGTAATTCGGCAATTTCAGGCCGCCTCCTGCTGGATTTCAGATGTCAGTGCTCTCCTAATAATCAGGTGGGCTTTGAGAGTTCGTGATTCTGCAGTTCGCAGATCACAGTATTCTCTTTGAAGTCCGACGACTAACGCCTCAGTAACCCATTGAAGCCAAGCACTGCAAAGTAAGTCCACGTTGCTTCAATGTTTATCGTGAAATCTATGCAACGACTCTCCAGTCCGTGGTAGATCTATAATGTCATTTGGCTCGGACTGACCTTGAAACAACGACATCACCAGCCGTAGATGTAGCTATGTTTACCGGTGAATTCCGACGCGGAGGCAGTACGCCCTGGAGAGGGCTAAGTGAGCGCAAGCAAGTCATTGTACTAACTGAAGAGAATCGAATGTACGAGATCACGCCCCTGTGTACAGACGACGCCCCATCCCGCTCCCGAGCTCCCACTCTCCAAAAAATATCGCCTGCCATTGATCGAAGGGGTTCAAAGGGCATATAACTCTGAAGAGGCCTCTTGCATCACAGCACGCATAACATCTCGTGAACGAAGCTCGCCCCGCTTCCAGACGAAGTATTACATCAACTTGAGTGACGATCTCGCCCTGGACATATTCTTCTGTAGCTTGATCCTTGGTCGACTTGAAGCCGAGCTACATAAACAAACAAAAGCACTATTGTATCGCTGTCAGGGGGCAGTCCTTCTACAGGTAGAAGAACTCTTAATTATGACACTGTGTATCGTATAATGGAAGTGTTTGATGTTCTATTTCTTCCTCATCAAGACACCTAGTAAATCTCTTCATGCTCCTCGTTTGTATAACGGTCTTAGCTAAGTATATTCATAACTAGCTAAGCGACTATAATAAGTATCCTAAAGCTAGAGAGAAAGGAAGGAAAAGATAATTCTAGAAAAGGGCGCGTCTTAAGCGGAGCTTAAGAGCTCGTATAGGTCCTAGTCGAGAGTAGGGCCGAGACCCCTGCGGGCTTAGCCCGTTATATTAGAATTCTAGCGAGTTGCGCAGGGTGGCGATACGAAACCAAAGCCAGCAAGGCGTCTGAAAACATTTATAGCTTCTGCCAGTAATGGCAGCCTTGTACGAGTCGATTATGGGACAACCTCTTACATATGTAAATTTTTGGCGGTGGCGGAGTAGTCACTCATTGGTGGTTCATAAAAATGCTAAGGATGGGAAAGCTTGATGAAAGATCCTTAGTATCTACATGTTTGCGTTGCACTAGGTACGAAGTTCCAATAGTGTCATGCCCTTGCAGCCTTGGTTTCATAGACCATTTCAAAATGGAATCGAAGCAAAAATTATTCATTTCTGATACGACACAAGAATGATACAGAATGCCGGAGATGTTGAAATTGACCCGCCACCATAGTTTCACCGAGATATTGAGTCTCGCTGCCTGATTTTAGACCCTACTGTAACTCTTATGTGGTGGGCAAAGTCGTTAATACATTTGACGTCTATAAATGAAGTAAAGGCTCTCTCACACTCTCTAATCAGTCAGCCTTGCTTACCCATACTACCCGACACAATGAAGACAGTTTTTATTATTACTTGTATCGTAGCCGCAGCTACGGCAGCCGAAAATGCTCACCAGCGAACTAGCCAACGTGGCACAGAAAGAGAGTGTGAAAATCGACTCGGACGTTGTAATTTCTTCGGAAACTGCTGCGAGGGCCTAACATGCTATAAAAAGAACAATGGGCCTGGCGGCCTCGGGCTGGTACGTCGTGCGAATCCGCAAGATGCTGTAATGTGAAGACTAAAGCATCCACTAGTGCGTTCGAATGGGGGAGGAGAACGGCTTAACTTGCATAACTAATGGGCGCTGCGGTGGAGACAGCGGCGAGTGCTGTGGGCAATTCGGATTGGAGTGTGCCGAAGGCTCGGTAAGTAACGCTTTCATATGGCTTATCTATCAAACTAATACATAGTACAGTGTCGCGAAAAGGAGGAGGACAATGGTAGCGATTATCAGAGGGGGTACTGAATCAACGTGGTTTAACGTAGGGCAACACAAGGCTACAATGATATCATCGAGGTATTTACCATGTCTACAATTCTAGAATCACCTTTCTGAAGCCTTACAGCTTATTCAAGTTATCGATCCGTTAATAGCCGCTTGCTTCTCCCAACTCCGCTAAACTTGACTGAAGCTTCCATCGAGGCAGGACTCGTCATCTTCGGACTAATTATATCCTGTCACCTTCTTGTTCTTGGGCTTGGCGCAGCCCTCCCTCTGGCGCAAGAGCCCAGCGGTGCTGACGCTACAGCAACTCTTCAAGGGGAGGCCGTGCATGACGAATCTGGAGCGGCCTTGGCGGCTCCCGAGGAACGGAGCTTGTTGATCGCCTCTGGACGAGCGCCAGGGGCGTCTTTGGTCAGAATGAGGACAAGCCGCAGACGATGGATGCAGGCAGGCTTATAGCCATTTTGGATGCTCTTGAGATATCTCGACGAGGGCCAAATGCCATGGTAGCCGGTGATTTGGTCGCCCGGTGGTTCAAGAGGCGGCGACAGCCGCCGGTCAGCGCAGCTCGGGCAACGCAGACGGATCTTCTCCATCTGGCCGCCAAGATGCAAGCGGTCCAGTTGCAGGCTCCGAGCGTGTGAGCTCCGCTGGGGTTGCAGAGCATGAAAAATCGGGTTCAGACGCGCCTCCTCCACCTGAGCGGCCCAAGAAGCTGGGTGAAGCCAGTCAGTCAGAGCAACCAGAGGAAGTGTCTCCCGGCGAGGAGAGTCAGGGGACATGCTCGGAACACGCACGGCGACGTGGTTTCTCAAACTGGCCCTTCCGAAGCAAGAGAATCCACGAACTCGACGCCGCACGACGTCCCACCCACTACCATCGACGACACAATAGCGAATCCCAATACCGCCGTCCCTGTACGAGCAACAGCTCAGGCAACAGCAGCGGCGGCAGATGGCGGAGATGCAGCGCAGCATGCAGCGCATGGCCGATAATCAAGTCAAGATGGGCGAGAGCCTGAACCGCAACCTAGGGCTCCTCAACTTGCGCCTTGGGGCCGCGAAATCTCAAATATCGCCAGTCCTGTCGATGCAAGCGTCCCAGAGGGTGCCAATGCATCAGTAAACCTGCTGAGGTACAGTTAGCAAAGCGAAGCGTGTGCGAACCAAGGAGATTGTTTGGCATCGGAGTATTATTCCAGACTAGGTATATTGTATAGCTTCAAGATATCAGCTTCCTAGCATAACCCTCATTTTCAGTGTACTCAAAACAACACTCGCTGTTTGTCCAGTTTATTCAACGCCGAAACGATCCATTGGCCATGCCCCACAGGGTCGCTATCATCTCATCGTTCTATGGTATCATGCCGTTAAGGGTTCGCCTTCAAGTTCCATGTACGTAGAAGTTGCGTGCTAATACACGCGTAGCAAAGGCCATGAATTCGTACCGTGCAAAGTCGTTGGCGCTCCTAAGAGAGCGCGACCTGTTTCTACATCAGCTCTGAACGCAAAACGCGGCCCCAGCCGGGCGCGGTCACAAGGCCCTGTGCCAGGATGTTTTCTGTCAATCTTGGCTGGCAAGATTGGTTCCATTAAAAGAATAGTTTCCTGTTGAAAGTATAATGTCGTGTTTAGAAGGAAAGGCTTGTAAAAGTATAAACGTCCAAGTCCAGCGGACGTTGCTCGAGTCTTAACGTATGTGTTGGGGCATTGCGTCTCGGTTCGCTATCCTCGAATCAAGAGTCGAGTCGGACGAGTCAAGCTTCCAACTGGAGGCACTAGTCGGAGTGCAGCTTTGGCTGATGCACTGGAGACAATAAATGCCCACGAGTCAGCCCGCGGAAGATACCGATTCTTGGTTGAGCCTTGGTAAGCCGATGGACGCACACGGCATCAGGTAAAGTCGTACACGACCAAGCTCTCACTCCCGTCACCGGATTCTTTGAGGACAACCACAACCTCGTTGTCGAAGCCAACCCAATTCTTCTTGTCTGGCAGATTGTCATATCCAGACAAGCCCCAGAGATTCGGTCGAAGGCCCTCGTGGTCCTTGCCATCCTGCGATCTGGGGCGCACCTCGACACTGCTGCCCCCGACACGGCCTTCGAGTTCCCATAGCCGAATTTCGTCCCCGCGCGTGCTAACGCTGACGGCCTTGCCGCGCGGGGTGATTTCGGCGTCCGAGATGCCAGACGTGTGGCCCCAGAGACGGATGCCTGGCGCGATGCTGAGAGACGTGGCGGTCGAGGTGCAGAGGTGGAGAACCATGCAATTGTCGGGCAGCGTAGCAAGAAGATACGGATGGCTATAGCACAAGCGAATGGGCCCGTCCGCGGTGTCGTCGGCGGGGTTTGACCACCGGCCCGACAGTGGCGTAGGAGAGGACATTGGAGAGGGAGTTGCCGATTTGCGCGTCTGCGTGGGCAGCGTGAATGCGACTCTGGAGCTGACCACGTCTGGCCTTGAGCGATTGGGCGCTCGGTGTATGTCCAGGTCCTGAATGCCAATAGCCCAGCCGCCGACAGCATCAAACGTGTAGACGATGGACGCTATCACTGACGCCGCAGCTCTCCTAATCGACAGAGCCAAGGGCATTCTCGTGCTGTGGGACTTGAGGGAAGTCAGCTGAAGCGGATCGGGAAGCAGAGCGTCTTGAAGGTCAGGGACGGGCTGCGTAGGATCGACGAATTCCGGTTCTGTCTCGGTGTCGTCAGGGTCGTATTGGTCAAAGGTATACAGAGAGATGAAGCCAAACTGCGTGGCCGTCAAGACGTAGGGATGACTGTAGGCTATGGCGACGAGCGGACCAAAATGACTCTTGGTTTGCATGAACCGAGGCACAAAGGTTCTGTCGCGGGCATGGAGTCTCCAGATGCCAAAGGTGCCATCTTGGAAGCCAACGGCTGTACCGAGAAGGCCCTCTGAAAGTCTTTGGTCGTCCACTGCCAAGCACGTTGGCCGCATGCCGAGGCCCAAGTCAGCCTGTGCCATGTCCTTGCGAGGCCGCAGGTCCCAGGCACGCAGACCGGCATCAGTATCGACCGTCACGGCGAGCCCCTCGACGACCTTGACGAGCGTCTGGGACTCTGGAGGCGGACTAGGCTCGACATGGCGAACGGGGACCTGGTCGACGGCGCAGCGGCCGCGCGACCAGTTATGCCTCAGCTTGTACTGCTTCTTCCAATCGACCTGGTCGACGGTGCCAGAAGAGGACACGCCGGGAGCATCGAGAAGGAGGCGGGAGCAGCGGCGTGGAGAATCGGCGGTGGATGGGGCGAGGGTGGGCGAAGGGCGCGGGCGGAAACCGGGAATTCGGTGTGCGCGGGGAAGGATGAAGCGGTGGTAGTAGTGGGGGCGCCAGAGCTGCGAGTCGGACGCGATGCGTTGAAAGCGCTTCGAGACGGGCGACAGACCGAGCAGGGCCCGCTCGTCCATGTAGCCGAAGATGCGGACGAGCAGCTCATCCGACAGGGCCGAGATGATGTCGCGGGACGGCGGCGGCGCGCAGAGGGACGAGCTGGCACCAGGGCATGGGCGACGACGCTTGAGGGCGGATGCATCCTCTTGTTGGTCTGGTGCCTCGTCTCGCAAGTGGAGCGGACGCTTCAGGGGCATTGCGTCGTCGGATGGCGGCCTGCCGCTCGAGGGGGGGGGGGTGATGATGATGATGTTGTCGAATAGGCACGGCCAGAAGGGGGGGAAGTCATGGACTGGAGGAGTGCAATAGTTATAGCGGGCACTGGAGACAGATGGGGCTCGGCAGCAAAAAAAGAAGCGGGTCACGGGTCTCGCCCACCTCAAGCACCAGACGGCTGGGGTTATAGTGCCTGAGTGCACGTCGGTGGCGGGGCCGCGGGGCCCAGCAGCGGGAACAGGGCCCGCAACGAATCCATCCATGGCTCGGGGCGCTACTGTAGCTGCAGGGGCACGGGCAGTGACAGCCTTCAACTCCACTGGAGACTGACCGACAGGGCTCGAAGTTACTGTCTGGTGGCAGTGTGGCCTGCAGTCTGCGGCCTTGGAGACTGCCCAAGACGGTGACCCAAAGGGCCCCGGCACAGACCGCTAGCAGCAACCAACATTTCAGCCTCACTTGCTCCCCAATGATCCAACGCACGCGCAATCCTCCCCATCTTCCACCCGCGCTCCTCGTAGCGACCCTGCAGGAATGCCTCGCGAGCGTTCTCTTTTGCGCCCCCAAACGCCCATCGACCCTCTTGGCCCGTGGAAAAAACATGGAGCCGGACTCTACCAGGAACAAGGAACCGCAACGGCGTCCAATTCCAAACACCCCATTCCTTTCTCTCCCCGAAAAGTCTCGGATCCCCGTCCCGCTGTCACTCTTCTCGACACTTGACGGGTGGACGAGTGCCGCTACCGTAGAAGTTGCCGGCCGTCTCGCGTATGCAGTTTCTTCTTTGTCGACCCTGGCTCGCGTCCACCGGCAGGCCTAAAAACCGAGAACAGGGAATACCTCCCAAGTCATCCTTCCAGGACGGGACATGGTGTGGAATAGGTAATCATCGTCATGTTGGTACAACAAAAGAAAAGACAAAGAAACCCCTCCAGCCACACACACTACGTCTCGTCCAAAAGATCCCATTCCCTATTTATTCCCAATCGTACAAAATAGTCCAGCTGTGTGCTCATCTAAATCGATGCGCTATAATACATACCGTGGCCCCCAAGCCAGCCGGGCAGTCACGCACTCACCGCCCTAGACGCCAACCCGGAGACTTCTCTTCTTGGTCATCTCCACGATCAACTCCCTTGACCCCCCATTACAGTCGCACTCTGGCAAAGAGATCGTCGTACAACTTTGCAATCCAACCGTGCACGCCCAGCCACTTCCGCCGGCGCTGCCTCCTCGTCTTCTTGTCCACCATGCCGCTCGCCTGGCCGACGGCGCCGTCCGTCGACGGGGCCAGGCCGAGCCACTTGGCCATGCCCCAGACCATGTGCCCGACGCCGACGCCAATGAGCCCGGCGTAGGCGACCAGCGAGAGGCGTGGGTGCCGGGCGAAGGAGTGGGCGACGTAGGCCAGGCCAATGTTGGAGCTGTCGCCCTCGACCGCCAGTGGCAGCGCGCGGTTGACGAGAACGTGGGCGGCGTACAGGAGGGTAAAGAGGTAGCCCGAGGCGGAAATGTAGCTGAGCTGCGGCCACAGCCGGACGCCCCTGGACCCGGCCTTGTCCCCTTGCATGCGCCGGTGCAGGGCGTACATGCCGGGGGTGCCTCCGCCGTACCGCCTCATGTTCTGCCACCGCCGCACCAGCCGCAGGGCCACTCCCGAGCCAATGTGCGCCAGTACGGGCAGCCCGACCAGCAGCGGCTCGGCGAGCGTCGTCTGGTAGATTTCGCGCGTCATGAGCATATATGTCTCGGACCCGGCGACAGATCGCGTCACCAGCGGAATCAACGACACGTTGGCCATGTGCAGCGACGTGAATATGGACATGGCGTAGCTCGAGTACCTTTGCACGCGCGTCACTGCCGCGACCATCATTAGCAAGCCTGTTTACGTGAGAAGCGGCGTAGCCCAACGATCCCAGGCAGCGCTCGCCCTTGGAGGGGATCGAGACACTTACGATAGTATATCGCACCTCGGCCGCCGCTGCCGCTCAACCCAGGGGCACCCGTGGTCGAGGCCCCTTGGTGTCCTTGGCCATCGTTAGGCAGCGGCGGGAGCTCCTTGTCCTGGGCTGGCGACGAGGGGGCGTCGATGGGCGACGGGTCGAGCTGGAGTAGTGAGATAAAGGTCTGCTGGGAGTCGCGGCGCTCCTCGCGCCGGGGCGAGTCCATCGCGGTACGATGGCCAGGCTCCTATGCTGGCAAAGTAAAGTTTTGGGCCAACTCGCCTGGGCGCGGACGGCGGTTCGATGCTCTAGCCGGCAGGGTGCTGTCGATCCTTGCTGATTCGTAGCCGCGGTGTAGGCTCTTGATGTCGCAGAGCCCAGCTCAGTCGGTTGGGCAGCGGAGGCGGAAACGCGAGCAGTAGCCAAGAGTGTTGTTCAGGGTTTTCGCCGTCTGGTAACCGCAGAACCCGTCACGAAGCGAGCGGCTCGGGTTGTTTAGAGGATTGGGCGGGCGAGCCAAGGGCAAACCAGTGCGGTGCTGTCAAAACGTCAATGCGTCTTTCACCCTCGGCACGCCCACTGGCAGGCAGCCAGGCTCCAAGGGTCCTCGCACCGTCTGTCGACCAGGGGGCCCGGGGGTCACGCGTCAGCGGAAAACTGGCCTGACGTTACTGGACGGGACGCCGCCGGAGCGGAACCCCGGTGGATGGAGCACTTGCGAGTGTGGGGGCAAGCTGTGATACAGGACAGCTCTCAACATATACTTCTAATACTAATATCAGTGCATACAAATGAATGTACTTGAGGCTGCAACTCAAGTCCTCGCACTCGATCAAAAGCCAGGGACTGAAATCCAACGTCAACTCCATCGTGACCATCTTTTCGACCTCATTCTCGTCGTTGAATCACCACCACCATACTGACTACGCGCACGGTCCAAACTGCCCCGGGCTCATCAAGACGCGCTGCCATTTCACAATCGACATAAGCTCTGTCCACCATGCCTCCTGTGCGTTCAACCCCAGCCCCCCCAAACCCCGTCTCGCCGGCTTCCAAGCCAGACTTTTCTAACAATCTTGCCCCCCGACATCCAGAGACACCAGACTCTCCCCGCGCCGCAGACGTCGGCCGCGCGCGAAGCCCAAAAGTCTTTCTACTGCACACTCTGCTCCAAGGGCTACTCGCGCATGAACGAGTACGAGGCGCACCTCAGCAGCTACGACCACACCCACAAGCAGCGCCTCAAGGACATGAAGGCCATGGTGCGCGATCCCAACGCCGGCGCCCGCGCGCGCAAGGCCGAGGCCAAAGCCGACGGCCTCGTCAGCATCCGCGTCGACGACAAGGACGCCCGGCCCGACGCCGCCGCGGGCAGGAAGCCCGGCTTCAAGCGCAGCGGCTTCAAGAGCGCCTTTGGCCCAAAGGACGTCGTTCCTGCGGCGCCGGAACCCGTCAAGACCGAGGCGCAGCCGCCGCCGCAGCCGCTTGCTGCTCCCAAGCTGGGTAACTCGCAGGACGAAAGCGACACCGAGGACGAGGGCTACGAACGCTACGATCCCCGATATCCCACCGATTGAGATTTTATACCAACTTCGAAATACCAACGCTAGCCACGAGAAGCTCTGATTGCTGCGAGCTAGAGTAGAGTCTTGGACCGTTCTATGCTATGTATGCCCCCAACGCCCGCGAGCGCCGCCCCAGTTCGACACTATTGCATCCACCGAAACGACTCTATTTGGGACAGATCCTCCTCCAACAGCCCCATCATGTTGCGGTTTCCCGAGAACCAATCGGCAATCTGGGCCACCTGTCCGTTGGCGATGGGCGGCCCGCGAGTGTTTGGCGCGTTTGCTATCGCTTGGTCCTCGGTCGGCATGAACCCCAGCTGGCTCAGGTACATTTCAAATTCATCCCCGATCGGAGCCATGGTCTGATCCTGCTGCTGCCGGGCCTTGGCCTCCACGTATAGCCCGGCCGCATCCACCATGACGTTCGTTAGGCGATATAGCTTATCTATCGTCTCGGAGCAGTCTCGGCATGCATCTAGCGAGTCGACAAACTCCTGCAGAAGCTTGAGGTCGTCGGCCGACGAGGTTTCTATCACGTAGCAGAAGAGGACGAAGAATGGAGCAAACGGAGTCAAGAGTAGGTTCCTAAGACATGGTCCAGTCAGTACATGGCGGGTGGCTTTTATGCGTGCTACATCGCCAGGCCGCTCGACTCACCAGTGGACATAGATGGAGCGGAAATAGCTGCCAAGATTCTTCAGCTCGGTGTATTGTCGATGAAAACTCATGGCCTTGC
Organism: Hirsutella minnesotensis 3608; assembly: GCA_000956045.1. Taxonomy (NCBI): domain Eukaryota; kingdom Fungi; phylum Ascomycota; class Sordariomycetes; order Hypocreales; family Ophiocordycipitaceae; genus Hirsutella; species Hirsutella minnesotensis. Next base: position 192,883 of record KQ030527.1, on the reverse strand, counting down.
GAGCCGCCTCGAGGCAATCATTGCAGAAACGGCTAATGGATCCCTCGGGCGCCGGAATGACTCGGTAGACGAGAGTGAGGGTGACTTGAAATTGGACCTCGTCGCCCCGTAGGAAAATGTCGACAATTTCAGACGAATTGACGGCCTTGAGGTATCTGTATACTTGCTCGCGTGTCTCGACAGATTCCACCTCGAGGTTTTTGCAGTCCTCGGCCAATGCCCTGGCACAGTCTATCAATTTCGCCTGTGATCCGGCTAAAGCGGCAGGGCTATATCTGCGCAGTCCATCAACATCATGAATCGCATCGATAATTGCTCGACTTACAGCTGTTCATATATCCGACTTTGGAGGTGACTGAGCTTGATCCACAAGATCGTTATCGAGTACAAGTCGCAGCCCAAATCGTCAAACTCAAAGACTTTGGGAATGTCAATGTCAAGCTCGTTGATGACAGAGGCTCGGCCAAGCCTAAGGCCAAGGGCCTTGTCAAGCGTGTAAACGTGCCAAAAGAGAAGGCGCTTGAGCTTGGATGTCGATTCCGAGTCTTGCTTTTGTGTCTCGGCGCGGTGATAACCGGCCGTTTGACAAAGTTGGGCCGCCATACAGGTCAAATGCCAGGCAACTGACGGGCGAGAGACGTCGATTGCATACAGAGCCTAGGTGAGACTGGTCAGCTTGCTACACCGACATGAAAGGGTCCGATCGCCTTCGCTTACGCCCAGAATCAGTGCCTGGATATTTTCGACCTTGGCAGACAGAAACAATGGGGTATTGGCCAGGCAGGTTTCGAGGTTAACGCGACACTGTTGCATATACGCATGGTATTCGTCGCGGACGACGGGATCCGTGGCTAGAGCGTGCTGCTCCATGAAGAGATTGTACAGCATGGCGTTGACAATGGTAAAGGTGCTATCGGAAAAGTCTTCTGTGGCAAAGTAGACGAGGCGACACATGCTGGAAAAGTCTGCCAAACCGACGAGCGCGCACATGATGGTGAAGAGAGTTGGCGGCGCAGCTGCAGCGCGAGGGTTAACGTCTGGACTGTGCGCGAATCGAAGTGACTTGCATTTTGCGTGCTTGAGCAGCGTAACGACGGCATCCATTGGAGGCATCGGAAGCTTGGTGATGCCACCGGCCGGAACTGGCTTCTGGAAGGGAAACCGGGGACCGTGGCTGATGGATCTCCGTTTTTGCATGTCGACGAGCTGGCGAAGATTGGCAAACGCCGCCTCCATCTTGGGATTGACCTCGGCGAGAGTCGTACGCCTGACGGCCTTTTCGAGAAACTCGCTGGCAAAAGCAGTCTGCGCAGTCAGGCCAGAGTCGCCGCCAAAGGCCGGCTCCTCATCGCTGCTTTCGTAGTCTCCGGTCGAATCGGCCGTGGGCACGCTGCTGCAGCTACACCCAGTGGCGGGCGTATTGACGCTTCGGCCATGGTCAACTGGGGCGATTGGTGATGCCAGCGCTCGTAAGAGAGTCTCGATGTTGCCAAGGCGGCCTTCAATCTGGTCTATCTTTCTCTCACTGGAGCGAACGCTGGGTTAGCGGAGCCAAGAAGCTGCCATGGGGAAGGCCATCTCGGCCCTTGATTCGCGACAACAATACGGAGACACAGAGCCATGTGCCAGTATTGTCGAATACTTTTTGGATTTACATGGAATGGGCTTCGAGCGCACGGGGCAGATACTTGGGCGCAACGCTGGAGCAAAGTCCGTCCCTCCCAACACAACGCCCATACTTGCAAGGGACAGCCTAGAGAAGAAGAAACATGGAAACCTACTATTGTGAAGATATCAGAACTCTTTGCCGTTGCTCCTTGGGGCGCTGGCCTGCCCCGGTCGAGGAACATGAACGTTTGGCGACGCGGCAGTTTGAACAAGGCCATTCGCGATCGCATCGAATCTGTCAGACAGGGTGTAAGTGTCAATGGAAAGTGAATGGGTCTGGAGGTGAGGGAGGCATACCTTGCGAAGTCGACATTGATCACACTGAATGTGCCATCAATAGCATGTGATTAGCAGGGGCTCCAAAATGCAACGTGACGCTGATGGATAGAGTGGCAGACGAATGTCCAAGGTCAGCCCCAAGATGATCTACGCCGCATGGACTTTGCCGGGACGGTATATTTAACGGATGTGGAGGAAACGCAGCCATTGAGAGCAGAGGGACCAAAATGTGAGGCAAGGTTCGAGGACCAGGACGATATGTTGGTTGTTACAGTATGTGCGTTGGACAGGTGTAGAATGACTGCAAGGGACGGAGAGCTTGGTCCAGATGCAGAGAGATACCAGGCAGGGGCGTGCCTGGGACGAGCCGTGCCTACTGTGCTGGAGCAAAGCATGGCGGACTTGTGCAAAGCATAACGAGGACGTGACTTGGAGTGGGAATACCTGGAACACTTACCGCTCGCCGACCGGATGAATCTTCGGCGGCCGCGGAAGCCAGACTTTGGATATGGCTCTGCATGGCACCGAGCAGCGCCTGTTAAGACCGGGTGTATTTACCGGTAGATTGAAATGCGGCGTCTTGACGGCGGATGACGGTGCGGATTCATGTGGGTTGTTGAGGCGGACACAACGGGTGGCAGCAACGACTGCAGGTACGGGCGCCAAGGGGCTCAAATGTAAGGCGCTTGACAAGGTCCTCGCTCGATGTGAAGCAAAAGGCTGCCTGGCTTGGACGTCGCGGCTTTGAAGCGGGCAGCAAAGCGTCAATGTGGCGCACAGACGACAGGTGTGGCTTGGCGCTGCCGAAGGGCGTCACTCGAGCCTCTCAAAACAGCAAGACGATACTCGAAGGCTCGACCCGTGAAGCGTCGCGGCATTCGTATGCGGGCCCACTTCGCAGACAATGACTGGTTGGTCGGATAGCCGCAATCGCGGTGTTTGAGATGGCCATCAGGGCCGCGATTGTTGCGACACGTGGAAGCTGTTACATTTCACGTCCAAGTGGGGAATTGCCATGCACCTGTGCCTTGCCCCAAACGATGCAAACACCGACGGTGAGCTCTCCTGGCTTCTTCGCGGTCCGAGATACCTACACCATTGTTGCAGTCCTGATGACTCCTCCGGTCTACCTGATTAGAATGGCGGAAGCCGCGGGTGCCGCGGACGCCGGAGCCCGGACGAGGTTAAAGTCTGGGGAGGAGACGCTAACCTGAATCAGGTCAAGTGCGTCATTGGCTTTCGGCAACCACTGTGAGTGGTGGCAGCCGCCGCCGCAGGAGGGAGGCTACAGAGGCAGAGTGACGACCGAGCACTTTCCCAATATCGGCCATCAAGCGTCAACGGAGCCTAATGGCAGGAACGATGCATCGACTCGCCGTTGCCTGCCCGAACCTTTCATCTCGTGTACCTACATGGCAGCAGAGAATATCATGACTCATGCCGTCTCGGCTTCTCCCGCGCAGAAACATGAGCACTCTCCACTGGACATCAAGACGGGACATCGTAATCCAAAAAGCCCGGCAAATGACTCCAAGTTGCCAAGACGGGCCCGAATGCCCGGGATCCAAGACCACGGCCTCCCGACTCCCCACAATTGACCGAAACCCTGCAAGGACGTCAGGCTTGGACACGAGGGGCTACGTCGCCCGCCCATGAACGAATGTGCGAACAAAGAGTCTGGAGAGACGCTGCAAAAAACAAATTGTGGAGTCTTTGGGTATGCCTTCCTGGGTGAATTCGGCGTCCACGGACAGCGCGAAGCGTCAATGGCCGCAAGGAGAGGCCGCCCCCATCCCAGCATGCAGGACAAAACAATTTATGCCCTTGGCCCTGCTGCTGCAGTCCCGTATCCAGCGTGCGATCGTGCATGCAGTGATACACACGAGACTCACGCCCCGTCTGCTGGGCGTCCTCCGCCGCGTGCCACGTCCACGTCAATGGCAGACTACAAGTAACCAGCCTCTCCTTTGCGTCCCGACGGTTCTCAAGCTCTCGCCTTCAAGCCTTACTGTTCTCACCTGCGTGACCGCTTAGAATCGTCTCGTTTCCGTTGTTCATCAAAGGGGCAAAAGGAGCGTCGTCATCCATTGGCCTCGCGCGATGCAAACAAGCCGCACCTTTTAACAAGCTGCTGGCACTTCGGCCTCTTCACCTCCCCAATCGCAGCCGTCACAACTCGAGGCACCAAGTAATCATGTCGACTTGGACCGACAAGCGAGATACCCTGGTGGGAAGCGAGCCTCCCTTTACGGAGCCGAGCGAGACGATTCAGTCCGACGGCACCGTAGTGAGCAAGGAGAAGGAGTCGGATTACCAACCTCTTCTGGCAAGTTGCTCTTCTTCCACATGTCGTGCATCATACGTCTGACCTTCCCTTCCGAGCAGCGCGTTTTCCGGTACAATGATACTGCCGGATGGCTCATGAACGCCGTCGCTTTAGTCTGCATCGTTGCTTCCGGCACCGCGCTTCCTCTCATGGACGTCATCTTTGGTAAATTCATCAACGTTTTTACCGATTTCGTCACGGGCAAGGTGTCCCCGGCCGAGTATCGCACCCAAGTTGCGCACTTCTCGTAAGTAGCGGATATTCCATCAACGTTGATCGTATGCTCATCCTGAAACAGGCTCTTTTTCGTATACCTATTCATTGCCAAATTTGTCCTTACCTACATATGGACGGTACGCTCGTGGTTAACGTCAAAGACCCCCTCAAGTCGCCGCTCCGTTTCTGACTTTACCTTCAACATCCCAGGTCCTCGTCAATATTACCGCAATCCGCACCACGACACGCTTACGAGTTGACTTTGTGCGGCAAACATTGCGCCAGGAAATTTCCTTCTTCGACACGCCGTCTTCATCCATCTCGAGCCAAATCACCACCAATGGCAACCTCATCAACTCGGGCATCGCCGAGAAGCTCGGTCTCATGGTCCAGGCTGTTGCATCCTTCATCACCGCCTTCGTCGTTGCCTTTGCCGTGCAGTGGAAGCTGACACTCATCGTCATGGCCATTGTGCCCTTTAACGTCGTCGTCACGGTGGTCCTCGTTGCCTACGATTCAGTTCTCGAGACCAGAATACTTGAGATCCATGGTGAAAGCGGCAGTATTGCAGAAGAGGTGTTTGCCTCGATTCGAAATGCTCATGCGTTTTGGGCCTTTCCTCGCCTAGTTTCCCGGTTCGAGGAAGTTCTGACGCGCGCCAAAAGGGTCGGGGATAAAAAGTCCCTCGTCTACGCCATTCTGTTCCCCGTCGAATTCTTTTGCATAATTTCAGGCTATTCTCTGGCGTTTTGGCAAGGAATGCGCATGTACGCCTCTGGCGAGATTCAGAACCCAGGCACCGTGGTGACGTGCGTCTCCCGCCCAATGCTCGTGCGTCGACGATACTGACGGTACCAGGGTCATCTTTGCTGTCCTCGTCGCGGCCCAAGCTCTGACTCAGGTCGCGCCTCAGACGCTTGCCATCTCTAAGGCCTCGGCGGCCGCGAAGGATCTCTTCACCACCATTGACCGCCAGTCGAAAACCGACTCACTCTCCTTCGAAGGTGCTTCCCTTCCGTCTTTTGAGGGCAACATCAGGTTCCGATCCGTGCATTTCGCCTATCCTTCACGTCCAAACGTCAAAGTCCTTAATGGTCTATACCTCGATATACCCGCAAACAAGACAACGGCCATTGTTGGCCCTAGCGGCTCCGGCAAGAGCACCATCTTTGGCATTCTCGAGCGTTGGTATCCTTACACGGTGGGCTCCGTCACACTAGACGAGCAGGACATCGAAACTCTCAACTTGCAGTGGCTGAGGACAAACGTTAGGCTTGTGCAACAGGTGAGCACTTAAATGAAACACTGCTCTACACAACTTTGCCGACTAATTGGCAATTTGGCAGGAACCCACGCTCTTCAGTGGCACCATATTTCAGAATGTCGTCGATGGTCTGATCGGCACCGAAATGGCCGACCTTGACGACGAGGAAATGCAGAGGCTAGTCGTCGAGGCCTGTAAGGCGGCATATGCCCATGATTTTATTCAAGACCTTCCCAACGTAAGTAATTGTAAATGATTCCCTCTCAAATCTAGTGACCTGACACATATGATGTCAAGGGGTACGAGACAACCATAGGAGAGAGAGGTGCATCGCTCTCTGGAGGACAGAAACAGCGCATTGTCATTGCGCGTAGCATCGTCTCCAATCCGAGAGTTCTCCTGCTTGACGAAGCGACGAGTGCCCTGGATCCAAACGCCGAGCGCATTGTCCAGGCCGCGTTGAACAACGTCGCTCAGGGCCGGACCATGGTTGTGATTGCGCACAGGTTGTCTACAATTCGCGATGCCGATAACATCATCGTCATGGCCAAGGGCGAGAAGATTGAGACCGGCACCCACCAAGAGCTCATCGACCAAGGCGGGGTCTACGCTCGACTTGTCCGGGCCCAGGATCTAGGCAGGGGCGAAGATGGAACGGCAATCCTTACTGGCGGCAGTGATGAAGAGGACAACGAGATCAAGGACACCGAACCTGTGGATCTCGACAAGGCCCTCACGCATGTCTCGACGAATGTTGGCTCGGCCGGTGGTCAGAACGCGGCGCCCTACAAAGGCCAAGACTGCGACTACGGTCTTTTTCATGGACTCTACCTTGTTTTGCGTGAGCAAAAATCGCTATGGTGGCCTCTGGCTCTCACGCTGGCGTGCTGTCTCGTGGGAGGCGGCACGTATCCGGCGCTCTCAGTTCTCTTTTCTTATACCATGGAGGCTTTCGAGAAGGTCGACGTGGCCAGAAATAACTTCTTCGCCCTCATGTTCTTTATCGTCGCGTTGGCTAACCTCGCCGCCTACTTTGTCATTGGATGGACTGCTAATGTGCTTGCTCAAGTGAGGGAATCCCCACAACAAATCCTCAAGCCGCAAGTCGCTGACGTTTAAGTTTAGACCGTGATGAAGTGTTACCGCCGAGAGGTGTTTGACAACACTCTTCGCCAGGACATGTCATTCTTCGACCAGCCTGAAAACTCCACGGGCTCTTTGGTGGCTCGCCTGTCTAGCGAACCCACATCTCTCCAGGAGCTGCTTTCCATGAACATGGGGCTCATTACCATCAACGCCTTCAACCTCTTGTCGTCAGCCGCGTTAGCCATTGCATACGGTTGGAAGCTGGGGTTGACCTTGGCTTTGGGTGCTCTGCCACTCCTTGTTGGAGCCGGATACATGCGAATCCGGCTCGAATACCTCTTCGAGACGGATACGGCCACGCGGTTCGCACAGAGCAGTGGAGTGGCCTCCGAGGCCGTTCTAGGCATTCGGACCATCTCGTCCCTAGCGCTCGAACGTGTCGTCATTGAACGATACGAGAAGCAAGTTCAGGGTATCGCGACTAGGTCTATCGGAGACTTGGGCTTGAAGATGTTCTTTTATGCACTCAGCCAGTCTATTTCCTTCCTCGCCATGGCACTCGGCTTCTGGTACGGCGGACAGCTCGTCTCTACTGGCGAATACACGAGCACCCAGTTCTATACCGTCTTCATGGCAGTAGTGTACTCGTCCGAGGCAACCGCGATGCTATTCCAGTATACAACGAGCATCACCAAAGCCCGCGGCGCTATCAATTATATATTTGGCCTCCGCAAGCATCGTGAGCTCGTAGACGACGACGAAAACGACGGTGCTTGGGAAAAGGGAGCCGAACTCGCCAATCTCGGCGGAACAGAGGTGGAGTGTGAGAGCGTCGAGTTTGCGTACCCTTTGCGGCCACAGCACAAGATCCTTCGAGGAATCGATCTCAGCGCCCACTCTGGCAAGATGGTGGCGCTCGTCGGAGCGTCAGGTTGTGGCAAGTCGACAATCATTGGTCTGCTCGAGCGCTTCTATGATCCGACGTGTGGTGCAGTAATCTTCAACGGCCAAGACGTACGAAAAATGAGCCGGCAAAAGCATCGCCGGAACATTGCTCTTGTCCAGCAGGAGCCTGTACTATATCAGGGGTCCATTCGCGACAATATTGCTTTGGGTCAGACGCGCTTTTCGGCTGGAGAGGATGGCAAGAGCGCCAACGATGAGGCGGCCATAATCGATGCCTGCCGCGCCGCCAACATATGGGACTTTATCGTCTCGCTGCCAGAGGGTCTCGACACTCCGTGCGGAAACCAGGGTTTAGGTCTCTCGGGCGGCCAGCGGCAACGCATCGCTATTGCACGAGCGCTGTTACGGCGCCCGCGACTGCTCCTTCTGGACGAAGCCACAAGCGCGCTCGACTCGGAATCGGAGCGGGTGGTCAAGCAGGCGCTGGATCGGGCGGCCGCAGGACGAACTACGGTCGCCGTCGCCCACCGCCTCAGCACGATCCGCGACGCAGACCTCATTGCCGTCTTTGCGCGCGGCCGCATCGTGGAGCGCGGTACCCACGACGAGCTCGTTGCTCGGCGCGGCGTCTACTACGACATGGTTCTCAGCCAGTCCCTGGACCGCGAGGCGGCTTGAGCGGATTTAGAAAAGGCACCGCCTTTCCTGGACTAATAATATGAGTGAGTAGGTCGCTCTATGAATTGTAGCGTCGGCGCAGCTTGGAACAGGTATTCGTACAGTACATGCATTGCGCAGGTTTGATTTTGCGAGCGAGGTAGATGCTTGGTAGAGTAGACGGAGTTGTTGCAATTTGGGCTAGATATCAGGGCGATTGCACCTCTAGGGTTGAGCTTAATATACGTTGAAGGGATCCTTGACCGATCATCAAACATGTGCCTTGTGATGCCTTGCCCGGTCTCACAGCAGCCATATTAAATCAAGTTAAAGCCATACCAACTCCAGGCCACGCTACAAAAAGTCGAATGTTTACATTCGCAGTACTTCCCACGGCGCAGACCTCGTCTCTTGCCGTCGAAACCCCGTCTTTCCCATACCGTGCTGTACGCCCTCGCGATGCCGCCACGCCATCTCCCCTGGGTCCCTCGACAACTCATTCTCTTCTCTTCTCAGCCCTCGCCCCTCGCCCCAACGCCTCAAGCCCCAAAAAAACTCGAGGCCCCCAAGGAAGCCATTGTCCGTGTAGGACGCGCCATCCACGCCTCGACGGCGTGTAGGAGCGGACTGCACCCCGGCAGTTCGGCGTGCAGCCACAGGCGCGGCAGAGCCACCAGCCACACACCCGTGTGTATCTTGTACCGCGGACTCGGCGACTGCCGGCCTTTCCCCCACTCACGATGCCACACGCCCCCCTAGCTTGGCCCTGCATCCCGTAGGGCTGAGAGGTGGCCCTATTATTTTCTTGTTTCTGCCTCCACTTGCTTCGCGGCTCCCCGTCCATCGTCCCGGCCGGGCTAAGGCGCCCTGAGGTCATTCATTACCGGCCCCATGCGACATGCTCGTGCGACATTCACCTCGCCAAAGGCAGAGCAAGTCGAGGCAACTAGGTCAAGCTCGTTCTATTGCTGTGCCTAGCAACGGCGCTGCGACTATCAATGCTGTCCAACCCACTGCCGCCTCGTGGTCTCCCTGCACTGCATGCGTCGAGGCACGCTGCGTCGCAATGCGTCGTCTCCACGTCCAGCCATCAATCTGAGTCCCCCTCGTCCTCGGCCCACTAAATGAAGAAACGCCAAGCATGCACTATCCTGATTCGCGCCGCTAGGCCTGGAGATGCCTCCGCGACCTTCATGGCCCGACCTCTTCACGACCAGGAAAATGTCGCGGCAAAAGACCAAGCCGTTGATTCAAGGAAATGATGGAGTGGGGGGTGACGTGATCGCGATGGGGTCAACCAAATGTCGCACTCCGGGTATCGTCCTGAGAAGTCCCTGATGCTCTGGTGTATCGAAATGCAAAAGTGCCGTGCCGTACCATGAATGCCGTAAGCGCTCTCTGACAAACTGAAAAAGGATTGATGAAGTGAAGATGAGATGAGATATGTCGGCATGCTAGGCGTCTGGATCCTGCTACCTGCGCGTGACCAAGGGTAGCCAGCCCCAAGTGAGGAATCCAGGGCGCGACGATCAAAATCCGATAATGGCGAGAAAAATGCGAAATCGTGAGCGTCAGTGATTGTGCGTAAGAGGTCGTCGATGCTCATCTTTCCACAGATGGCTTCGTGATGATGTGGCACCAGGGGGCCAGCCAGCGCATTGTCCTTTACAGGAACTTGCGCACCCAACCGGCATCGAGCCAGCCGACCTTCTCAAAGGCAGTCCAGAGCTTGGAGGCCTTGTTGACGTCAATCTTGCAGGCCTGCTGCGCATCCGTCTTGCGAAACTCCTTGCCGGTGCGCAGGCACTGAAGTCGACGCTCAAAGATGCGTCGCTTGCTGGTGAGATAGGTGGCGCAGTCGAGACGGAGGTTGCCGGCCAGCAGCACCTCGTCGGGGTGCAGCAGGCGGGCGTTGGGGTCGTTGCTCAGGTCAATCGGCTGGCCCTTCCAGTCGACCTTGAGGCTGTTGGATCTGTTGGGGAGCGAGTCGACGGGCGGACAGAAGTTTGGCAGGGCGTCAAAGTCCTTGTCCTCGCGATTGGGAGCGACGATCCGGCGCGAGGGTTCAGGCGTGGCGCTAACACGACCGGCGGGTCTCACTGATCTTGCCGGAGCGGCAGCGTTGTTGCGGATCTGACGCGGGGCACCCTGGCTCTTACTGACCCGGTCGGCACGTTGCGACTTGGCGGGCTTGACCGCAATGGGTTTGGCCGGCATGATGGCATGGTAGCGCTGCGCTCCAGCACGACGGTCGGCCTCCAAGAGGGCTCGCTCTTTGCGCAGCCACGCCTTGCGGTCACTCGTGTAGTGCTTCATGACTTGGGAGCGAAAGGTGAGCGCCAGCTCGTAGTCTTCGCGGCGGGGCGGCGAGACACCGGCAAAGATGCTGTCGGAACGGGCGCGGACGTGCTCGTCGACGATGCGCCGGTGCTCGAGCTCGGCAGGAGCAAACAGAGGTGGCTGCGCAGGGCTCGTCGGGGAGTGCTCGTCGGTGGGATACAAGACGGGATCCTTGACTTGCTGGGTCGACGGAGGCGTCGTCGGCGAGACAGTGCCCGTACTCGTGGGCTTGCTGTAGGGCGAGACTGGGGGGGACATGGGGAGAGGCTGCTTGGCCGAAGCGGCCGTCCTGGCAGAGGGTTCGTGCATGTTGATTGAATTTCTCTTGACTGCGGAAGCGTGGTGAGCGAAGCTGTCGAGAACTGCATCGGGAGGCGACATGAGACTGTTAATGTCAAGCTTCTTGGACTCCATTGAGACGGCTGGCCGAGGCGGCGGTGCCATTGCAGGTCGCAGGGTGTCGATTGGGCGTGAATTCGCAGCCATTGACGAGGCTGGCGATGAAGAATGAAGGTAGGAGAAGAAGGAAGGAGAAAATGGCCCAGGGTGGGTTTTCGTTAAAGTATTGGTAGGCGTGGTCGTGTGACTGTGGGCGAAGACGGTGGAAAGATGGGTGTGAGCCGGCGTTGGTTTGTCAGCCATGGCCATTGACAGACTGACGTGGACGCGATTGTGGTGGCGAAGGCTGCTGGAGATATGGCAGCAGGAGGCACTAAAGTCAGCAGGCAGCCGCCAGCTCGGAGATATATGCAGCGGGGCCGGAAATAAGAGGACGAGATCGATGGCGGAGTTTGCGTCCCGTCGAGGCGCAGAGCTGGAATGGAAAAGGTAAAGCTTAAGTGAGGGCGCGCGACAAACGGCTGCTCGGGGTTAAAATAAGTTTTGTTTGCCGTCCAAGTCGCGGGCGCAGAGCTTCGTTCCTGCGGTGAGGGCCGTTGTACAGTACAATACAGCGCAGCAGACGGCAGCCTGTTGATTCCAGGCGGGGCGATGCAGGGAACACAAAAGGTCGTGAATGGATGAGTCAATGCGATTGTCCCCAGGGTGTGCGTCAATGGACGACTTTAATCCTCATGGCCCGACCGGGGCTATTGACGGCCTCTTGAATAGCTATCGCGGCAATGGGCACGAGCGGTTGATACCCAATGGAGCTGTCCGACGGCTGGCTTCCTGTGGCGGTCCAAAAAACCATGCCCTTTGACGCAGGCACGCGACAGTGTACGCACACGCCCCGGGCACGTACGGTACAATTGCAGCTCTCTGGCGGCGGACGACAAGATGTACGCACAAGCAGGCAGCGGCTCACGGTCCAAGACGGTCGGCTCGTAGCTTGTGGTCCTGCGAAGCACTCGCGAGTCGTGATTCCCTTCAATCGGCTGCACTGCCAGGCTGGCAACGGGGAGGAATTGCGTCGCCGATTACTGCAACATGTGCGACCGCACGCCGTGTCGCAGGCAATGGATGCGTCAACGAGGATCCAGGCAGCGACGAGGACGACGAGGATCCAGAAACGGGGCAGGTCAAGAGGAGAAACAGGCGTGATGAGTCAATCTCGACAGTCGGGATAGGCGACGACGACGCGGAGTGACCAACAGCAGATGCGCTCTGCCCAAGGTGTGTCTGCACCGTCCCGTCTGGCGGTCTTTTGCAGGCGTCAACGGAGCAGCAGACAGGCGGACAAGCAAGAGGAGCGAGAGCGCGAGAATTCAGCGAGGGCCGGCAGTCTAGTATAGACGGCGATGCACGGCGGACAGACTTTGAAGCGGCGACGACGACGACGAGAGAGAGGCCGGGGAAGGGGATAGATGAAGGAGGGGAAGGGGGCGTGCGCTGGGACAAGAGAAGGGGGGTCTCCTTGCTGCTCAGATGGAGGGCAGGGGGTGGGGTGGGCGCAGAGGCTAGTCCTGGCGGATGACCAGGAGGAGTGGAGCTGGATGGAGACGAGAGGTGCCCTAGACTCGTCTCTTGCGCCAGCAGAGGACGGCAATCGAGGTACCGATACTTTGTGCATCTGGGATCCTCCACCATCTTGGCATCCGCGCAATGCCTTGGATGATGATGCCGAAAGCTCGCGGCTTCAGATCGCCGCAATCGAGAAGCCGAGTGCGAGTTAGAATGCTAACAGGACAAGAATGCGCATCGATAACGCACCTGAATGGATGGGGTACGTGTCCCAGCCCGAGGAGTCCAGGCTGTTGGCCGTGGTTACTCGCCAGAGGCCCAAAGGCTAACGGCACGTTGGCGAGTAAAAAGGTCGGCTGCAGATCGAGGTACTTGGGGGTACCCTCGATACCCAGCATCCAGCCTCCGCTTCAGCCAACCTGGGGGCGTTTTTTGGCATTGATGGCGGCCGTTGCCTCGAGGTGGGCGTTGCGTTTCCCCGTCTGAGAGGCACACTAGCGGGCAGATTGCCATGCTCCCACGGACTTGGGCAATTGGCTTTGCTCAAAGTAAGTTATAGTGGCTACGATTAGATTAGGTATCGGATTGGGGTCCAAAAGCCAAGTTGAAAAAAAGTATTGGCCAATTGACGATGCGCCCGGTCCTCTTCACCGTTGCTCGGCGGTCCCTCATCTGGGCTTGCCTGGGCGCGCAATCTCGTCGATTGTGCAATCGCCGGGCAGTTGGACGAGGTCAATTCACGGGCACAGGCTGCTGTAGACGGCCAGGATGCGCCAACAAGCTTGAGCTGGCCGTGACTGTACAAGAAGCGTCCTCGGGATACCAATTCGGTGCTCTCTGTGCAGTCTACCTTTGTTGGATACTGTGCGCATACAGCAGCCCGTGTAAACGGCCATGCACCCACGACCTGCAAAGCCAAAGACGTCCAGAGTTTAATGGCGGCGCTGCGTCGCACCGAGACACTTTTGCGCTGGCAGACGGCGGAGATGGGACGTGGTGCGACGACGTTCCAGAGCTGATGCCAGCCTCCGGCACCGCAGAGTCGCTCTGCTTGTCCAGATGCCTCTCTGCCTGGTCCCGAGGCGACCTACCGAAACAAGCATGAGCATGCTCGGCACGGGGAGACATGTCGTGCCGTCGTCTCCCAGACCTGCTCCCGTTCTCGTTTGCCAAGTGTGAATGTATGTGCGAGGCTCCATGGGGCTTTTTTCTCTCTCTCGGTGGGGGCCATTGCCAATCCACACCGAACTTTGGCTTGAGACGCATGATTTGGGCAATCGACAGCGCCAGTCGCCAATGCCATTGATTCAGGCCGTCATCGTCACCCGGGCCGGCGCCGTCTCCAACGAAAGGTTGAATGGGACAAGAGGCGTCGATTGGCAGTCGCCCCTGTTAGGCCCACGCCCCTCCATCAGCCAGTCAGGCGGCCAGTCTGGCGTCCGAGGTCATCAGGCACATCGGCCCCAGACGCTGCCGTGATTGGCGGCAGTGAGCAGTCCAAAGATAGACACCTGCCGGCTGGCCGCATACCTAACTTATAAGGGAGAGGTTCAGTACGTACCTGTACCTCTGTCGGGGTCCCTGTCTTTTGGTGCAAGGCTCAAGAGGCAGCATTCAAGGCAGAAAAAGGCCTCGTCATCTTTGACGCCGGCCTCTGGCATCTATTCGGCGTCGGCACACACACCACACACTCACTGACTGCCCAACGTTGATGTGTCGAGACTCGTTGCACGCATCCGCCCGCCCGCACGACGCTCAGCACATGCCTTTTGGCAACAGTGCCCCCGTCCACGATCCATGATGCAGCCGCCAGCAGCCATGGCCCGACGACAAGCGAAGCAAGAGGCGAGAGCTAGCCCAACAACCGCCAGGCCGCGACGAGCATGCTAGTATACCTAGACGGCATGGGTGAATTGTACTCGAGGTCCCTGCTTCCTCGACTGTTTTGCCGAACGCTGGTGGTGCCGCATGGGCATGCCAATTGATGCGCATTGCGGTGTCGCGTTTCAAAGACGGCATGCCTCAGTTGATCCGGGATGCCACTTACAAGAGGCCCTTTACGGAGTACTGTACATTGACGGCGGGAAATGGCAGAGGTCTGTGTACCTGGCATGAGGTGAAGCCGGCCGTCGCGAGTCCCGTTGCCATTCCATCCGGCGCCAGTGCTGAATGGCAGTCAGCATGGGCTTGGCGAGAGGCGGGTTGATGCGGAGAGCGGGGAGAGCATGGGGAGAGGGAGGGGCCGTTTCCCTCCCATTGACTCTCCTCTCTTCTTGTGCGACGAGACATGGAGAGTTGCGAGGGTCGCACGACGGCGGCCGTCGTGAGCCAACGCCCGCCTCATTCTGTTGGCACCGGGTCGTGTGGCATGAAGATGGGGACGCGGTTCAATGCCCCGTCACAGCATCCGCCGCAGCACGCAATCACACACTCGCAGAAGTCTGAATGCCTGCAACGGCCGTGTTTGCGCTGCCAAACGCTCTCCTTGGTGTTGGCTGCACAGAACTACCAGGGCAAAGTGTGTAGGCCGCTCCTTGCAAAACTGATGCATACGAAACGTCGGCACCAAGTACTGTACTTCGCAGAGAGAAAAACGGTGAGCAGCCTCCAAGTATCGATTCGTCGCTTGGACGTCCGTGTCAATTGGCGGACGGGCCCCTGCCATCCGGTTCCAATTGACCAATCCGCGTCCTCGAGCGCCGTCACTGCCCAGACCTCGCCCGCTCGTCCTGTCCTCGGCTTTCGCTCGCCAATTTCCGTCCATGGCGCCTTGCCCATTCCTCTCTGCAGGCTTGGCCAGGCGCCCGCCAATTCGTGTCCATCGGGGCAAGCCGACAACCAGAGGCAAACGGCGGACATCTGGCGGGGGAAAGCGACAAGAGAGCGCGCGCGAGAGAGGGGAACAAGCCTCGAGCCGAAACAGTCAGACCTGCAAGAGGTGAGTCACAAGATGCCAAGCAGCCGAGACGAACAGGGCTGTGCTTTTTTAGACTAAGCACGCTAGCAGGGGAGGGGTGCGCTTAGCTCCCCGACGGGACCTCGGGGGTGGGCTGGATTCCAAAGCAGGTGCGCTTGGCTATCGATAAGCCACCAGACAATCACCGCCTACAGTACGAAGTACGAATGCCTAGCAACTGTCCTTGAGGCAAAACTCTCATGCACGGTGTTTTACATCCATTCATCCTTCATCGTCAACATCGTCGACGAGACCCAACAGCCATGTGCCCCTGTCCGACGAATCGGCTCCCGTCAAACAATTGGCGCACGACAGCATGACGAGTCAACCCGCCCGGGCACATTGGAAGAGAGCAATGGCCACTGACACCGAGGAGGCGACACGGACGACGTCATCCAGGCCAAGGTGCATCCAATGGCAGTGAGCAGTTGGAGGCGTCTTTCATCTGATGAAAAGGAACAAGGAAAAAGGCGCATCTCGACGGCATCAAATAATTGGCATTATTGCCTCAGCGTGGGCTGATGAGTCCAGGCGCATGTGTGTCTGAATGCGACTTGGTGCACACACTCCAGACCCAGGCCAGGAAACCTGCCAAATCATCAGGCAATCGTGTCGACGAGGAATTGACATGGTGACGGCGAGCTGAGCTGCGCAGCATGTGACGCGCGAAGATGCTTGGCGTGATGGAGCGCGATGCCCCAACACTTGGCCGCCCACACTGACACTGCTGGTAGGTGACGGAGAGCAAAAGATCAATTCGGACATTTCGGAATTAACAGCAAAAACGTCCATGTCGTCAAGCGCGCGCGGCATGGGTCCGGTGCGCCATCGTGACAGGGTCGGATGACGGCTCGCCCGCCCGTCACTTGATCAGCCTCGCCCTTGGCCCATGACCGGCACACTCTGCCTGCGAGCGGGAGTGCTCGAGACGGCAGTGGTGAGACAGTCCGCGTCCACGACAATACCCGGACGCTCGCCAATCTCTGGCAGTTCCTCTTCTCCGCTGCCTGGTCCTCCTCACATGTCTTGGGCTCCGACACTCGTCGTCACTTGCATTCACCTCCTCGTCCTCATTTCTACAACTCCTCGTCTGCGACGTGCCCCGTGACCTGCCTTTGCGGGATGTTTCTGCCGACATCAGACGCTCAGCTGGGCAGGACGGCCGTGGAACAGAGACCGGACCGAGCATGGGCACCGTCGAGAAACACTCTCATGCATGCATGAACCCATCGTCTTGACGCCCCCTCCTTGCAGCCGCCGACGCCGTAGCAGCGCTACCGCATCTCGGCCCGTCGTCGACGAGATGGCGCACCCTGCCCGTCTTCCTCCTGGTGACTGCGGCTGGGCTTAAAGCTTGGGCTGTCTTGTCGAAACCAAACGTCGAATCACATTTGCCTTATTCAATTGGCTGACCATTTTTCACGCCATCGTCGTCAACCGTTTCTTTTGATTCATATCCGCGGCGTCCTCCTCACTCGGCCGCCGTCGACGTCGTTCGCGCCTCTCATGCGTGCCCAAGCCGCGGGACTATCGTCCTGGGCGGCAACGTACATGACGCTATAGCCCTGTTGTGACTCTCGCATATATTGCCTGCCGCTCATACTCACATACACAGACACATGTAGGCGTGCAGCTCGCGCCGGCAGCGGTCCTGTCTCTTGGGTGGGCGCATCTGGGTGGCTTGCAACGCAGCGGCACCTGCTACATACATGATCCTTGGCGCATGCAGACATGGAACCCTGCCTACCTAGTTGCACATCTGCCGCCCCCTCTGCGTGACTTGCATTTGAGTGCGTGCAGAGCCGTTCCAGACGGACGCCGCTTCAACCTTGATGGTCCCTTTACCGCAGAGAGGGCGCCCGACCTCGTCTGCAGAACAAGGTCGGCG
The DNA here is from genome assembly GCA_000956045.1 of Hirsutella minnesotensis 3608. Classification (NCBI taxonomy): domain Eukaryota; kingdom Fungi; phylum Ascomycota; class Sordariomycetes; order Hypocreales; family Ophiocordycipitaceae; genus Hirsutella; species Hirsutella minnesotensis. The sequence goes on along the minus strand of KQ030527.1, from coordinate 175,395 downwards.
GTTCTCGGGGATCCAAGACGATAATCTCGAATAAGTCGACAACCCGGACGGTCTAGGATGCGTGTGTGATATTCGGGATGTGTCTCGACACCATTCCCGTGCCCATACGTGCTTCGCCAGGGGACAGTGACGAGCCCGTCGCGCCATTGTCCCTGCAGTTCAGACCCTCTTTCATCTCGCACCCTAGACGTCCCATGGACTATTGAGATGATGGCGAAGTGATTTGTCTGTGATGACACGAGACGATAACCCCTAGAGACGAATCTGTCTGGCTATATCACTTCGGGCGTCCGCGCCTAACCCTGGACGAGCGGCGTCAAGAGACTCGGCCTTGTACGACGGTGACGGCGACTCGAGGCAGCACGTGGGCGTAAAGATCGTCTTGTGCATGGGTGCCTCCTTTGTGTCCGCGTGTTTCCGACAACGGTTGTCCCGTTGAGGCACCGCTACGCTCCCCCGTCGACCAATCTCTATTCTCATGCCGCGTCTACCATGTCCCGCACTGCCCGGGCCATCTCACCCCTTGATCACTTTGTCCAGGCCGGCGGTCGATAGTCGTAACCTCTGATCCGCGATCATGTTTCTGTCTTGGACATTCATATTTAAGAGCTTGGGTTGAAATCGCGACATCTTTTCATCTTATAGCCCGTCTCTGTGCAACATGAATTATTTAATGACTTGAATTAGTGTTGACTCTGCGAGGATAGATGACTTGGCTGCCCTCCTGATTGTGTCTACAAGGCAGCGCAGTAGATTGTAGCACCCTTTGCGTGGGATCCGGGCGAATAGGAAGTAGGACAGGGCTAAATGCCCTGGTACGACACATGGGGCCCATCAGCGGATTGAATTTATTTCCAAGGTAGTGACAGCACTGTGTATCTTGGTTATCCCTGGGGCGAGTTACCTCGAAGATGTGGCTTCAACGGACGTGACACACGTGCGGATGACAAGCGAAACACTACCGGCGTCCTCGACGAGGCTGACATCCCGAGAATTGAAGCGATATAACGGCACGGGTGGATTCGATGGCTGCTTCGACGTCACTGCGAAAACGACTCCTGCCAACTCCTCTAAAAAGGACCGGGCGTCATCTCAAGCCGCTTCCATGGTTCTTTGATAAACTTCATCTACCTGATTACTACGCTCTCGAACCCAGCTACTTAGTACTCCAAAACCGCATGCAATATATCGAGACTTTTGTGCCGTGGTTTTCCTATATGGGTCGAGGCTTTGCTTTGGCCTGATGCCTGAAGCTGTAAAGTCTTTGCGAGCGTAGTACCCCTGAACTGACGCCCCCTCACCCTTGATATCTGTAGGCCCTGAAAATACGTCTTGACAAGCGGTGCCGCACTCGGGACAGGCAAATATCAAGTATACCAAAAGGACTCGTACATGACGGCAAACAAGGGGTCCAGCGGCCAAAGCCTGGCTGGGGCCTCGGACTTCTTTGGCGAAAGCTTCCCAAGTATCACTAGACGCCACATAAAATGCCATCTAATGGACCTCTCAGTCTTGAACATTACCAGATTGACAAGGTGCCATGTATGGGGCGAGTTGAACCAGTTGTTTGCCCATGCAAAACAAACATAGCAAGGTTGTGCGAGAAATCACCCAGACCGTGCTACAAGATTCTATTTACGGAACCCTGACCAGGGCTCTCTTCACTGATGGAAAAGCTTGAGAGTCTTTTCTCGTGGGGGTATTGCACTACAGTCATAAGCAAAGGTGCAGAGGCCGGACGTCCATGGAGTGCAAAAGAGTCGCTTGAGATTCTAGAAACTAGCAATAGGCTTTACAGAATCGCAGAAACCGAACTATCCGACCCGTCTCCATTCAAACTATTACCACCACGTCTAAGCAGTAGGGGCAGGAGTAGCAGCAGCAGGGGCAGGAGTGGCGGGGGCACCGCTAGGGCTCGCGCCCGACTTCTCGGCCTTCTTCTCCTGGCGAATCTTGCTCTCCTGGGCCTTGAGCTGGTCCTTCTTGTCCTGGGGCAGGGCCTTGTACGCCTGCTCCTCCTTCTGCTTGGCGGCCTTGATCTTGTCCCTGGTGTCCTGGGGGATGCTGTTCATGGCGGCCTTGACGCTCTCCTTGGCGGCCGTGATCTTGTCCTTGCTGTCCTGGGGGATGGCTTCCATGGCAGTCTTGACATCCTGCCGAGCCGACGCGATCTCGGGCGCGATGGCGTCGCGGTCCTTCTTGAGCTGCGCCATCTGCGGCGAGTCGGGCGTCTTGTCCTGGCGGCGCTCGAGGACCATGGCCGAGATGTCGCGCGCCAGGAGCTCGGGCTCGGCGCGGGCCGCGAGGTCGCGCGGGTTGTGGATGGATGCCGCCAGGGCAGAGGCGCTCACTGGGGGACGAGGGTTAGCAGCGCGCCGGCAGCGGGAGACGGGGAGGGATTGGGAGATGCATACTGGCCAGGACGGTGAGAGTGAAGCGAACCATTTTGGATGATTGGTGGTGAAGAGGATGAGTTGTTAAATTAGGTCGTAGTTGGCGTCGCAGGGGAGAGTGCAGTAAAGGCCGGCTTAACTGACTTGAAGCGAAGAGAGAATCGAATGTTGGTAAGAGATGCTGGAACTGTGTGCTGATGCCGACTTCTTCTTTTCGACGTCGTCCAGCCCGGGCTTTATATCCTCCATCTCAACAACCCGCGCACCTTCGAGGGCCGCCCAAGCGGTCCGATGTGATTGCCAGACGGCCGCGGGAGTCGAGCACGTTCCGCCGACGAGAGTGTGTCAAGTCGAGGCATGGGGGCCGCAAAAGCGGGCGACGCAACACGCGCAACGCCCGGCTAGGTCGGCCGCGGCCAGAACCGCATGCCTGATTCAAGACGATTACGCGAATCCAACGACAAACGCCCCAGGTCGGGCACCCGAGCCTCGGAACCCTGTATTACGCAGTGTTTACGGCCTCGTCGAGCGAGGATGAGTGGGAAGAAGCAGTCCGTGAGCTGCCCAGTGGAGGGCTCCTCCCCGGGGACGCTGTTTCGCCTTTGTTTCCGAGGGCCAAGCCTCCCGCTTAGACGGCAGAGGCGGGTGACGCGGCGCGCCAAGGGGAATCGTGCGGGCAGCCTTGCCCTGGTTTCATGTCGTGAGGTGGAAAGGAGAGAGGGAGAGCACAGGACCGCCGGCGAGGCGTGCTCTTGCAAGCCACGAACCGGGCTGAGCCTCAACCTCAGAAACGACGCGCGGCAGGGGGGGATTTTTCTCGTCGCAACGAGGAGCCGTGCAAACCGGGGGACAGGGCAACTCCCGATCGAGTCGACCAGGCCGTGTTACCCGATGAAGTTAGAAGTTGCCCACGGCCCCCAACAAAGCCAATTGCCGCAGCTAAACTCAACTCCCGAGCCTGAGTTGAGAGGGCGTCGGAAGCAGGGTCCTTCTCTGGACGCCGTGATTCTGCTCGCCAATAGGATTTCTGCCTGGGAGATTTCGTAGGCTTTCAAGACTTGTGGGTTTTTGTCATGCTGAGTCTCGACATCAACCTGTTCCCTCAACTTTGCGCAACATCCATGTATGCGCTCGAACCCTGTCATTCTTCAAGACACCGCCGTTACGAGGTAAATGGTCCGTGATTCTGTCTTGATGGTCTGCTCGTCTATTCTTAGTCTCCTGGAAACGTCTCTCATTGACAATCATGAACTATACCAAAGAACTGACAAACAACGCCCTCCCAATCTTGCTCACTTTTCGACGGACTGAGCGATTTGATGCTACATGTTCCAGGCTAATCGAAACCTTGACCAAGATCAACGAGTGCCTTGCCTTTACTCCGACGCTGGTCCATGACAGATATACGTAAATCCACCACTGAATATGATACACGGCGGCGTACCCTTCACAAGCCCACCATGGATAGCATTTCCAATCTCGACAAGGTGCGCCAAGGGACTCGGCTCTTGCTCGTCGCGCCTCAGCAGACGCCCGACAAAATCGACGCCGCATCAGAGACCGGGACACGGCGCCAGTCCAGCCGCCCGTCTGGCCTCACCGCAAAGCTCGCCGCCTCCTCGACGAGCCCCCAGCGGCCCGTTACCGGGTCCTTGTACGCCGACCGGTAGATGACGCTGGCGCCAAAGTCCTCAAAGACGACTTCGCGCCGCCGCAGCAGCAGCCACTGCGCGTCCTCATCGCCCTCGGCGCACTCGACCGCCGCCTCTGCCTCTTGGTTGCGCAGCGCAATGGCGCGCAGGACCCGGCCGTCGCGCAGCGCGTTGCGGACCGGGTGCTCCGCGGCAGCCAAAGGCCGCCACGAAGAGCGGCCACGTCCAGCCAGAGTCCATGGAGAAGCCGCAACCCGGCCGCGCCGCCAGCAGCTCCCCGGCCAGCTGCGTCATCTCTTGATACTGCGGCGTCAGGCCCTTGGCGACTGCGATGCGCGAGAAGCGCGGGATGGCAGTGTATATGTATAGGATTAGATACTCGATCCGTAAGTTGATGGCTTGCAAGTAAGTGCCCGAATCCTTACTCGCGTCGAGACGAGTGGCTAGGAAGAGTGGCTCGTAGGCGTCGGCCCACCGCTGCAGCAAGTGACGAACCCCGGTGACAAACTGGGATACTTCCGGGTTCTGCCTGACGCTTTCGAGCTTCGTTTCCAGCTCTCGCTCGCTTTGTACCCGCGTCAGGCCGAGGCCAGATGTGATTCTCGTCAGCATGGGGATGTGCTGCACCATGCTTCGCTGCAATAGCGACCAATACCCCAGCGCTTCATTCAAGTCTGTAAAGACGGCGGGCGTGTCATCGAGCGACGTTATCCGGGAGAGCTTTGGGCGGAAGTACGGCGTGTGCTTGGTAAACGGCAGGATGCGCAGCATCGGGTGCTTAAGGGGCCCCTTAGCTGATGGCTGACCGCTCTCTGAGGTAGTCGGGCTGCCCTGGCTCTGAGGACTTGGCAGGCCCGTTTGCGAAAGGCCCAGCGGCGACGATGGTAAGAGGCAATCGGCTCCTCCGCCGGTGGCGCATTGACTGAAATGCCTCGAGGCGGCTTCCTCGCGCAGATGGCCATGTAGAGATTTGCGTCGAGGCGACACATGATCAGCCGGCGTTGGCGACGTCTCAGGCGAGAAAAAGAATTGCCTATAAGACCCCATGAACGATCTCGCCTGCAACTCCAGCGGTCTGTAGCATTCGAGAATCTCCTCCACGAACGCGGGCGGCGCCGGCGCAATCGACACAATGTCCGGCGCCAGGTCGGTGCAGGCAGCGAGCTCGTTGAGCATGCGGAACCCGCCGTTGACATGCTTGAGCGCCTCGGGCGTCATGCCGCGCAGGGCCTCGAAGCATACGAAGAGCAGCGACGACAGCAGGGCGGTTCGGAGGCCCCCACGGGTGGGCTTGGCCATGGCCTGCAGCCGGAGGGCCTTGCAGTAGTAGACGAGCGCGTTGAGGTAGTGCTGGTTGGTCTCGTCGAGGGCCGCCAACGGGTGCCGGTCCTTGCCCGCCTTGCGCAGCGCCCCGACGGCCATGGCACCGTAGCGCAAAGTCGGCTCCTCGAGGCTAACCTGCGGCATCGTCGTGGTCCAAAGCCGCGTCTTGGCGAGACTGCCGCTCAGGGAGGATACGGACAGGCCCAACCAGACATAAAAGTAAGCCTGCTGCTCGGCATTGGCGAACCGCACGGCAGTGACATTTGGCTGGTTGAGGATCGAGGGTGGTTTATTCGACGGCTTGGACTTTTTACGATGGCATATCGAGAGGGCAGTGGATGGCTGGGACTCAGTTTGGTTTGCGTAGGCGTTGCAATATCCTCGCCATTTGAGGCAGTTGTGGCATGACGGCCTCGTCTCGTCGCACTTGACGTGACGCTTTCTGGAAGGAGATTAGGCAATATGAATTGATTACTGTCCGAGTTACCTCGCAGAAGTGTCGAACAAAGTAACCACCCATCGTCATATGGCTCATCGGGGCATCACTTACTTGCCTGTATAGACGCAAAGTTAGCTACGGCTTTGGCAAATGTGATTGAGACAGGATTGTCTGCAATGCGGTCGAATGACATGGCTCTATGGAAACCGCTTCCCTGAGACAGCAATGGATTGAACCGAGGACAATGCAAGAGAGCTTACATGTGGCGCATCCTGTCCGCGCCCGGGTCGAGCTGCGCCGGGTGTGTCTTGTTCTCGACTCAAGCGCGAAACGATGTGTGGTGCCTTGAACTGTCAAGGCCACTGGCTTAGGGGATGATTCACAGGAGCTGCGAGCCGTCAGCCGAGAATTACTCGAGTATCAAAGGCCATGCTTAGGGGCGAAGAGCATGCGGGCGAACGGGTAAGGCTCACTCGGATGAATTAGGCTTACTGGCGACGCCGGAAGATAAAGAAAATTGAAGCTCCATTCCTTCGGGGGCGGCGCTACGTCAGTGGCTGATGTATATTCTTTATCCCTCAAAGTAGGTCTATTTGAGCGCAAAGTAGCCAGAAGCTTGAACTATCGGATTGGAAAGGACAGAGCTGGCAGGGCTCAGACAGATGTCAGTGATGGCAGCCTCTCTGCGTATGGACACTCCGGGCGTCAAGACGCGGAGGTCCGATGACGTATAGCAAACCGCGACGGCATAAGAGGCGTACGACAGATGTCATGGGCGGCACATGGCTTTGTCGATGAGGCAAGCCGGCAACATTCTGGGCTGCGTTCCGGCTAAAGGTCACGAACCGGGTTCGAGCTGGCGCCGTGCCCTGTTTCCAAAGACTCTGGCCGACTCAAAGTCGAGGGAGGCGGCGTGACGGACAAAGGAGGGAAGGGAGATGGTCTGGTCGCGAGTCATGACAGACACAATACAATACACGGTAGAAGAACGGCGCCAAGTGGTACCGCCCTGATGACAAGAGGAGAAGCCGACTGCCTTGAGGACAGCGGGAAGAGGTCGGGCGTGGGGGTTCGGGGTTGGCGGCCGCTGGCTGGAACTGTCCCGTCCGCGTCACTCCTCGACGTTAATGATGGCCAAGAAGCCATGCAAAAGGTAACTGGAGGATTGTCCGAGCAAGGGGGGCGGGATGGGCGAGGAGGGCCTTTGGAGAGTCGCACAGGAAGCCCCTAGAGTACGAAGCATCCGGGGTAGCTTGGCGGGCTGCAACGACGGTCCCCCTTTTTGTCCAACGCTGCTGCGGTGATTCGGCTGCAGAACTGGGCGCGTAGATGGCCATCGAGAGCGTGCCGCTCAGCAAGGGACGTTGAGCTGCCACATGGGATCGAGTCTCGCGGATGAAACAGGGGTCTAAGGTTGTTCGAGTCGAATCAATCTGAACCTTGTGCTGACCAGACGGCAGACTTGACAAGTATGAATCGAACGCGAACATGGCTTCCCCGATAAAGGCAGAGTTATCGTAAGTACCGACAGATAGGCTACTGATGTTTCGGTGGTTTACGTCTATGGATGACTCGCTGGTTGACCGTCGAGTAATGCAACTGCCCAGGTGAGAAACAACTAGAGCGCACCGGGCGTTTCGTCTTTTAAGCTCTAAAAGGTGCGCCCAAGTCGGACGGCTCTCCAGTGCTCACGCCTTTTTGTCCAGGCTCGGTCACGATGTTGTCATACACACACGGCGGCGGCGCGGCTTCGAGGGGAGAGTGTCAGGGGCAGGCTTCGCAGCGCCCGTGCAAAAGTCCGGAACTCGGCCAAACGGCAACGAGGATAGCACTCCATCCGGGGGCGCCACGGCAAGCGGATGCAGCTCACGATGGGGGTGGTGTACGCCACAGCGTTCTTAGAGAGGTCGAGGGACGGAACCCTCGAGCCTGGTCGCGGCCGTGGCGAGGCGTCTTTGCATTATGCCGAGCCGTGTCTCCAACATGTGCGCTATATCGAGGGTGGCGCGTGCCACAGCAGCGTCCATCCAGTCGGCCAAGCCCAAGACTGCGCGACTGTCGATGCAATCTAGGACCACGACGCACAGAGGTGCGGGTGCATCCCGTGATGCTGTCGCGCCGGTTCGAGCCGGGTGGCGAGAGGGATTTGAGCTGTCAAGACTTGGATTGATTCAGGCATGTCCCTGTAAGTCGGGACTGCGAGGCCGGAACCTGGCCCTGGAGGCTTTGGCTTGGCGCCGGAACTCATGATGGATTCCTCGGCGGACCCGGAGCGGAGTGGGGCGGATTCGGCGGGGTCTGGCTTGTTGCTATTTCTGGATCGGGCAAGCGGCTTGCCCCGGATCCAGCGACCAAGACTTCGTATCACGGGATCCGTCGACGGCTAGATCTCAGAAACCTAGGACAGAAAAGGGTAGGCAAGCAAGAAATACGAGACACTGCCTTGCCGCTGGCCGGCTACTCCCAGCTATATCTAGCCGGCTGAGACCAACCTTTTGACTAGCTAACACGGCGATTGCCTATTGTAGTCGTGCCTCGTTGATGCTGCTGTCGCTCAAGGTCCTCAACGAAGACGAGAACTTTACTTCGTAGACTAGGGACAAAGGTCCGAGATGCTGGAAAGCCACGCCGTCAGCTGTTGATGTGCCAACACGGGAAGCTAGCGCGACTAGGCGGTTAGCATGGCGGTAGTCACAAGCACGAGTTCGTCTGTGCCTTGTCCTCGCAGCGATTCGCATCCTTGCACCCCAGCCAGTCAGCCACTCTTGGGTGCGCGTGAAACGTTGCAGTTCCGCATCTGCGTACCGTACGTGTTGTCTGCGCCTCATCTGGTGATTCGCCCAGAGCTGACCTCTTTGGTGGCTGACCGATTGAGGCTGCTTCCGGGAAATACGGCTCTGTGGGGACGTTGGATTCAAGGTGTGCAGTCGTCAGGCGCGAGGCACAGGAACCTTTTTTTGTTTTTTGTTTTCCCCTTTATGCCATCAGGGCTGCAGCCGCTGCCGGGGGATCCGTCTCGGAACTGGCGAGTGCCGTCTGTTCGACTCGCGCGGCGCATCCGAGGCGCGCCCGTCTTTTCTTTCTCACTTTCCTTTTTGGCCAGATGCACATGTTTCATAGCTTCATTTCTTCTGCGTCCGTGACAGCCCACGGGTGGTTCGTGCGAAATGGTGCAATATGAGTTTGTGGCCTGTTCGACCGGGGAAATGAGCGGCGTCGAATGTCATTTGCTCGTCCGAGCCTAAACAGGTCTTTGACGTCCACAGTAATCTGCTTTTTCGCTCCGACGTAGGAAGTAGAGTCCAGGTTAGAGAATTGGCGGAGAGCACGGAACGGATGGCCGTGCTGGTGCAAGAGAGAGATGAGTGCAATCAATTACGTCGTCAGTGTGCTGCTGTGAGACGATCAAAGCCGCCCTCGGACGTCGGTTCCACTCGCGGACCAGGATCCTGGGCATGAATGGGCGCAGTGGGTCGGGGCCCCTAAGGTTCTCTTTAACAACGTTCCAACAATTCTCAACGGGCGATAAATCCGGGCTGCTTGCGCAATTGAAGAAATACCTTAGCCCGTGCTTTTCCTTCCACGCGCGCACGGGGTTATTCTTACCCGGGCCGTGGCCACTATCGCCATCTTCCTCGAGGATAAAAGAGACGCCTTTCTCGAGAAGCTCCGGCTTAACGTATCCCTCTAAGACCTTCTCGAGATAGACCTTTTGACTCATCTTGCCATTCGTATTCGTCGAGACCTCGTACCAAACTAACGGGCTCTTAAAGTTATATCCAATACACGCCCACGCGTGTAATAGCTTGACTTCCGTGTCCTTCGGGATGCGTTTCTCTTGGAGGTTCTCGGGCCGGTTCCGCGTTCCCGGAGGTCTTGCAATTTGAGCATCGCGCTCGTCATCGTAGCCAAAGTGCGTCTCGTCGGAGAAGAAGATATCGTGCCAATCTTCCTTCTCGGGCCGTTGCGCAAGAGCTTCTTTTGCGTATTCAATACGCCGGGCAGCAAGCTTCGGATCCGTATAATCAACTTGCTGGGCTTTACGCTTATACCAGCCGCGGCGCTCGAGGCTCCGTTGAATCGTTCTCTTCGAAGCGTCGGTATCGACTCCAGCTTCGGCAGGCATAGAGACCCAAGGGAGTCGCCGAGCCTCAAAGCCTTCCTTTTCTAGTAAATCCTCTATTGCATTAACGTCGGCATCCTTAAGAATTCTCTTCCGTCCTCGTGTTTCCGGCCTATTAGGTTGGTTATGACGTGTACGGTCGGATAGATCAGAAAGAATCCTATTGCCCGTACGGCGCGAGACTCCGTGTAGCTCGAATAGCTGCCTCTTTGAGACTGGAAGGTTGAGAGCAACAGCTGCCTCAAAGGCTCCTCGGAGACGTGCCTTTCTAGGCGTAGAGTGGTGTGGTGCACCCATTGCTACTGCAGAAGAGGGAAAAAAGGGGGGAAAAGGGGGGGGGCTTTTGTGGGGGGGCGTATTTTTTGGCACCCGCTTGAGTGGTGACAGTTTGCCCTTTCCGGGGTACTAACTAGCAAGATGGGATGCTTGGAAACGCCCATCGATCGGACAAAACGTCTTCAGCGCCGCATCTTTCGTGGTATCGCCAAGTCGGCGAGCGCAATCCGCCTCCTCAATTCTGGTCACGGTTGATGGTACGAGCAGAAATGCATGGCCGAGGGTGAAACTGGGACATGGCGCAACAGAACCAGAAGAAGAGCGAGAGACAGAACCTGAATCCAAAGGTAGTCCTTGTGTGCATTAGATGCTACCTCCCAAGTAGCAGAAAGAGGGCACTGCGCTCTGGCCGGCGCCGGGCCCTGGCTAAACGACGATTATTGCCCGCTATAGCAGGCGCTTTGTCGATCGACGGACGTGGTTCCCGTTTCGGGCGCGACTTGTGTGCTATTGTCTTGAGGCTTGATCTGGAGCACTGACGGGCTGGCGGTTGAAGCCGAAAAGTCGATCTTCAGGGAGGCCCGTTGGGTCTGATGGAATACCGCAAAGTCAAAATGGTTGCAGACGTTGGGCCTGAGGTATCCAGGTGCCGTTACAAGGTCGAAGGTACAGTGCCACGAGATGCTGCCTCGAGCCATTGTACCGGCGACCACCAACACGATGCAAATACGGCGATACGCACAGTTTCTCGTTCTTGGTAAGACATTCGACCAACTTATCGGGCTCGTCCAGTCCACACATCTCCAGTCACCAAACAGAACCAGGGCAGGCTTCCACGATGCACGTCCCAGCCTCCTTTGCATGGCCCCGACGGATCAAGTAGAGTGCAGTAGTCGGTACTTGGACTCAGCAGGGGTTCCTCGATACAGTATCAATGGCGCAAAAAAGGCCTTGGCTGTGTGGCAACAGCAAACGGGCTGTGCCTGCCTTCTGACACTGACACGCCTCGCTGTGCTGTATGTACTCGGTACCCCCTCCCTCCATTGACACTCCCGCACTCCCGTCTCTCTCCTCACCATTCCTCTTCTCCCTCTTGTACGGAGCAGGTCTACCCGGGTCTCGCCTCCTCTTCCCAATCACCCACCCCCCCTTCCTCAATCCCTTCTCCGCTTCTTCCTTCCTTCCCCCAACCGACATTCGCCAAACCCGACGTCTCCCGACCAAGACGCCCTTGGACTCTCTGGCCAAGGCCACGAATCTTCATCGTCGCCCTGCCCTTCACCAACACTGGCGACTGCAGCGTCGACCATTTTACTGCCGAGAACTACCCTCGCTTCCACGACGTCACCCCCAGCAACCACCTTCTCTCCCTTTGTCCGAGATTGAGCCAAGAGTAAGACGCATTCCTCACCGAGCCCCCTTTGCACCCTTGGACGTCACGCTTCCACGCGCTCGAGACACCGCGGCAACCCCGAATCGCCTTCTGCCTCTTCACACCCAAGCCAAGGTCTCATCGCCCGTGTCTTGGATTAACGCTGCGTCGAGCACTGCGCGCCTCCGCGACAAACACCCCCTGCGAGGAGATTCGATCCTGACGCTACGCGTTGGTTCTTCCATAACGCCTCCCGACGTCCGCTCCCGTCCCCGTCGTGATACCACACCAGTCTCTTTCTCGACCTCTTGCCGCGGCCTTGGAGGAGACGCCTTTCTCAACCGCGAACGCCCTCGCTGCTGCAGCCGCCAGCTTCGCCCTGGCGCTGCTGGATCCAACGGCTGCGTAACCAACGACTCGACTCGGTTTAGGCTCCCTCCCAGACGTCTTCCAGCCTCTCTCTCTCTACTTCCTCGACGACATGAACAACTATCCTCACGGCGACCCTTACGAGAGGCAGCCTCTCGACTCTTACGCCTACGACGGGCCCTCGCAACATCCAGCCGTCCGCAGCCATGCTTACCAAGGCTACAGCGGCGCTCACTCTCCTTACCACGATGACGTCTCCCCCCAACGCGTCCTAGATTCTTCATCCTCATCCTCGAGCCGCTCTCGAGGCTATCCACAACATTACACCAACGCAGACTACGACGCCCCCCCTCCACCCCGTCACGCCGACCACGGATACTATAGCGCTGGCGCTCCTTCTCGTGGCCCCGGCGACGCAATGACGTATGGCCCCCAGCAGTATGTCCACGATGTCACTTTAGGTGCTGACCTTTGCAGCCAACCTGCCGCCGGCGGCATGGCGGGCCTCGCTTACAACGTTACCGACTACGACGCTCGTGGGGCAGTTCCCGTTCCCATGCACTCCACCAGCCAGATCCCTCCACCGCCATCGCGGGCTCTGCGTCCGGACGCATCGCGGCAACAGATGCCCCACTACAGCGCTGTTGGCGCTTCTCCCTACGATCCATATGGGAACCGCAGTCATGCTGCTCTCGACCAGGACTCCCACTCGAGTCTAAATCCCTTCGGAACACCGCCAGCGACGCATTCCCCATCGAGGAGTCTCAACAGCTTCGGCCGCCCCAGCTCGTTTGCCGATGATCCCTACGCCTACTCGAGCAATCATCGCCAGGAAGGGGCCAATCTCGGCGTCGTTGACCCTCACGCGATCGAAGACGATGGCGACGACGGACTCGACTACCAAAGGCGCCCCCAACGCAATTCCATGTTTGGCGCTCCCAGTTCCAAGTCTGGGGCTCGAGCCGCTGCTGCAGGCGCAGGAGCTGGACTAGGTCAGTATATGGTTTCTTGGGCGCAAGACCTTTGCTAATGCAACGATTCAGGTGCCGAAGCTGCTACTCGCGGTCTCCGCGCGGGGGCAAGCCAGGAGAAGCCCTCTGAGTGGCTCAAGGAGCAAAAAGGTCGCAGTAAAAAGTGGAAGTGGATCATCATTATCCTAGTGTTCCTCATCATTGCCGCGGCCATTGTTGGCGGTGTTGTCGGCTCCATGGTCATGGGCAACAAAAAGGGCAAGAGCAGCTCCGACAAGTCGGCGGCAGACGACACCAAAGAGAACGGGGATCTCAGCATCAATAGCGCCGAGATCAAAGCCCTCATGAACAACAAGGACCTGCACAAGGTCTTTCCCGGCATGGACTATACACCGTACAACACACAGTACCCCGACTGCGTTTCAAACCCCCCTTCGCAAAATAATGTCACACGCGATGTTGCCGTGCTCAGCCAGCTCACCAACAAGATTCGCCTGTACGGTACCGACTGTAACCAAACCGAAATGGTGATCCACGCCGTGAAGCAGCTAAAGATGGAAAAGGACATCAAGATTTGGATGGGCGTGTGGCAAGATGGCAACGACACCACCAACAAGAGACAGCTGGAGCAGATGTGGACCATTCTCGACACGTACGGCGCCGATCCCTTTGAAGGCATCATAGTGGCCAACGAGATCCTCTTCCGCAAGGAAATGACCATTTCGTCTCTGTCGACTGTCCTCAGCGACGTGCGCACCAAGTTATCGTCCAAGAACATCAAGCTCCCCGTGGCGACGTCTGACCTCGGTGACGACTGGACGGCCGAGCTCGCCAAGGATAGCGACTACGTCATGGCCAACATTCATCCCTTCTTTGCCGGAGTTTCGGCCGACATTGCCGCATCCTGGACCTGGACTTTTTGGGAAGGTAAAGATGGTCCGTTTTGGAAGAGCGACAAGAACAAGAACATTATTGCCGAGACCGGCTGGCCTAGCGACGGCGGCAAGAACTGCGGAGAGTCAAAGACGACATCGTGCGAGCCGGGCTCCGTGGCAGGCATCAAGGAAATGAACACATTCATGAATAGCTGGGTATGCCAGGCGCTCACCAATGGCACCCAATATTTCTGGTTTGAAGCCTTTGACGAGCCGTGGAAGGTTCGCTTCAATGAAAAGGGCAAAGAATGGGAGGACAAATGGGGGCTCATGGGTCTGGATCGCAAGCTCAAGGACGGCATCAAGATTCCAGACTGTGGCGGCAAGACTGTATCATGATGAACCGTGCTTCACTACGGTTCGATTACGGATGGCCGAATAGGTCAACATACGACGACTACGATTCGCCCATCCATTGCACATGTTGACGCGGGGCAATCATGAGAAACTGCATACGGCTTGTCATTGTTGGCGTTGGTGGAGTTGAGAGGAAGTGGCCATCCTGACGGCTACATTCCACGGCGTGCATTATTCTTGTTTGTTCGTCGGATCGTGTCGCGCATAGAGCGTCGCGGCTTCGAATTTGCTGCTTGTCGAAGATCGTCCATCATGCTGTACCGGACGCTCAAGAAGTGGTTCAGATACGGGCGGATGATATGTTTTGTCTCTCGGAGGCCGTGGCATCGGAGGCTCTGGAGGTCTTGATACAGTAGAGCGTCCATGAGCGGACAATAATGTGAGAAAATGGATAGGTGCCGTCTCGTTTGCTGTGTCCTCTGCGCAGGGTGATTGACTCGCTGGCGGCACTGTGCTTATTCTAAAAGTCGAAGCTGTCGATGTGGTCTTGCTTGGAAGTGGCTCGATGTTTCGATTCTTACCAGAAGACCGCACAGTCTTGGTACAGCAGGTGAAGTAGGGCGGCATGTTAACCTCTTGACAAGGCCAGATTTGAGCGGGTAGAGCGGGCTGATTGGAAAGTGATTGCACAGCACTGTTGCATTTGGGCATGCTGAGCCTCATGTGGGCATGGATGTCTCGACTCAGGTAGGTTCCTCGGGCTTGTCGTCGGATGAAGCGCTGCCCTTTCGACCAACACTATCGTCCGCAGCACTCGCAGACGCCTCGCCTGCCACCTGGGAGGCGGCGCGATAGTAGATGGAGGTGCTGGAAAAGGCCGTCGTCGAGGGGTCCGAGGGAAACGGAACGACGGTGTGCGTCGAGTGCATGGCCCGAAGCGGTTCGAGGTCGGCGGTATCCGGGAGGCAGAGTCTGCGGCAGGGGGAAGCACCCGAGTAAGCCCCAAGAGACAAGAGTTGAAGGGTCCCAAAAGAGACGGGAAGGGGAGGCCTTACTGGTCCCAGACGTCCCAGCCGGTGCCGACAAAGATGGCGGGCGGGCTGTCGGCGCACGGCAGCGCGCGGGCGTAGACGGGGCGGTAGAGGTGGACGCCAAAGAGCAGGGCGCGCGGGCCGGCGAGGGCAAAGGCGGCGGGAGAGTCGACGACGGCGTGGCCGAGCGAGGTGATGAAAGCGCGATCCGAGGCGGAGAAGGCGGGTTCCTGAAAGGTGCAGGCGATGGGCGCGGCCGAGTGTTTCTCTACGGGACGAGGACGCGTTAGACTGCTCTGCTCTTTCCATCTCTCTTTCCCCAGACATCTGCTACTGATGTCGCAAAGAAGCGAATGGGGTTGCGCGAAAGGTACCTAGCTCTTGGACCATGACGAGAAAGGCGACGAGCTGCAGAAAGGTCCGGCGCTTGGCGTCCCACGAGCCGTCGGGGGGGTCAAAGGTGCCGATGCCGAGACACACGGCGCGCGAGACGGGACCGGCGGCAGCCGCGATGCGGCGCAGGGCGGCACAGGCTTCAGACGCGGTCCAGGATGCGCGTATGCGCTCGTACTCGGCCGCGATCTCGGCGACGGGGCGGCAGGCGTCGCGCGAGGACGAGGCGTTGACGACTGGCCGACGGTCAGGGGGCGCGGGCTTGCGACTGTCGGCGGCGCGGATTCGCCCAGCGGACGAAGAGTGTCGGCGGCGGCCGCGGGTCCTGGGCTTGACGACGGTCCATTCCTCGACCGCCTCGTGGCCGGCAGACGGCGGCGGAGGCATGGCCGTGGAGTGGTGTTTGGGATCGGGGAGTGCGCCGGCCGAGAAAAAAAAGTTGGTATCGCGGGGTTAGATTAGTGTTTTTCTTAGGCGCTACCGTCGCCTTAAAAATTATAAGTTCGTAGCGCCACCTTGTTAAAAAATGATGTACTTGAAATAGTTGATAAAATATATAAAATATATTACAGGCTTATTTAAATATAAACACTTTACTTAAATTACTAGTAGAATATAAATATATAGATAAATAAACATTTTCCTATAAATAAGATACTTAGATTGTCGTTTTAAAATAAGTAGCTGGATAGCTTTTGTGCGAATATTACCTCGATTATACTGATCCCTTAATTATAACTTTCGGTCTATTACTTTTGTAATACTCTTTGGTTGGACAACATCCTGTTATTTCGGTCAGTTGTCATGGGCTAAAGAATGTCTACACGGAAAGCCCAGTCTGCGCCATGGGCGTTGCAGATTTTCCCTAGGACCTGGCTAAGTTGTTACGTTCTCTTTCGCCTTTGGCCGCCCATTGGAGCTGGAGCGTTTCGGCGCAACAGGCCGTCGTACGGCTACGTACCGCTTTGCCCCTCTGTGGCGTGCCTAGTTACACTAACATAGGCTCGTCCGGTTTGTCTCTTGGGAACCTGTCAACTTGTCAAGTGTTAAAAGAAGCGAACAGAACCAATTATCTTGCCTTGAATCCTAAACGCCACGCTCCAAGTTGTCGTACAAGTATTTCAGAGTACATCGTAGCTTTTCATCCCGCTATTGTACAAGCTCTTCACCCCGTAGCTAACTAGACTTACAAGCCGTTCTGTTTCCATCTCAACGTTATCAAACTGCCACTGGTTGTCTCCCCCGGCATCTCCATGCATCTTTGCGTGAGCTCGAAAGTAAGACATGCCTAGCATTTGCGCCAGGTTGCGAAAACCCTTATGCTGGAAGCCCTCCGGTAAGATTTCGAGAACAGCCGATCCAGGCTGGAGGAACATTAGGTGCGTGAGGCCCGCCCCATGCACCCCGACCAGCAAGTCGGTTCCTCGGACAATGTCCAGCTGCTCTGCAAACGGCATTGTAGCAAAGTCGACGACGTTGAGCTTGATATGAGGAATCCTGTCTTTCAGGGCCAGCATATGCGCGTCCTCGTCGATGAGCTTCCGGGTGTTGGTACGACGGATGAATGTGACTTTTACGCTGTTGTCATCCTTGATGGGTGTCCCGGTTCGATACGCAGAAAGAGCACGGGAAATGAAAACTTTGACAAGGACGGAGTCTCGACATAGTAAGTCGTCCCAGTCTCCTTGCCACAGAGGATTGCTTCCTCCGGCGAACGGGATAATGATATCGGTTACGGGCTCTGACGAGTTGAGATCGCGGATACGGCGGACGGGCATCCTTGCAAAGTACTTCCATAAGTCGATAAAGGGGCCATCTTCATGGTCATCCGCTATTACAAGCTGTGTTGTATCTGCGGCGTCTCGTGATAAAAATGGCTTCCCAGTCTCGGCGTCGAGACCTATTCGTAAAACATCGAGGCTCCAGGAGAGACTCATGACCTCCATGAGCGAGTGCCACAAGTTGCCTATGCCTTCACGCTTCAACAGGACTGTAGTCGTCTTTGGCCGTTTTGCGGACATCGTCTTGTCTAGGCGAATCGTCTCATTCACAACAAATCCAGGGCCTGTCTCGTACCAGTATCTTGGTAGATACTCTGGCGTAACGGGGACTCCTCTTGCTAACTCGTCCGGCGGTATTGGCCTGGGCTCACAACCCAGACGGAACCGACGTGATGACTCGTCGAAGACAGCACGCCGCGCATGACACATGGCATCGACGCGCGGTGGGTCATCTGGAGCGGTGCTCGAGAAGAAGCAGGTGAGACGCGAGGTAGACTCGTCGTTGCAAAGAGAAACGGAGAAATTGCGAGCATTTTCGAGATACCGTGTGCTAAATCTATCTTGACACCAAGGAGTCTCGGAAGAGCTAGCAACGCTGTAATCGTCCGGCAAAGTGGAGATCTTGCGCGAAGTAGAGATGTGAAAGTCTGCTACCGAATGTGGTCGGTGGAATTCGACGCCTAATCGATTATACGACTGCGAAAGAAACAAGAGTACAAGTGCGAGCACTGCTAGCGCTTTGAGGAACGCCCGAGAACGATAAGGGGCATACATGATCATTCTCGAACAGCGCTCTCAGTCGAGTTGCAGGCCAGACAAGATTGTTGTATCCCGAGCCTGGGGGCAGTGCGAGCGGTTGGGGTGATGATGGTAAAAAGGGGGCATAGAGACAGTTTCGGCCCCGGGGACCAGGAGATTGGAAAATATAGCGAACGCGGACATACTAGGCTGCAGGGGAAGGCCGTCCAAGGACCAATATGTACAGTTACGTAGGCGCGGGGAATACAGGTATCAATCATCGTGTGCCTATTTCTAGAGCATGCTTGCCACAGTCCTGGTTCCCCATACTGCATAGGAGTGGAGTGGGCGGCACAAGGCTAGGTCCCATTGGGTGGTTTTGCTGCTGTTGGTTCTACTTCGTATATTTCGCTCAAGTTAATGACCTGTATTTGTTACCCGTTGGCTCAGCTTAGTTGGCCGGGTCCGGGTCGTTGGCGGACGCTCCGCCCGTCCAACCTGCGGTGTCAATTAGTTGGCATGCGACGCCACATCAGCCACAAGGAACTCTTGACCAACGAGAGTTCAAAACGAGCCCAGGTAGTCTTCTGAACTGACGGATAGTGAGTACGCCCTACTGTTCCAGCAAAGACTCGTCCTTGACAAGTTTGCCATCAAACATTCTACAATGAGAGCTACTTGCCTTTTGCCCAGGATGGGTCATCGTCTTGGGTTCCCGCCTGATCAACAGACCTGTCTGGGACCATACATATCGCAGCGAAGACAGGATGAATGTTACCACTGGTCGTGAATCCTCCTTGCATCTGTTCTGCTCGGTTTATGGATTCTTGACTGCTTCTGCGCCGAGGTAATGGCGCTTGACTGCCAGACGGAAACCTCTGAGTCGACTGCTTCATATCGCATCCATCATCCCATTCCTCCGACTTTCGACTTGTTTCCGTTCTCCTGAGTCCTACCCTTTCAATCTTCCCCAACTTTGCTCTTCTTTGACCACGCGCAAGAGGACGTAAGAGGCTACTTTCCACAGGGGAAGCAACCATGCGACCCAAAAAAGCTTCCGTTCTACTAACGCCGGCTTTATTGGTTGCCACCCAAGATTGCTTTCCTGGCCCGATTTCAATCCCATTAATCAACGCCACTCTAGCGAACGGCAAGTCTCGGCGTGGTGTCAATATCAAAGTCGGAACGCCACAACAGGAGTTCGCTTTCCTGCCAAAGTGGTAAGCGGCCGCTCTCAATTTCATGCTTAACTGGCGGGAGGTGAAGTTTAACTGGTAATATTAGGGACAACAATAACACGTTTCTGTACGGGTCGGAATGTGATTCTGTTGAGCTTACACACTCCAATGATGCTTGCAAAACCTTTCGAGGCGGCGTCTACGAAGATAAATCAGATTCCAAAGGCACGCTAGCTTCTTCATCCGTGAAGCCTCCTCCTGACTTGTGGAGCTCGAAGACGTACGACATCTTCACGGAGACCCTGGACCTTGGCGGCAACAACAGCCTGCGCAATTTCCCTCTGGCGGCACCAAAGAACTACAAGGATTGGAATCTGCAAGCGTACGATCCTCAGAACATCATCGGATTAGGCCCTGGCTCTACCCTTATTGAGGCATGTCGCAAAGCTGGACGCATTGCCTCTGACTCGATTGGCTTCTATTGGGGTCTGGACGGCGTCCTCGACAAAGATCAGACGACGGGCTCCTTTGTTCTCGGGGGCTTTGATAAGGGAAAGACGTACGGTAACGGCCGTACCGAGCACTTAACGGATCAACCCGACTGCCCCTCGAGAATGGCTGTAACCTTGAGAGATATTGTCCTCAACTTTCCTAATGGAACGGATGCTTCCATATTCCCGAAAGAAAACGGAGGCGAGATCCTAGCCGCCTGTATAATTCCCGAGCGTCCATCTCTGATGGACATGCCCCTGACACCCTACTTCTACAATTTGCTTCAGAAGATAGGAAACGAGGAATGGAGCCGATCTACGGGGGTAGATTGGTGGAATGTGATACTCAACCCGGCATTGCCTCTGTAAGAAAACAAGAAGCCCACAATCGTCTCGTCGAGAACACACTGCTGATCTCTGCTAGTTTTCAGGGTGACCTCACCCTCGTGCTGAACAACGACTTGCAGATTAGGATACCCAACCACCAACTCATATTTCCCAAAAGATATATCGATAAAGACGGAAATTTGGCCGTCAACTCATCTCAGCCTGTCTTGCGGATAAATTCCCTGCAGAACACGACCGCGAATGTGCTGCCGGTTATTGGTCGATACTTCTTCACCAGCGCGTATCTGTTCCTCAATCGTGATGCCCAACAATTCACGCTCTGGCAGGCGAATCCCACCTCGGAAGAGAATCTTGTCCCTGTCAACAGCAAGAATGAGGTTGTTCCCATAGCTCCGGGATGCACCATTCACACAGAAACATCACCGCGTCCAAATCCAAAAGGCGATCAAGGCATCAAGCAAGACGAGAATAGGCAAACAGAGTCTCCAGCAGCTTCACTTTCTCCGGGAGCGATCGCCGGCATCGCCGTTGCTGGAGCGGCACTAGTAGCTATTGCTGTTGGCGTAATTTGGTGGTTTCGACTTCGACGCCGGAAGCGAGATGCTAGCGTCGATATAGTTGGTCCCGGAGCAAGGCAGGATGAGCATGAAAGGCTACAAGAGTTGAAGACGTCCGCGATTGGCTGGCCTTCTCAAGGTTACCCGCATTTTATTCCACAGGAGATGCCATCGCAATCGACGAACCAGACGGCTGAGTTGCCGGCTGTGCCCGTTACTAGGTGATTGTACAATATTAGGAAGATGAAGTTAGAAGAATGTGTGAGGGAGAGAAGCCACAGTGCGGCTTTCAATGTATAGCTCAGATGTACCCTTGCCTTTTTGCCGCAATGCTGTTGCGCATACAAGTGGCATTGAAAACACTCTGTATATAAAAGGAGGTGCTATAAAGACATAGAGTGCGGAGTAGGCAGTAATATTTTTGGGTGTTCGGATAGCTGCCACACAGGACCTTCACTCTTTGCCCGCGTTTTGTATAAAAGGAACCGCGACAAGAAGTCGTCAAGGTCCTATAGTTCAAATCCCGTACACTATGCGAACCAGTCGTTGCTAGTGAGGAGCCGCCGCTTTTTGTGATTCTCCACGACGGCCTGGGACAACTAATAAGAGCCAAGGGCGGAGGACTACTGCATGGGATCCCCAGACGCTCTTCTCCGAATCCAGGCCGGCAATATCTCAACGTTCAGGCTTCTATGAATAAGTGCAATATGAAAGAAAAAGACGTAAGGTAGGCCCTTCTCAGGGGTGGTCAAGGTTCTAGGGTAGGTACTTCGTGACAGCGATAGTATGTTGGCCTGACTAAAGTAAATGACAAAATCGTGGATCATGTGTATGGAAAGAGCTTTGCACAGTTCAATTACTGGTCTATGTTGGTAATATAAATTCAATGAGACGTTGCATAGTATATTCGCGTTGTTGTGGTGGAAGTGGTGAGCAGCTGAGATGGCGTTGTCTCTGCTTAGTTTCCTTGAATTTACAGAATCATCGTAACAAAGCCTCGAAATTATGCAACATTGTGCATTATTGAACTTGGCTGGGCAATGAGGTGCTTCGATAGCCTTTCCGACTTCGCATGGGTAATTTGGGGTAATAGGAAACCTCGCTCTGGCTTGACAACCCCAATGCTCGACTGCAAATAATTTGGACTTGCGAGCTGTCCCATATATTCCATCGGTGGCGCCAACCTCTGTGCCGGATCAGAAACGGAACTCCATGTCTCTTTGAAACGACAACAATGCGCGAGGTTGGCGCCAGTCAACTCATTTGCGCCACGTTTCGGGTTACATGAACGTCAAAACCGGAGACTAACAGCAGTGTACAAAACACCAAGTGCCGAGTAGAGATACACAAAGGTAGGTTCTGTAGGGTTCGAGAGACCGTTCAACTCGACTCCAGAATACAGCAGACGCGGCTGCACCCCTTGGGCGTCGCGTCATTCTCTGGACCGTTGGCCTGATACTGGATACCCTGTGCCAGCGTCGAGATCCGAAACGCATGACAATGGCCCGCAATCATGCCCCGACTCGCACGTCCCTCGGCCGGCGCGCACTTAAAAGCCCCGGCGTGCTCGTCTCATGATTCCGCGGGGCGCCGTTGCCCCCTCTTCGACTACAATTCTCGTCATTCGATTCCTCTCGACATTACCACGACATTGCACCGGGTCTGCACGAAATGAAGGTTTACGCACTCGTCGTGGCTGCCGCCGGGCTCGCCGCCGCCCTTCCGTCTGCTCCGTCGGCCAAGGGCCTGACGGGCCTGTACGTCCGAGAACTGACGTCGCCGGGCAACAGTGTTGCTAATAATATGACAATAAAGTAGTATACTGCAGTATATACCATACAATATGTGATTTCCCATATTGTACCAATACAATATGCTCGACGTCATATTGTGACCATACAATATGAGGCCATCCATACTGGCAATATATTACTTGTATTGTTTGTATTGCTTGGTGGTCAATCGCCTTTCCGTTTCCCAATTTACGCCAAATGTGATGACGCGTGAAAGAAAACGCGTAAATACAAGCATGTTTGATGTATTGTTTTTCCTTTGGCCGACCTCCAGGCTGCAAAAGTTTCCTATTGGCACACGGGAACGCGTAAATGTAGGTATAAATCCAGAGGTACAGGGTAGCGGCTCGACGTCCATACTGTTTCACTCCTCACCCCGCTTCTCCCACCCTTCAGAGGACTTACAAGCAATCTCGATGCCTCAACAACGCCTGCCTTTTGTTCAAACATCGCCGCGACGAGATTCGTCAATATCAGACGAGTACTCGGAGATTTCCAGCCGGCAGTTGCATGATCCAGATGAGACCCAAACCACTCAATGCCCATCGTCGCGACCTCGCACAGCCTCCACAACCCCTTCGGCCAAGCCAAGAACATCATGGGTCTTTTCTCATATGCCAGACGAGGATATAGAGACGAAATACTACAATCAGCGGACCGGAAAAGAAGAATGGCGCTGCAAACACTGTGACAAATCGTATTGCTGTTCCGGTGGAACTGCGGCCCCAGCCAAGCACCTTACAGATCCTCCTCCTGACGGTCACGGTCTCCCAAAAGGCGCGCCACGAACAGCCAAGGTCACGAATATACGAACTATTCTCGAGCTAGCTTGTGTTACGGCCAAAGAGCATCCCCGAAAACGCCGTCGGCTCAACGATCAATCTGGAGACTCGATCGACCCAGACCAGCTCGAAGCTTTATACGTAAGGTTTATTACTTCTTGTTCTCTCCCATTTAGGCTTGTGGAGTGCCCGGAATTCCGAGCATTTCTAGCCTACCTTAACACCGATATCGATACTTGGCTTCCAGATACACACGAGACCATCAAGAAATGGATTATGCGGCAGTATGAAGATCAGAAGGAGAAGGTCAAGCAGCGCATCCAGTCAGCAAAGTCAAAAATTCATATCAGCTGCGACCTTTGGACTTCCCCCAACTCTTTGGCCATCTTAGGGGTAGTTGCTCATTATGTTGCAGAAGACAGTCAGTTGGAACACCATGTCTTGGCTTTGAAAGACATCGACAGTGAGCACGATGGATATCATCTTGCAACGGCAATTTTGGAAGTGGTTGATGACTGGGGGTTTGCTTCCAACCTTGGATATTTCGTGATGGACAATGCAGGCAATAACGATACAATGATGAGATCTCTTTCCCTTGGTAAGTACGGCGCACTATTTCTTTTGACTGGCCCTAACATTTACAGGCCTTTTACGTCGATATGACATTCGGTACGATCCCAAATCTCACCGACTCCGCTGCCAAGGTCACATTATCAACCTTGCCGCCAAAGCTTTCCTCTTCGTTACCGATAATGAGAAGCTCAAAGACGATGAACGTGATGGGCATAATGTGACACTAAAGGAGATTGAGGCGTGGCGGAAAAGGGGTCCCCTTGGCAAGCTCCACAACTTCGTGGTTTTCGTTCAAGGAAGTGTTCAGCGACGCCAAAAGTTTTTGGCCATCAGCCATAATCGCAAGCTTGCGCGAGATAACGACACGAGGTGGAGTTCGTGGTACACCATGCTACGAATGGCCTTGCATCTTAGAGGGGCAGTCGAGGGATATTTCAACAAATGGGTGGAAGCAGATTGTGCCGGAGACGAGCTTTCTCCAGAGGACTGGATCATCCTCGAGAAGATCAAGTCTTTCTTGGAGAAGCTCAAAATGACGACAAAGGCTCTTGAGTCATCGTTTGCAACTCTTGACAATGTCCTCTTGGCTATGGACTTCGTATTGGCGCAATTCGAAGCAGGAAAGGAGGCACATATCGACGATCCAATTATGGCACCAATGTATAACTCGGGCTGGGCGAAGATGGATAAATACTATTGTCTTACTGACGAATCGCCTGCCTACGTCGCTGCGATTGTGCTTCACCCTTCGCATAAATGGCACTACATACACGAAAACTGGAAGAAGGAGTGGGTTGACTCGTCAAAGAAGCTGATGGAGACACTGTGGGATGATTATAAGCCTGTGGAGCCGCCTTCCTCTCTATCTGTGGTTCCGTCGACGACCACGAACGAGTTCTTGAACTGGAGAAACAAGCAGCTACAACCAGCACTTATCACAGACGAGTACGAGCGATATTGTAATTCTGAACGGGTTTATGGGTTCACAAGCGCCCTCGCATGGTGGCTGGAGGAGACACAGCAAAAGAACTACCCCTGCCTGAGCAAAATGGCCGTGGATATATTGTCAATTCCCGCAATGTCTGCTGAGCCCGAAAGACTCTTCTCTGGGGCAAAAATAACCATCACAGATCGTCGAAATCGACTTGGGAGTGATGTAATTGAAGCATTGGAGTGCTTGAAGTCATGGTTTGGGATACAGGATTTTCAAGGTGACGATATTTCAGCAACGACAGTCGAATGATGAGGGTCACGTGGGATATACGGGATATATTGTTTTACTGGCAATATATCGGGTTACTGGCAATACAATACAATATGGACCAATGCCATATTGCGCAATACAATATGCACCGCTTGACAATACAATAATATTGCGAGTGGTCCATATTGCCAATATACGTATTGTTTATATTATTAGCAACACTGCCGGGCAAGGTTGACTTTGTCGGGCTGCCAATTGTAGGCCGATGCCGCCAACGTGCCTCTGTCGACGGATGCTGACTTTGCTGGGATGGTAGCGCAAAGATGGAAACGCGGGATCGTAGGAGTTGGTGGATTGGGATGTTATGGAGGTATGTTTGCGAGGGAAACCCGTTGCGGATATGCGCTAATTGATGTAGAGACAGCCAGGTGGAAACATAACGCAAGACAACCATTACCGACGGTTAGTAATTTAGTCTTTGATGCGAGCGCGAGGCGTACTTTTGAGTTGTACGATATAGTCGAGTCAATCGCGCATTTAACCACGAACTATATCCTTTTCCCCTCGTGACGCTGCTCCGGTCGATTCCTTTTCTTGACAACTCAGGTTCAACAGAAGAGACGAGACAGCACACGAGCACTCATTACACAAGCCGACACTGATTTTCGGATCGCCGCCCATTTCGACGCCTTTGCATTCACATGCAGTTGAATCACCAGGAACTCCTCCGTCTTCCAGCCCTCTCAACTCCGTCCCTGGCGCCGGATACAACCCCCCGTCCGCAAAAGACGATCTGGTTGGCGAAACCGTCGTGATTGGCCCGCGTAGCTGCAATGGCACCCTCTCGAGCAGCGGTGGGCGCTTAAGCATCCCCGGCCGCGGCTGACGCTGACACCCTCTGGCACCTCGCCTTTGTGTCCGCCGTCTCTTGTCCAACCAGAGACGCCGCCACCCTGCCATGGACGGGCCGGCCTGGCGCCTGTGGACGCGTGCTCATTGGGCTCCTCTAGGGCTGACCATTCGCTTCGTGAGGGGAGCGATGCGACGAAGACTCTTTTGCATGCGTTGCCTGTGTTCTTTTCTTGATTCCAATCTGCACGAAGCCCCCGTGTGCCGCCCCGACACTTGCGTTTATGCCGGCCGTCCGTCTTCTTTTGGTGACCCCTCTCTTGTCTCTGCCTCTTCTTGATCGTCGTCGCCTGTGCCCAGTCTCTCGTCAGATTTTAAACCCTTGGCCTGTCGCATTCTGAGCGACTCCTTGCCACCCCCGACGGTTTCATCACTATCCAAGGCTTGTCCCGTCTCGTTTCGAGTGATATCCAGCCTCACCTCTCGTCCTTGATCCGGGCTTGGAGCTGTCCATATCCTCGGTGCTATCTCGCGGGAAGCTTCCGCGCCTCGGCATAGCTCAAGCTTCTCACCGCAAACCAAGCGACGAGGCGCCCGTCGTCGGTCAAAATATTTCGTCGACGGCGACCGGAGCGCCATCTGTGTTCCAAGAGGGACCGCTCATTTGCACGAGAGCGCCCTGTGCGACGGCCAGAGGCTGCCCTTCCCGGGCAACACAGAAGCTCACGCCAAAACCCTTCAATCCTCCTCACACAACTCCATAGCCCCAATCGCCATGTTACGGGCCCTATTTCTGGCCCTGGCCTTCGCGGCCTTCGCCTCGGCCCATAGCGTCATCACGTACCCGGGCTGGCGTGGCAATAACCTCGTTACCAACTCGAGCTTCCCCTATGGCATGCAATGGATATACCCGTGTAAGTTGGTTTCCCCGTACCGACAGCCGGCATCGTTGCCGTAAACACGGGCATCTCTGGCTGACCGTCTCGACAGGCGGCGGCATGCCCCTTACCCAGAACCGCACCTACTGGCCCACGACGGGCGGCGCCATTGCCTTTCAGCCTGGCTGGTTTCGCGGCCATGCCAACGCCCTCATCTACGTAAACATGGGCTTCGGCACAGAAGCACCTGACCACGGGCCCATCAACATGTCCAACCCCATGGTCCATCCCTTCCAGATCATCGGCCCGACAAACAACCCATATCCGGGCACCATCTGCCTGCCGCAGGTTCCCCTGCCCGTCAACACGACCGTCAAGCCCGGCGACAATGCCACCATTCAGCTCGTCGAGCTCGCCCAGCACGGCGGCGCCCTCTACTCGTGCGTCGACATCACATTTGCCGCGCCCGGCGACTCTCGAATCGCAGAGATCAACGAGACCAACTGCTTCAACACGTCCGAGATTGGCTTCGCAGACATCTACACCATCACCACAAAGGAGTCGCGCGCCAGCCCGTCGCTGACCTCGTCTGCCGTTGCTCTCGCTCAACGAGCCCTCGGCTGGCTGGTGTATACGCCATTATTTGTGTGCGGCTTCTTTTGGTTGATATAATGGCGGGTCAATCGGAAATGACGACCCCATTGTCCATGGTCACGACTGAATTGATGACTGGGCAAACTGTCATGCCCAAGTCCAAGTCACAATCAACGTGGCCTGGAGGATTCCATGACCGTCGAATGAAGCTGAGGAATTGTCGAATGAATGCGGCATTAAAGCACCCGTCTAGGGTGCAAGTCAAGTCGAAACATCGAATGCGGTCTTCGGACAGATTACCGCAAGGTTGACTTATGGGACGTCTCTATGCCTTTCAGCTTGAACATACTTGTGCAATCATACCAAACATGTAGTTAATGATGCAACGATCACCATGACGGCGGCTCCTCAATGTGACTTGTGTGTGTTTCCGTGTTTCTAAAGCGTCCGTGGCTGAATGGGTCGTAAATGCTCATGCTCAACTCTGCCACCCCCAAACTCCTTCCGCCGCCAAGACATCTATTTTCCAGCAACGCTCAAGCACTCGTCGGCCACGCCTCGCACACGTTCCTCTGAGCACCGTTCCTTGGCGGCTCGCACCCATCCGCGTGCGTCTACGCCACTTGCTGCCTCCGCAGACGCCGTGAGCATCGTGCCTAGCCCAACGAGTCCCCGGTACAATACCTCCGAGTCCGTCTGGTCCTTGAGCGCGGAGCCCGCCACGACAACCAGACGCCGCCTCTGAGTAGAAGAGAGCAACTTCTCCTTGTGCGCAAGCACAGAGAGATTCACAAGACAGGTAGTAACCGCAATAAGAACGTTGCGGTTCATCTTTCCAATGGGCTCGCCGCCAGCGATGCCGCACAGCCGTTCGAGAAACGCAATCGCCTTGTCCGCCTGCGAGCTCGCGACGCTTCGCCCGTCTGCCGATCCAAATAGGTTTGCAACCGCCCGCGCGCCCATCATGGCTGCGTTTTCTGTGGGGGTTGTTCCTGTCGGCATCGAAGCCTCGATAGCCACGTCGAGTAGGGTGTGCTCACGCGGACCCGAATACTGCGCGGCTGCCGGGTACTTCGCCATACAGCGAAGAACATCGAGGCCAGGCAGTCGGTCACTGTACGGCCATGTCGTGACTATCCTGACTACAAGGTCTACTGCCTGGCGACTGACTGGCTTCGATGCCTCCAGGGCCTCTCGCAGAGACTGCAACGTTGCCTCCTCACCAGGATTGAGCGCGACGTCCTTTTGGCCTGACGACACCATGGTCTTGTTGATACTGACCAATTTGGTAAAAATGGCTGAACAAGATATGGTCAGCATTGGAAGCTGCTTTGGCCGCAAAGAAACCCACCTTCGTATTTGGCAGCAGAGATACTCAAGTAGTCCTTTTGAGGAAGCACTCGCCCTTGGGGCTGAGATGCCTCTCCGGGACGATAGCGTGATTCGGTCCCGTACGGATCTGGCCCTGCCGATTGAGACGACTGGCCGAGCGTAGCGCCCTTTGTATTCTCAGTGATGAAGTTGGCGACATTGTCCAAGTAGCTGAGTGGAAGTTCATTGTCGTTCAGGAACTTGGTGGCTCGCTCATACGGGTTCTCACTCAGGTTGTACGGCAACTTGAGCGGAGGCTTGCCGTCCTCAATGTCGACGTCGAAGACGAAGTCGTACGACTGCCCGTTGTATTCCACCTTTTTCCCAGTACTGCCCACGGCATCCACGACGGTGCCGACATTGATCCACTGTTGCTGGCTCATGGACCACTGATGGGCGGTGATGTTGCCGTTGCTTTCTCGTATCATCTGTACCTGACCCTCCTTGGTTCCCGACTTTGACGTCAAGAACTCGGGACCGGGCAACTTTTCCTTGTTGATGCCGCCCATTTGCTGTTGTGGGATGGAAGATGACTTGACCGACTCCTCGAATTGCGACAGTGTTTGTTGATCTGCGACCTGTGCCGGGCGACGTGTAAAGACGCGGGCGACGCCGTCGCTGGCACCTGAGACGATATCGCCAGTCTCGGCATTGACGGCTACTGTCCAAACGGAAATTGCTGGATGGGTGATTGTCTGCACGCACTCTGAACCCTTCCATATCCGCACGGTTCGGTCTTCGCCAGCACTGACAAGCTCACCAGATGGCAGGCTCGTCAAACAGTATACGAAGCTCTCGTGCCCATGAAGCTCACCGACTTGCCGTCCGTTTAGCTTCCAAAGCCTAAGAGTGCCGTCATTGCTGGCACTCGCAATATCGGCGCCACTCGGGTGATTTGCCGGAACCCGGCAAAGGGCTCTCACGACATCGGGTGTGGAGATGACTGACTTGGGCTCTACTTCTCCGGCAGTGGCTTGCGTCAAGTCGAACACGCGGATGCTTTTGTCAGCGCAGCCAGTGACGACGGTCGTGTCATCCAATGCGACGGCGCTCCAAACAGACATTCCTTGGTGGCCCTGCAGCATGAGCTTCGTCTCCCACGTGCCAGTGTCCCAGACGCGCGCCTGGCCGTCCCAGCCTCCAGATATAAGAAATGCACCCGTGGGGGAAACGTCGAGGGTACAGACATTGTGCGCGTGACCGATGAGCAGACGCTCGGCATTGTCCGTAGATGTCGCACGTGGTGATTTGACTTCGATGATCGTGTCCTTTCCCCCGGAGACGACCAGACCATCGGCGCGGCTTTCATTTGCCGGTACGAAGGTGAGCGAGTTGACGTATTCGGAACCGCGGCTCACGAGAGAGGCCGTGAGGACGGGAGGGGTGTCGGCGTCGCGGCGCCAAAGGCGTACCGTGCAGTCTCGCGAGGCCGAGAGGATGACGTTCTCGGAAGGAAAGCATACGGCTCGAACCTGGAGACGACTGGAGTTAGCGATGAAAAAGGATGGACTGGCCTGAAACGGTCAGCCGGGGAGCAACAACGGACATCGGCTTCATGGCCAATGAGCTGCGCTGACAGCCGGAAGTCGCCCGCCATCATGGGCGCCGCCTACGCGCCGTGAACTGAGGAATAGTAGAAGGACACGGCGGGCAATGTCGGTGTATGAATGGTTGGTTCCGAGAGCAGACGCCTGTAGGCAGCGAGGGAGCTGCGAGGTGTAGCGTGAAACTTGACAATTTGTAGGTGGTGACGCGAGATGGTGGCAAAAGACGGTCGATTTTTTGCGGGTACGAGCAAGAGTCGAAGTGAGTCGGTATTCGCGAAGCTGGGTATGGCAGGCAACAGCTGTGCTGCGCAGGGTTGAGGGAGGAGAGGAATGGACGACGGTGGAAGCGAGTAGAGCGACTGGAGCTTACCTGAGCTGAGATGACGAGCAGGTACGAACGGGTGGTGGTGATGCAGCAACGTCGGGTGAGTGACAGCTTGACAGCTCCCCCGCCTCGGAATCCAGGGGCTTGGAGGGGCTCGAGGCAATGGCAATGGTAGCGGATACGCGACTTGGAGCTCATCGGCGCATGAAAATGGTGGTGGATGCGCTGACGACGAGGTTTAGGTACATATCTATTCCGCGCCCTCATGCCGGCCTTGGTCACAACACAGCTCTCCTGTTCAGCAGCCGAGCATCAGCTCTCGTCCGTCAGCCTTTCGTCTTGAAATACTTCGTACCTGCAGTAACATGAAGTGCAAAATCAGTTTCGTTCCACTAACTTATTCCCCAAAAAAGTTCAGTTGCACAGATCATCCCGAAACAGCCGTTGAGCGCTGGCGCCGAGAATGTCTAGGGCAGAAAGGTACGTACCCTACCTTGGCTCCAGCGGTGAGTCCGATAAGCGTCGATAAGGTAGTATCCCCGCCCGCACCCCCCCATGCCCCTTCCCTTTCCGTTTGTGCCCCGCCAACGATTTGCATGAAACATCCATCGGGCCTTGCACCTGACGCTCGCACTCCCTTTTGCATCACAGTCACCATCGACACCTCG
The DNA here is from genome assembly GCA_000956045.1 of Hirsutella minnesotensis 3608. Lineage (NCBI taxonomy): Eukaryota > Fungi > Ascomycota > Sordariomycetes > Hypocreales > Ophiocordycipitaceae > Hirsutella > Hirsutella minnesotensis. The sequence goes on along the minus strand of KQ030527.1, from coordinate 144,144 downwards.
TCTTGGCAGTCGCTTCGTTTTTGGCCCGCAGTCGTTCTTTTCTTCTGTCAGACCCTTCATTCAGCTGGCCGCGCACAAGTTCGGCTCACTGCATCCGCCGAGGTCGTCTTGCATCACGAGCTCGTCGCCATAGCCGCCACCCGCGCCTCTACCCGCTGCAGCTCTGTCCGTGGTGAGCCTCACACGATCCTCTGTGACCTTGCGCGCAAATCACCCGTCTCCTTGCTGACAACTCAATGTCGAGCTTGCAGAGCCTCTCCAAGCTCATTTGAATACGCCATCTCTTACTCGACTTCGCGAGCCCTGCGCTAGACCTCTTCTCATCCCCCCATCGTCTTGCACGACCGGAACTTATCTTTGTCTCCTTGACAATCCCATGCAAGCGTCGAACAAGGCCTTTCAGCCTGACACCATGGCGAACGATAATGCTCGCAGCTACGTCCCGCTCACCTGTCACGGCCACTCGAGGCCTGTGCCGCATTTCAGCTTCTCAAACCTCGAGAAGGATGGGCAGTATTTCATGATCTCGGCTTGCAAGGGTATGGGGCCTTTCGTTACAGGAACAATCGGTACCCAAACTGACGGGGATTAGATGGCAATCCTATGTTACGCGATGGCATCAACGGAGACTGGTACGCTCACCGGCTCTCCATGACCCTGCCCACAATCTGACTTGAATTGCGTAGGATAGGAACCTTTCTGGGTCACAAGGGTGCTGTTTGGCAAGCAAGATTGAGCCCAGACCTTACCTATGCTGCCACCGCTTCAGCCGACTTCACTGCGTATGTTGGCGTCCATTCCTATCCATCAAGCCACGCGCTAACGGTATTTCTGCAGCAAAATTTGGGACACACATACGGGCGAGCAGCTCTTGACATTGCAGCACGACCACATTGTACGAGCCGTTGCATACCCCCCCGACAACTCCGATCTCGTTGCTACTGGTGGCATGGAAAAGAAGCTTCGCGTCTTCGACCTTTCCGAATTCACCGGATCCAACTCAGACTCCCCAGCCACAATCCCCGCGTCTGCCGGCTTCGAGATTGGCGAAGGCGTACACACCAGCTCCATCAAATTCATCTGCTGGACTCAAGACCCCAACATTGTCGTTACGGCATCCGATAAGACGCTGCGCTGGCTCGATCTCCCCAGCAGAGCATGTATCCATCACGAAGTCTTGGATGGCGAAATCAAGTCCTGTGAGATGGTCTCGCTGTCTTCTGAATACGCTTCTCCAGACGACATTGGGGGAGGCAAGCCTGTTCTTGCCGTGGCCGCTGGCAAAACGGCCTATTTCTGGGGTGGTAACCAAGCCATGGAAGAGCTTAAGCGTATCGTAGTGCCGCGCTCCATCGCCAGCGTCGCCCTGGATGTCAAGGGACGCAAGGTGGTGGTCGGTGAAGAGCCAGGCACCTGGGCAAAGGTCCTTCGCTACGACGATGAGAGCGAAATCGAGACTCTCAAGGGCCATCATGGCCCCATCTGGTCCATTGCCTTTGCCCCCGATGGCAAACTCTACGCTACTGCTTCGGAGGACGGTACCATTAAGCTTTGGAAGAACTGCGACGGCCAGTATGGCCTTTGGAAAGGAGGTGCAAACCCGGAGCGTTCCGTTGAGTAGAACGATGCGGAACACATCCACACAAATATCAAAGACGGACGTCGCGGTGAATCGACGGCGAGTCGCAGCTTCACACCTACCAGCAGCCGAGAGGAATCGGACACGAGCTACTCAGACACACTGGTGAGCTCGGCAGAAAGCTCCTTCGTGGCCTCCAGAGGCAGCGGACGCTCGATTGACGAACGCTCTGCCCAGGACAGCTGGAGGGCGGGACGTGACAGCCACTACTGATGATGCCTCGCTTGTCTCATGCCTGGACCTCATGGCATATCAAGCCCGCCGAGTTGGGATGAGCAGGCAGTGCGAGACCGTATTCAAGGATTCGGCGATGCCGTCTTCTTGGGGCTTCTGCCAGGTGCGAGTCTCTCTGGCTGACGTTGTCTGACCCAGTAAAGGAAAAGGTGATGTACCCGGCGAGGTGGACATGTGTAGAGAACGGCCGTATCCGTCTCTTACGGCCTGTATGTAAGTTGTGGCCGTTCCTGAGTTCATCGCGTAGCGAGCCACTTACACCTTGCGCAGAGCTCGACATGCCTTTCCTGTATGGAGGAAGCGAAAGAGGGGCGATTGGCTTGGGGTTGGTCTTGCGAATAGGGCTCATGTCACCATAGGAAGATGCTTGCTGCTACCATATTTACCTTTATTTCTGACAATAACAAATCATGTTCCACGACGGCGAAGGGTCGCGGTGCAGCACCGACACGACCATGCTTTTAATGATCTCCCGCGTGAAGGGTTGGGATAGCACGTTGACCTTGAACAAAACCTGCTCAAGTCTCACATCGCAACAGGCAGGAGGGCGTAAAGGGAAAAAAATATGAATTTGATGCGAGTGAGATCGTGGAGGAGTTGTAGCTTTGTTGATGTGAGGCATCATCCCCCGGCGGCCAGAACAGCAAGCTTTGCCACTCGGGAGCCATTTGAAAAAATACCATGCTAGTGCATGTGATAAAGTCTGCAGCAGAGGACAGTGCCGCAAGCTTTGGAACTGCCAATGACTCCCTCTCCGGGCCCTGTAAGACGCGGCCATCTGATGGCTGAGTGGGCGGCCGCCTGTGCCTGCAGCTCGACGACACAGAGAACGTCAAAGACAGCCACTAGCACGAGCTGAAGATGCCGGAGGTTGGCCACGGGAGGCCTCGAAGCCTACAAGATAAATGGGCAGGCACGGCATCGGTCTGAGTCACAGCTTGCTTCCGTCCGTTTCTTTACAAACTCTAACTTGACGACGCATCTACGTGGACGAGGCGCTCATCCAAACCGCTGCGTCACATCCCGAGAAGTTATCTTTGAGTACAGGAAAACCTCGACGAGAAAGGTTCAAAGCTTGATTGTAGCTTCACTTTTGTCATTTCCGCCTCCTTTTCAACCACTATAAAGGGCCTGAGGGCCTCGGTTTCTTCCCACGTCTCTTCCTTGCATCCAGTCAACACAGCATCATCGACACCCATTGGGCCCGAGTTTGCTTCATCCAGTCATCATGTCTGCATACATGGGATGGCTAGACGACAATTTATACGAATCGTCCGGTTGCTACATCCAAGTAGGTCCGAGCCGAACCGTGCTTCCGCAAATCAACGTTCAGGTCCACGCCACGATTCTTGCGGCTACTTCGCGCACGACTCTCACACAGACCTTTGTCAATCCCGACCACAGAAAAGCCCTTGATGAGGTCAGCTACGACTTTCCTCTTTACGATGGCGTGGCTATCGTGCACTTCGTGTGCACAGTCGGCACCCGCACCATCAAGGGCATTGTCCAGGATCGCCGGGTTGCCAAGATGATGTACGAAGAGGCCGCCAAACAGGGCAAAGCCGCCGCCTTGCTCGAACAGAGTCACAGGGCTGCTGATGTCTTTACGGCGCGCGTCGGTAACGTGCCTGCGGCTGGGCGAGTCAAGGTCGAAATCACTTATATCGGGGAGCTCGAGCATGATGTCGGAACCGACTCGGTGCTCTTCACCATTCCGAGCCGCATCATGCCAAGATACGACGACAAGCATTATTTGGGATACCGGCAACCCGGTATCCGTAGGGCAGGGATCAACGAAGGAGGTGGCGAGATGTCCATTACCGTCGACGCGGAGATGCCCCAGGGCTGCTCCATCAAGAGCATTCGGTCCCCAACGAGCAACATATCAGTCTCGATTGGCAAAGCTTCCGAATTCTCTTCGGCCAAGGATGAGCCGCCCTCGGCATCGAGAGCCTCGGCTACTATGTGTCTCGGAGCCACAGGGCTGTGGCTTGACTTTGTCATCCAGATCAGCGTCGATGGCCTGACGGCTCCCTCGGCCGTACTCGAAACGCATCCGGATTCCCAGCGGCGAGCCCCGATGACGACTCTTGTGCCCAGGTTTCATCTTCCTACAACGAAACCCGAAGTTGTGTTTGTGTGTGATCGCAGCGGAAGCATGGATGACGACCACAAGATGCCCAACCTCATTGCGGCGTTGCAGCTTTTCTTGAAGTCGCTTCCTGTTGGAACCAAGTTCAACATTTGCAGCTTTGGAGATCATCACACATTCCTCTGGCCAAAGTCCCGAGTCTACAGCCAGTCCAACCTGGATGCCGCTGTTAAACACGTCCAGAAGTTTCAAGCAGACTATGGCGGAACCGTCATGTACGAGCCATTGGAAAACACATTCAAGCGGCGGTGTGCCGACCGGAACTTGGAGGTGTTTCTGCTCACCGACGGTGATATCTGGAACCAGGACGTCGTGTTTGAAATGATCAGACGTCACGTCGCACTCTGTAAGGGTGCAATCCGCGTCTTCACTTTGGGCATCGGGGACAATGTCAGCTCGGCTTTGCTTCAAGGAGTTGCTCGTGCCGGAAACGGATTCGGCCAAGCTGTAGCAAATGGCGAGAACATGGACAAGAAGATCATCAGAATGCTCAAAGGAGCGCTCACCCCGCACATCCACAACTACGCCCTCGAGATCATGTACGAGACTGCCAATGACGATGAAGACTTTGAAATGGTGGAGGTGATGATGGAAGGACTTGAGCTCGAGCAGAAGGACAACAATCTGGCGGCTGAGAAATCGAGCGACGCAGAGCTCACCAAGAAGCCCATTTCGCTTTATGATCCCAATGTCAAGAATGAGGATATGGAGATGCCGAGCATGTCCATGGAGGAGCGCAAGGAGCTTAGCGAGCTCCCGGATGCACCGCCGCCACGATACCTGCAGACGCCCGTCGAGGTTCCGGCCCTGTTCCCGTTCATCAGGACGACACCCTACGTCATGCTTTCTAACTCGACTCCAGACCGCGAACCCAAGAGCGTGGTAGTCACGGCGAAATTTGATGGTCAGCCGCTGAGACAGGAAATTCCGGTCACCAAATTGTTTGAAAAGGGAACCCTGATTCACCAGCTTGCTGCTTGCAAAGCAATCAAAGAGCTCGAGGAGCACAGCGGTTGGATCCGATGCGCCAGAGGCAAGAGCGGCAAGCTACTAAAGGACGAATTCGAGGACCGATTCGAAGACATGGTTGAGCGCGAGGCCGTGAGGCTGGGCCTCGAGTACCAGGTTGGCGGCAAATTCTGCTCCTTTGTGGCCGTCGAAGAGCAAGAAGCTGGCGAGCAATCCGCCATAGAGGAAACGAAGGTTGCATCTCCCCAACACCCTGGTACGACAGCCACGTGTATGGCGGCAATGTCCTCAGTGGCGGCGAGAGCCTACTACTCTGATGAAGACTCTTGCGAAGACATAGGCTATGGTGATTTTGATGATGGGCCTAGTGTCCCGTATTGGGCGATGGCCGCGCGCAAGAACAAGGCCCCCTTCGAGATCTTGATAAGCCTTCAAACGTTTGACGGAAGCTGGAACTGGACCACGGAACTCGAAGGGGCTCTGATACTGACTCGGCGAGAGGCCGTAGGAATGGTTCGCTCGGTCCAAAATGGAAATCTCGTTGACCGGGACGACATTCTGGCGACGCTGTGTGTCGTGGCGTTTCTGGCCAGAGAAATGAAGCATCAACGTGAAGCATGGGAGCTCATGGTTGACAAGGCCGAGGGATGGCTTGAAGAGCAGAGCGGGCAGACGGTGGAGAAGCTGCATGAGGTTCTTGCGAAAGCCGGGTTGCCCTTCTACGAACACCCTTACACTTGAGCAATTACTAGAGATTTGGGTTTACTGCAGTCTGAATGATTATCACAGTTCAGGATAGGTCAATCGGCGCTTCGACCGTGCCTCGTCATCTGAAGTGAGGGTTCCGAGAAACAGGTGTGCCGTAGCCACGTAAGGAGTGAAGCTTTACCATCTCGGGATTTCATTCAGCTCTGTAATGACGGACTCAAGGAGTACATTATTGCTATCCTCAACAACTATCAAATACCGTGACAGACGGCCTCAATGTTGTTGCCACTGGGGTCTATGACAAAAGCGCCATAGTAGTTGGCATGATACATGGGCCGAAGGCCAGGGGCGCCGTTATCCTTGGCCCCGGCCTTGATGGCGGCCTCGTGAAAGTCGTCTACCGTCTTGTGGTCTGCCACGTACATGGTCCGCGTCAGTTCCACTTCTCTCTGAGAGTCGCGTCGATACAGACTTACCTGCGGCGGTGAAGGCGAGGTGGACGGTAGGAATGGGCTGGCCGGCGGGCGTGTCGACGCCGACGATCCAAAAGTCGGACTTGACGTAGCCCGGCGCGTCGGCGTCGCAGGGCGCGCCGAGGCCGATGCTGTCGCCGAACTGCAGCGTCTTCTTGTAGTCGAGGGGCTTGAGCGTCGCGAGGTAGAAGTCGAGGTGCGCCTGGAGCTTGTCCCTGGGCACGCTGATGCTGGTGTGATCAATCGGCATGGTGGGCTAACTGGGCTGTCTTGAGTGCTGTCTGCTTGTAAGTGGAGGATTGGTTGTCGGTCGAGACTGAGGTTTGGAGACGCAATGACGCGGCGGGGATACGGCCCAGCTTTTGTAGGTCGACGATTACTTTACCTTTTGTCCAAAGGCTAAAAGCAGCTCGCCCTCGCTTGTCGGAGTTTAACGGGCATGAGCTGCGTTTACTTGGGTAGACAGCCATGGCTTCCTCAGCCGCCCGGCGCGGTGCTCGGCATCAGCCCGAGTCCGACGCTCTGCCTAGCCTACGAGTTGCTCTTGCTTCTCGCATCCTATGCGGGGTTCTGGAAATTATCGCTACAACGGGCGCAGCTCGCGCGACTAGTCACGGCCGAGGCCGACGATATCCAGCCGGGGAAGGACGCCCGGTGAAGTCCACACCGTGACTTTCTTACCGCCCCTTCTCCGCACCGCCGCGTAGAAACGTGTGCTGTCAATCTGTCAGCGTGAAAAGTCGACGCGCGGTGACTTGCAGAGTCGGAGTGGAGTTGACCCTGACCGGTTCTGCAGGGGTTGCTGAGGAGACTGAGACCTACCTGGATGCAAATGCCAAACCATCAATTGACATACAGTGACTCAAGTCACATCATTGATGCAATGGCTGGTCACAATGGCGCCCGGTAAAAGCAGCAATGACGATGCTGGAACCAAAACATGTCTATTCACTTTGCCTTGCTGCTTTGATATGTGCGTGTATATGTGAACTCCAAGCTCCCCACGGACCAAGTATGTGAGTCTTCCAAGAAACCCCCCCCAGCCTAGACAACTGGACTGGACGAAGTCAAACAAGGTCTGCACTATTTTGGTATATAGATTCCCCGAAGCCGCAATATCTTCACCTTTGCCTTTCACATTCTTCTTGAAGTCTTTTGTATCCTAGTTGATCTTGCTCTCAGTGCCACAACGCATTCCGAGATGCCACAGTCCGGTAAGTCTACTTGAACCAGCTCGAACACATACAGGCTGCTGGCCGATCAGTCAGGACCATGCACCGGACACGGGCCCCGGACGAGAGCGACGTCATGAAGCCCTGATACGAGCCGGAGACGCAATATCCACTATTGCGCGAGACCGTCGAACAGAGCGAGAAGCTTATGAAAGGCCCTTCGGGACTCGGGAACCTGCATCAGGCCCACGAAGCAACGACGAGTCCATTCCCGTCCTAACTTCTCTAGGAGCGGGCGGGTAGTGCGACGTGTACCTAGTCTCTGGTATGTGCTCGGTTAGTTCCCACACGAGGTCACGACGTTATATAGCGTTAGGTCTAGGTCGGGACAACTAGAAGATATAGAAAGGGGTTATAAACGGACAGGGAATATGCATATGCTTGAAACACGGTGGCGTCCGCCTCGACTAGTAGCTTCTTCGAAAGCTGATATTCCGTTTTTCCCAGCGCGTAGCGTAAGGTAGGGACTTGTAGAACTGCGATAGATGCGGCCGACTAGTAAGCCCGATTAATACGAGGAATAGAAATATATAGCGAAAGGCGGACGTGCAAGTGGAAGTACGGTTGTGAAGGTAGATTACCGTCGGAGGCAGGCTTAGAAGCACACGGGGAGAGTAGGTATAAGGATATAAGGCCCAGGGCATAGGAGACGCTGCCTCGCGAGCGACGAGCTGAAAGACCTTAGCTCTATCGCGTTTCGGAATAAGCCCGTTTTATATAGATATGTTAAGCAATAGCTTATTTCGTCTTAATTCCCGTCGGAGATCCCAAGCACGGTTATAGTTCCCGCAGTAGACCCTAGGGCGAATTCTCTAGCATGCCCGACGGTTTCGAGAGCAGTTCTAGTCCGAAATGGCCGCAAGAATAGCCATCGTTTAGGCTTTAGGGCAGATATATATAAATGAGACCCTACGTCTCGACCTAATAGGCAGTTTATTCTCCGCAAGAAACACATGAAAGGAGACACAGGCATTTTGACCCAGTGAACCCCAGGCGTGTTGATGGTAGCCAGAGAATCTGCTAGCCCGGCTCTCGCTTCCGAGTTTAACGGATCTCCTACCTTTTGCAGATTTCGTACGGCTTGATATGATGCCACGAGTACGAGAAAGTGCCTCTCGAGTTCGACTGAGGAAGACACTTAAGCCAAATGCCAACCTCGGCTGAGAGCGAGCGGCAGCCCATGGCAAGAATCTAAACCTCTATGCGAGCACCAGTCGATGCCCCTCTCACTCGTTTAAGAGACCGCGGCGATTTTCAGAAGAGATTTCATCAACGCCAGGTGTAGCACATCTTCAAAAGTATTCCGACGCTCCACAAATGTTTCCGTCCCTTCAGTACCGCGGACGGCTCAAGATGGCAATCTTCATCGGACCCAATGTAAGTGAAGGAAGTGACTTGTCAGCCGCAAGCAAGAAATCATGTGTGACAAACTTTCGACTGCTCTGGAGAACATGATTCTGCGGCACTGCAAAAGAAAACATCGTTATCAACAAGCGCAGCTCGCCAGAGTCATCCGGAGAGAAGCAAATAGAAACATAACCATCCATGGCACCGGCCCGATGGCAGACGGTAATTGTGCGGCGCTGGTTCATGGTTCTGAACGGTTATGCTTGAGGTGTAATTCCCCGTCTCCTGGGAGAGGGTTGATTTGACACAGTAAGTCGCCATTGCGTTCATACTTTACTGAGCTCGCCTAATCATTGCTCGGCGCCTTCGCGAGATCCCTGCAGATGCAAGCCACGGCACGGCGAGACATGAGCTGCATTTTGTGGAAAGTAGCGAGACAACAAAGGGGTACGGGAGCCTCGCTCCTCTTTCATTCTTCCTCACGCAGCAATCTGTTCAAATTCCCGAGACACGGTCCGTCGCTCGTGGCTTTCCATTTCGCATCGCCCTTCGACCTCAATTGCGATCAATAGCGGCGACAGTGATGTGATGCAGCCGTACCCTTGACTTAGACAAGAGACAACTACGAATACGTTGTACGAAGAATAGTAGGCAAAGATCCTCACACCCTTGCAAGAGGTGCAGGGGTTGAGCGGCTCTTTTGTCGTCCGGACCGGCGCTCCAAAAACCATCCTTGCAGGTGAGGAGCAGAAAAGAAGCACATGCATGATGGCTTTCATGATCATCACTTCCCCGGTCCGTCCTAGAGCCGCAGTCTCGGGACCACTTTCCACCAAGGTCTCACTTGAAATTGAGGCCAATAAAGAGGCCGAAGTGTTCGTAGCCCGGCAGCTGGGTCGACAGGGCCAGCCGACTCACTCGCTCTTGTAGGCCTAAGTACCAACCGATTGATGAGAAGGCGGCAGGCCCATGGGACAGAATGCACCATCTCCAGAACGGTTGGCCAGATCATTCATGGGGTAACCCGGGGGGAGCTCGGCAGTCCCCGATTGCGCCATTTCAGCGTTTACATTTGATTAACGCAAGGTGGATTTACGGCCGCGAAGCTATGGCCAAGATGATCGCCCCTTTAGCGAAGACATTCTGGACCGCTCTCCTGAATCACTGTTCATCTGGCACAGGCTACCAACGCAGGTTTGCGGGACTTGAGAAAGTTCTCCCATGCCGCAACCACGTCAAGAGTCCATGCGCTTGCGTAAAGGTCGACGGATGTCCGGGTGGATACTCCTTTGGTCCATCGAGAGGTCGAGAGGCATGCCAACGCCGGAGCGGTGGTAAGCCATGGTCACATCCAGACGTTCCCATTGGCAGGGATGTCCGTACATGTATGGAGGCTCAAAATCGCTGTTGGCCCATCTAGCAACACGTCGAGGAAATGAGCAGCTGGGCGCGCACAGACACGCCCTATCCGGTCGGGCGAGGATGGCCATTTGTGTGCCGGGATTTCGCGATTTTACATCTTGCGCCTCGCGCCTTGGTGACCCGGGAAGAGGGAGAGCTCGTCAGACCTGTCAGAGGCTGAGTTCTCAAAGGCGACCCTAAACCCTATTCCAACGGTTTTCCTCTTCGCGATCCGTGCGGTCCAGCTTGACAATGTTACAACGCTCATCCGGGCTGCCATGGCGGCTCTCAGGTGCTCGCTAAGTACGCCTTGGCTGACTCCCTTGCCTGCCTATGGGCCATCTGCGACCCTTGACTCTGCGGGAAAAGCAAGTCAATAGCAAGTTCCCTTGTCCGTCGGCCAACCACCAGACAACCAGCATGGCTGCGTCTGCGATTCTGCGCTCGTGGCAAGCATGGCCGTCACTTGGCCCCCGTCCATGGCCTCACTCTCGATGTACCGGCGCGGGTCCATGCCACAGAAAAGGAATATCTCGACCTCGGGCTTCGCGGTCGACTCCCAGCCCTATACATTTGCTTGCCTCTCCTCTGCCTTCCTCTCAGAGGGCCCTTTGTGGGTATCCGATATTCATCGGCTTCGCGCTGGCCGGACCAACCTCAAAAGGGGGAAAAAGCGGCGGCGGCAAACGCAAGTGCCGGCGTCCACCGTTAAAACTGGGCGCCGTTGTTGGATGGACAAGTGCCTTGTCTGGGGCTTGTAGAATAAGAAGACTGTCTGTTCCATGTCATGTCTCTCGCAAACTTCTCGTCGCAGAACGAGCGAGCAATCATGGATCCTGCGGCTGGTTTGACCATCTACAACCTTCCACCTACTCCCCCCAAGTGGGACAGAATCGGTGTCTTCTTTATATCTTTTTGTGCAACATGGACCACCTTCGTTATCGCCGGCATGGTCTTTTGCTGGATCAACCGTCGCAATCCCATCCTTAAGCTACGAGGTCTTCCCCTGTCCTTTGGCGCCATCATTCTTCTTCACACCTACTGGATCATTGCGCAAATAGTGTATCCCATCGGTGGCACCATGCCCATTGTCATCGCATGCGACGTCCAATACTTCGTCATGGGAACCTATTTCCCGCTCGGTGTAGCTCTCTTCCTGGCCTCGAACTGTCGTTTTTACCACGTCGCCAAACTGCAGAAGCAGTTCGCCCATCCTGACCTGCAACAGAGGGTTGGCTGCAACGGAGCCGACACATCTTGGCTCTGTCGTATCCGAAATATGTACTTTTCCGCAAGGCTCATCATCATAATTGCCGTCGGCATGGTTTTCCAGGTTTGTTCCGCGCACACCTGATCGCAGGCGCAGTAAACATGCTAACAGGACTATCAAGATCATCTTAACCCTAGGCATGTGGATGGCCTGTCGCAAATATCATCCGACCTTTGGTCTGGCGGGCACCGAGATACGCGGCTCAAATCTCATGGAGCAGATTGTCGATCTTGGTCGTGGCTGGGAGTGGTGGCCGTCCGTGTCATGGCTCCTCATCTGGACATGGATCGTAAGTTGATGATGAGTCTTGCATAGTGTCGTTGCTAACGTCCTAACTTCTGTGCAGGTCGCCCCGTTTCTTATCTGGAGAGCATGGGGCATTCGCGATACTCTCGGATGGCGGACCCAAACCATCGGCTGTTGCCTGTCCAGGTACGCAATATCGTCTCGCAAGAAGTGTACTCAGTATTAAACCATAATCAGCCTTCACGCGATTCCCATGTTCCTCATCGCATCCTATGTTCCAGCTTTCGGGGCCATAAATCTCTACTTTCCCCCGAGCCAATGGTAAGACGACCATTGTAGGCTGTACGCTCGAGGCTTACATAGCTGACACGATCAAGGATTCATCTTTCGACCATGATGTTTGAGATATTCACCATTTTTGTCCCACTCGTCCAGGTGATACGGCAAAGCATCTTGACCAAGCGAGCCGCCGCCATCAACGCGAAATGGGAAACGGAATCGCAATCCTCTCTTCAACCCTCATCTTCAACTTGCTGGCAAACGTCTGCCTCGGTCAGCATCAATGAAAAGGGCAGCTCTCTGGATTTCCTGGATGAAGAGCTTGGAGATCGATTGTTGACCATGGGCGCCCTCGATCACGTCCTTGGCGAAAACCCTGGACCTCTGCAAGAGTTTTCGGCACTTAGCGACTTTTCTGGTGAGAACATTGCATTCTTGACACGTGCTTCGGCTTGGAAAGCATTTTGGCTGGCAGAGCCATCGGAGAGCCAACGGCTCAAGGCATTCAATGGCGCCATCGAGATATACGCCGGCTTCATCAGCCCGCGCGATGCCGAGTTTCCCTTGAACTTGTCCTCACACGATCTGAAGCGTCTCGAAGAGATCTTCGAAGCCCCCACGCGATCCTGCTATGGTGAAGCACGTGGAAACACAGCCACTCCGTTTGCTCTTGATGTGGCAACGGCGGATGAGAGCGGACCAGATGGTGACTCGCGTCAACGCGCAGGCCTCTACAATGGGGAAGTACCTGACGGTTTCAACGCCATCATCTTCGATGCCGCCTTCAGCCATATCAAGTATCTTGTCTTAACAAATACTTGGCCAAAATTTGTCGCCCACGTACAGAGTAGGAGACGATCGAGTGAGACAGCCCGGAGCGTGTTAACGGCTGATTCGCAAAAAACGATTGCCAGCCGGGTCCTAGAGCGGGTGAATTTCTTGTTCAAGAGTTCATGATTTTGTTTAAATAGTAATAATAATTCAATATAACCGAGGTTATCTGACCCAATCCACGGCACAGAGTGCTGTTGTTCGTCTCCATACTTGGCATATCCCCCAAATTACGGTTCATTGTCTCCAGCCGCTGGAGCTCAAATCCTCGTGGCAATGCAAATTCGTATCTGCGCACCAAAGAAGCGAGCAAAACTGCTTGCTCAAGATAAGAAATATTGCGGCCTGTGTAGCCTCGAGCGCCGGGAGAAAAGGCGATGAAGGAAAATCGACGATATCCTCTTTGTGATCGGTACATCTCTGACTCTTGGGCAGCGGCGAGAAGCACAACTTGTCGATTTGGTTGAGCATGCGGTCGACCTTGTCTGCAACCTTGTACTCCCAGCGTTCAAGGTTCTTCAAAGCATACGCTGATGACAGCACTTTCCGCATGATCGGCCTTGTCTACAACGTCGGCAAGGTAATAGTGAGTGCCGGCGGTGAGGATGTGTGTCTCTTCTTTGGTGCAGGGAGGGCCGTGGCTGCGTGGCCATAGATGTCCTTTATTGCCTGCACGTTGCCGATCGAGAGACTGTTGGGACTGGTGCGCAGAACGGCATGTTTGTTATGTTTTTTTTTGCCAGCTGTGTCGAGCGGTTTCCACCATGCGCCAGAATCATGAATGGCAGATTGGACATGGCTGAAAAGCACGACATGTTCTGGAATTGCGAAGTCCTGTTCAAGTCAGTTAAAGACATGTCCTGCTTCGCGATGGGGGAACGTGCCTTTGACATCGCGAAGATACGTCACGAGGGGGTAAAGCAGAAAGAAGACTGCGGCGAACACGCCGACTATGAAGGCGTACGGCACGGAGCCGATTTGGCTTTGCAACGCGAGCTTCTGGGCGGCATCAGACACGCAGAGTCGAATAACACAATCGGCCATTTTCAACTGGTTCACGTCAGTTGATCGCCTGCTTGTGACTGCGTCCATTCATACAATATCTTACTCTGGTCGAGCATCTTGGGCCCCTCTCGGATACGGACCTCGCCTCGCCGTCACCCAATCTGGGCCCGGTACGAATTGAGTGTGAGTGGAGGGTTCCGCTACAGCAACACAACGGCCGCCCGGCTTGCCACAGGGTCGCAACGATGCCTGCGCTTCTCTGAATTAGGCAAAGAGGAGCGGACTCCCCAGCTCCGCTCCCTTTCCTCCTGTGGCTAAAGGGGCAGCAGTCCGCGAAAACACTGAACGCGGGGTCCAATAACTGCCGGATAATGCCCCGTCTGCCCGGGAGGGATATGAAGAGCGCGGGGGCCCCAGGACTTGACCCCGGACTCTCTCGACTTGGCTTCTGCATCCGACGGGGCCAAGATGCGCATGCAGGATGCCTGCCAGAAAACGCCGTGTCCCGGGTTGCGAGGTGAGATGCCCTTCTTGGCTGCAAGGACAACCTTGAGTCTTTGACTTACCCGCCCGACTCTACGAATAGAACTGCCGAGAAAAGTAAGTTGGCGCGAACTCCCATCAACCTATGAGCTCTTGTTGATTCCTAGCAGGCACCTCAAGTGTATGCGCTTGTCCCCACAACCCGTCCATATTTGCAAGCGTCAGACTAAATCTGGGACAAAAGGTGACGGCAAATTGCCATGTGCGCGATGCGTCAACAAGGGGCTGAGCTGCAGCCGCCCGTTGCGGGTTCGATTCGTGAACAGCTGTGACGGTCCGGGGTAAAGTCAATTCTTTTTGATTCGCCACTCGTATTGTCTGCGGAAGAAGGTAGTGGTCTTGAGGCTAACGTGATGATCAAGCGGAGAGTCTTTGCGTCTTTCTTTTTCGCCCCATCAAACGTGGCTCACGACACGGCGACAACAGATTGAGTTCATCGACCAGACCTTGGAGACAGCTAGATATTACGAGGAAGGCCATCTAGAGAATGACAGTCCGGAGCCTGCTCGGAAAAGCCTGCCGGTACCAGAATGCGAGGTGCCTATCGACTGCGATATTCGGCCCTCGCAGGTTCTTCCGCCTCGACCAATTTCAACAGATACATGGCGTCCCTCTACCCGTGAGGCCCACGGCGACATCGGGCACTCGTCGGCTAGCAATGGACAGGCAATATTTCAGAGCGAGCATGGTCCGGTGCATAGTATGAAACCATCGTCCAAGGAAAAAGGAGACGCAGATCTCGTTCGTCAGTTCATTGATAAGATCGGTCCATCCTTAGACCCTTGGGACGAGTCGAGGAGGTTCGCTGCTGATCTTGTAGAGGCTGCATTTGCATGGCCGTGCCTCATGAAGAGTATCTTGTTGGTCTCCGGGGCTAAGTCCAACATCAAAGACTGTGATCAGGGTGCCAAGCAGCGCAATGAGCATCAACGCATCGAGTTGGAAGAAGGAGACGCTGTACAAGACCAACCGGCATATTCCATAGTGACTGCAACAAAGCTACTGTACCGGACACGCCAGAATCTGAATAGTGAGTGTATTCTCTTCTTTCCAACGTCCATCGCCTTATAGCGTCTAGATTCAGTGACCAAGGATGCAGGCGAGGTGCTTCTTAGTCGGGTATGCGCGAGTGCCAGATCAATTGGCTACATTCACTTGATCCCTGGCTCTTTGGAAGAAAAGACGATCTGGGCCGTACTCTGGCAAGAGCTCTACATCGCCATTATGCACCAGACACCGCTCCCCCCTGGGTCCGACGAGCATTTGCTTCACGAGCTCACAAGCGGGGGCGATGATCGCACTTGGACGAATCGCATGCTCCTTCATCTCTTCAACACGGTCAGGTACTGTTTTTCGGAGGAGCGCAGCACTGCTACATATGATCGCCTTGTCAGCTACTCGGCGACCTGGATGGAATCGAAACCTTCATCCTTTGATCCCGTTTTTATCCGAATATCGCGAGATGCAATGTTTCCGCACATATCGCTCTTGAATGACGTTGTCGCCGCCGGACTTCAATACTATCATCTGGTCCGGATACTGCTCCTTGCGCACAACCCTCGCTTGCCGTTGCTGGGAGCAGCGCAAAAAACTGCAAAACAGCGCGGTGATGTACGAGGAGACAAACTCCGGATGGCGCAAAAACTAACATCTCTGTAGGCTCTCATACAAGAGGATGTCAAGATCATTTGCGGAATCGCAGAGTCCTTGGATCATGTCCATCCTGCGCACTTGTAAATGCCCACTTGGATCTAGCTCAAGACAATCTACTAACACCAGACCCTTGCAGAACATCATGCATTGCAATATCTCTTGTTGGAGATCGCTTCACCAAACATGAAGACCAAGTCCAGCTTCTGCAAATATTATCGAAAACTAATCAAAAGTTTGGATGGTCTGTAGCCTATACGTACGTCATGACCTCTCCATCGTTAACGCCGTTGCTCACATAACGCAGGGAAAGCTATCTGAAGGAAACCTGGGAATGGGAAGGTGGTTAGCGACGCCTCACGGAAAACCAAACATTCGTCAACCCCAACATCTTCTTGTCACTTTTTTGTCCGCTTCATTCTGGCAATCCAGTCCTGCACACACGTCTCGCATAGTTGCCGATCTTTACCAACAATCTGACCCAGTGTCTTTCCTGTAGCTCTCGCCATTGATACTAGCCCTCCCGCAAGCGTTAATCGCTGCACCACTTGCAACCAGAAAGGCAACATCGTCAGCGTGATGACGCATCATATCCTAAATATACGCCTTTTTTGCTGTCAGACGAGAAAAAACGGCTATGATGCGCAGCTTTCCCCCGAGGGCAGTTTCCATTTCCTCCAATTCTGCCTGGTGGAGACAGTCTTCTTTCGGGCTTCGACAACCAAAGAAGAGCATCATGTTTCCGACTGGCCTACCAATGGACTCGAGACGGGCTCGCTCAGCAATGAAGGCGCGGGACGGTGCGATGCCTGTGCCGGCCGCTAGCATGATGACGGGGCACGAGGCCAGAGCAGGAAGCTTGAACGCTGAGCGACGCAAGTGTGCGAATATCTTCCTTTCTTGGAGCTCTGCCGATGGGCCTGTTAGCTCATACGAAACATTTTGCAAATGGTTTGGCTGAATCTTGATGTCGTGGTACGTGTGAGCACCGGCGAGCAGATAGCTTGTCGTCAATCCTGGAATCGAGCCTCCCTCTCCATGCAGCGCCTGGTTAGACACGAGGGCCGTGATCCCCAAAGCTTGCAGCGGCAAGACGCTGGGCGAAGATATGGAATAGTAGCGCGGACGAAGTTTCGGCAGCGCTTCGAGCACCAACGAGAGCCGAAGAGCAGACCAAGTTTGCCCATCGTCTTGACTCGATGCAAGCTCAAGCAGTCTTCCAAAGTTGACGTCTGTCTCCGCCAAGATCCTCGAGTATGTGTCCTTATCTTTTGGTGAAGGTCAATAGGCTCCAGCGAGTCAGCCAAGATGATGCTGAGTGTCGCCTCATAGACTTGTTCACGGCCCTTGATGCCAACCTCCTTATCCAGGTGTGCAAAGAGCCGATCTTTCCATAGACAAAAGTCTTGTTCGGTCCCTCCATTAACATCATCGGCCTTCCCAGCCGGCAAGAGTCGATGCGCGCCGGCAATATGTAAGCGCCGTCGACTACATCCACGACGCGGTGGAAGTGCTGGTAGTTGGTGCTTCCGAGGCCAAAGGCCGCATAACGCAACATTACCGTCTGCAGCCCCTGAGTCTTGGTCATTCAGTCCCAGAACTGAGCGGCGTTGTCGCTTCGATCGCCTTCGCCGTAGGTGGCCAGGATAAAGATCGCCCGCTTCGATGATGGAATCAGGGCGATGGCTTCTGGATCAAAATCGGATAAGTCTGCGGACATGGCAGTAAGATTGAATAGCTGAGGTAGGTTCCGTGCTAGACGTTTGGCAAAAGACTCGGCCGTCCCAGATTGCGACCCCCAAAACAGTACGATATCCTTTTTCTAGTCAAAGAGGTTAGTGATAGTTCAATTGCTGCGGTCTTGACATACTAGTTCTGCGAGTCTCTGGGCAATATTGCGCGTGACTCGATGTCCAGAACCTGCCACGGCGTCCTTGTCCTATGGTTTCTCATACCAAATGTGTCGATACGGATCCGACCTGTTCCACGTATAAGCCGCAAAAACGTACGCTGCTGAAGCCAAAGCCACGGCCACCAGGGCCGTGGCGTCCAGGAGTATTGCAGGTGCTGCCTTGGCCAGCAGCCGGGCTGGGTCTCTGAGATACTTACTCTGTAAGGAGGCCATGATTGTGGTTCGCGGATGGATCATATGTCATGAGGTTCGAAATCGACGCCTGTTCGATTTAATATAAATGACAAAGTCTCCTGGTGTGCGGTTGTCGTTACCGATATCGGCCAGGGACTCGGCTTCCAATTTCATTCTCCCACATCCCAATACTTGCCATTTCTGGAAGGCCCAGGGTCTTCTGTGCGTCCCGCGACATCGCTGAAATGTCCCGCTTTGGCCCAATGGCTTCCACACACCTCACTACAAATTCACGGAGAGCCAGTGCATGGCGGGATCGGATGAGGCCGGAGACCCTTATTTACCACAATAATTAGCTCCTTTGTCCCTATCACGTCGCCCATTCAGCCCTCAGCTTTTCCGTCAGCTTTTGTGATCGCCACCCAGTCTCGGCTGACACTTCATTGAGAAAGCCGAGCACCCTTTCCCGCTCTGCGGCGTCCCGTATCAAAGAGCCGCCTACCGTTACCCTCAGTAATGTTGAACAGAGAAGAAAGAATGAGACAGTCTTACAAGCATGGAGCGCGTGATGCGCCGTGAATGTCGCGGTCATCACCTTTGGGTTACTCATGGCTAGACCCAAGAATGAGCGTATATCGCAAAGCGCGGATTCCTACAAAGTCAGTTTACAAATCGTTGCAAGAGATTCGTGGCTGAAATTACCTCTGCTTTATATCGCTGCCGGAATGTCCTCAAACTGGGCTGCCATTGGCGTGGGTCAAATACCGTCAAGAGGATCCGCGCCAGGTAGAAGTGCTGATAACCCAGGACTTCACTAGGTTCAGCCAACGCCACAAGGAAGTTAGTTTGCTATTTAGCGACGACTTACCGTGGGCCGGTCGCGTCAACAGTATCACAGGAAAGACATGCCCGGACGATTCTGGCGAACTATCTTCGGTGTAGTATGGCCGGAAGGCCGGGGGTACCGACTCAAACCACTTTGAAGCCTCGTGGTCAAGCTGTGCCCATTCTTGTTGCGTAATAGTCGTGTCAGAGCACATGGTGCGAGATAGTACCTGGGAGCACAGCAGAACAGCTCTGTTGGCAAAAGATCCATCGTCCGAGCCCAGGAACAACCCGGAGCTACGGTATTGCTCTAGATCCATGCGGACATGAGCCCGGCTCGCCAATGAGACGTAGAGGTTCTGGCGCAATACAATCCAGCTCGCAGCCTCGCCGAGTCCACCTTGGGCCGCGAAACTCGACGCCATGGCAAGGATGCGGGCGCTTCCCAAGAGATGGGTTCCAGAATCGACGTCTGCCTCACGCATGCGTCAGCCATCCGTGATTCCCACATTCACGCAAAGTTGTTCCCGACCAGAAAACTCCTCATAGAGCCGTAGCAGCACGATGCTTGCAAGCGTATTTTCACTAACGGACTGGACCGGGTCATCCAGGAGTGGAATCAGAACACGGAGGGCATTGGCGTAGTATGCCTCGCAGGCCGAATCCAGCACACCCGTCTTGCAGCTCACCTGGCGCGAGGAAAAGGCCAGCAAAGAAAATGCAAGGAGAGGGAACTGGCAGACACGCTTCGGAACCTCGGTGGCAAAATGGCGTGCAGGATCGCAAATGTCGACCTGCCTGCAGTCAGTCGTCAAACAGCACAAGTGGCGATGAGGCTGATGCTGCCATTGTGGAGACTTCGCACCCAAGGGGACAGTTTATGGATGAAATGGATCAAGTACCGGGCGGCCTTTGGGTCCTTGAAGGGGAACTGCAGGCCGGTGTGGCCAGGGGTCATGGAGGGCCGAGGAGACCATCGTGTTAGGCTGTATTATTGTCAGCTCATGCAGCTTTCTCATTGCCAATCCCATCAGTCATGGATATGGTTTCCCGTACTCGTCCTCGTCACTACTGGTGCCGTCACGGTCCTCGACAGCTTCACCCAGGGTCAGCAAGGAAGGGGGTATCCGTGACCAGCCTTGATCTGCTGCCATGGCCAGTTTTCGTCTGCCAGGTTACAATCGTAAGAGGACTGGTGTGCCGAGGTAGACAGCCCCGGCTCGTTACGACGGCAGACGGTGGCTGCAGAGGTAGAAGGAGCCTGTAATAAATCCGTTCGCGTTTGCTTTCCTGAACGGACCGGCCGGGCATGATTCTCCTACGGCACGGCACTTTACCCCGCATCCGGGCCGCGGGCCGGCCCCAGATTCTCATCCGTCGCCATTTAGCCGGATCGCTAGCATCAAGACACAGCCGTGAGTCGCCCAGGAACAGACAACTGAGCTACAAGGGGGGAGACTAACCGGAGCGGCCACTAAACACCTTGATTATGTCTAATTAACAAGGCGGTTGCATTACGCTGAAAGAGCCTCAGTTGCCAGCCAATCATGGCTTTAAATAAGGTTCAAAGGCCAGCTTCCCCACGGGGAATCTGGGGTGTGCATTGCTGTGCCAGCAGTGAAAACACCTGCTGCACTTGTCAACGGTTCCAAAGTTGCCGTTATCTGTTAAATTGTCCTTTGGGCTTGTCTTGACTCATTCTTCATCATCACGTCTGCCCCACAGACGAAGGGATCACCCGACCTGGACGCCGGCCAGGACAAGACACTATGTAAGTTGGAGACACGCAATGGCAGCGCGAGCCATGTCGAGAAGATTGCCGGTGAGGTTGAGTTTCACGATTCGATCGAGGATACGGAGCCATCACGGGCCGTATGGCTCATTACCTTTACCGTCGCCATGGGTGGCTTCCTCGTTGGTAATGCAAAACCACGATACGAATACAGCCATCTGGTTACTTGCTGGCTAAAGCAGAATGCCCAGGTTATGACACTGGCTACATATCGACAATGCTCATCACCATTGGCGACGATCTTGGACATGTGCTTTCATCAAAGGAGCAAGAACTGATTACTTCCATCACCTCGGTCGGAGCTCTCATTCGTGCTCTTTTTGCCGGTTTACCAGTAGATTGGTGGAGACGCAAGCTGAGCATCTATATCGGCTGCGCACTTTTCCTAGCCGGTTCCATCGTCCAAGCAGTTTCGTTCCATGTGCCTCAAATGGCTGTTGACCGCTCGTCGTTGGACTCGGCGTCGGCTCTGCCGCAATGATTGTGGTACGTGCAATTTTGGCCAACCAAAGTATGAAGCCTTTAATGAATTCCGGACTAACTTCGTGTCCACAGCCGCTGTACATCGGCGAGCTTGCCCCGTCTAAATTACAGAGGCCGCATGATTGCCTTTGACAACATCAGCGTCACTCTTGGGCAACTTGTTTCGTTTGGTCTGGGCATGGCTTTCACCAACACTCACCATGGATGGCGATATATAGTCGCCGTAGGTGGCGTCCCGCCTATTATTTTCTCAGCGTTGCTTCCTTTCTGCCCAGAATCTCCGCGCCAGCTCATGACACACGGCAAAGTGGCCGAAACAACCCGCGTCATTGCAAGGGTATGTCCGCACGCTACCGAAGAGCAGATTACTGCCAAGGCCAATCACATGCCCTTGCTTGCTCGCTCAGAGTCCATGGCAGACAAGTCGCTTTGGTGGCAGTTCGAGCAACTACATTGCATATGCAGAGTTGCAATTATTGGCTGGGTAGGCACCGAACTTTTGCCAACAGAGGTGCGAGCTCTCGGGACTATGATGAACACTGTTGCGTGTTGGGGGTGCAACCTAATCATTGCATCTACCTTGTCCATGATGAAGGGGTTGACGCCGAGCGGAGCGTTTGGCTTCTACTCCGGCATTTTTCTGTGCGCATCTTTGCTATCCCGAAGTCAAAGGACTGACCCCCGAGGACATAAGGTATGTCTTTGCTGACGGTTTCGACGTGAGAAGAGCAGCGAAGATGCAGAATGAGCTGGCTGCGCGGCAAATTTCAGCAGCCTGAGGCCAAAGACGTTACGGCGAGGCCTGTACTTAGGCGCTGGAGCCTTTGACATAGTGTCTCATAAACGTTCCAACTTCGCGCTCTATTGAACCCATTTAGGGAATTACGGGATAGTGAGTCTGCTTAAATCTCTATTCACTTACCTCACTTTCCCACTTGCTGCCAACATCAGACCCATTCAATATCAAGACTTTGACCGGAGATTGCATAAGAAAGTGAGAGTTGTCAAAGGTGATGGCATTCTAGGAGACAGCATATTAATCATTCGTCAAAATATTGTCGAATGATGCAATCTATTACGTACCAATAGTCCGACAACGCGAAGCAAAGACCCAAAAGAAACAAATGCTCAAATTACAATCTGGAAGTCTTCTGTCTCTTCCCAGTTTCGTCGAAACGAATCTGCCTGCCAGTCACCAAAGCCTCCTGCAACGCCGCGCCGATTTCGACCGCCTTTACGGCATTGTCTAACTTCATAGGGAGCGGCTTGTTCTCTAGGCAAGCCTCCGTGAACTCATTGGACTCTTGGACAAATGCCATCTCAAACCGGCCATAATAGTCCGCTGGCACCTTTCTTGTGATACCTTCAGGGTGGTAGTGGTTGACGAGATTGATTTGGGGGTTGCAATTGACCGATAGCTTCCCCTCAGTGCCGATGATTTCTGTCGTATCTTCCTGGCCGTGCGCCATCATACGAGAGCAATAGTAGTATGCAATCTTGCCGCCCCAAAACTCGACAATGCCCACTGCATTATCGAAGTCGTTGTACTTCTCAAGAGCTGGCTGTACAGCGCGAATTCCGTGCGCCGAGACAGACTTTGGGACGATATCGTCACCGAAGAACCACAAGGTGAGGTCGATGTCATGGACGGACATGTCGACGAAGACGCCGCCTGACCAAGCAGCGTATTCCACAAAAAAATCCAGAAGGGTCGTGCTTGTCGCAAGTCTGGCTGCGAATAATGGCCGGACGCCCAATCTGGCCCTTTTGCGTCTTGTTGAATGCGTCACGGTAAGAAGCATCAAAACGGCGGGAGAAGCCACACATGACTTTCAGATGAGGTCTCCTTTTGGCTTCTGCAACTACTTGTCGACACTAACGTTGTGCAAGATCAGGATTGGCCCAGGAATGCTTGTTGAGTGGGATGACAGGGCTTGACACTTACAATGTCAAGATTGGTGGATAATGGCTTTTCGCACAGAACGTGAAGATTCTTTTGCATAGCTTGAATGGCCTCTTCAGCATGAACCGTAGTTGCTGTACCGATGACGACTGCGTTCAGACCGGGATGCTCCAACATCTTCAGATAGTCGTCATACAGGGTGACGCCATATGGCTCGAGGTTCGTCTTGGCCCATTCGCGCTCCTTGGCATCAGGAGTAAAGGCAGCGACCAATTCGGCTCGAGGGGTTCGGTTCAGAAAATTGAGCGCGTGTCGCTTGCCCATGCGACCAAGGCCGGCAGCAGCGATTTTAAGTCTCTGGGGCATTCTGGAAATTTGGACGATGAAGGCGGAAGAGTGGAATTGGAGGGAAGGTAATGGGATTTGGATTGGATTGAAAATATGGGATTGAACTTCTGCGGCGTCGAGGCTGAAGTTTATATACATTCACGCTGCTCTATCTCTTCACAATTCCACGGAAATACCGGTATACGTGCCCTGCCTTAACGAACAATTTCGACAGACGATTCAAGAGACCTTCGGGGTAGGTGCTCAAAACGGCACCACGAAAATGTAACACTAAAGACTTTCGGGTCTTTTTCGCCGAGAATAACCAAGGGCTGAGCCTGCAATTCGCGAAAAGTTACCACATTGATTTGCACCAGCAGTTTTGAGCGAACTC
This sequence comes from Hirsutella minnesotensis 3608, assembly GCA_000956045.1. Classification (NCBI taxonomy): domain Eukaryota; kingdom Fungi; phylum Ascomycota; class Sordariomycetes; order Hypocreales; family Ophiocordycipitaceae; genus Hirsutella; species Hirsutella minnesotensis. Next base: position 120,355 of record KQ030527.1, on the reverse strand, counting down.
CAAAATGCTCCTAGTGTCACAACACAGTTTTCCAAATGACTCGGTTGGTGCTCGCTTTCTCTGCCGACTGTTGCATTGGCCACATCATCATTATGGGGCCACACAACAACGGCCCGACGCCTGGGGAGGTTTCAGCCAGCTTCATTTGTGCAGTGACAGGTCGAAACTTTCTGGAAACTTGGCTGCGGAAGCAGAGTAGCAGTCGAAGCGTAATAAACGTCCGTGTCGGGCTTGGTCCATTTTGCCCTTGGATAAGATGGATGGCCCCCCAACTGCATCCCATCTCGATCAGGAACCCAACTCTGTCACTATGCAAGCCTATGAAAGACATGATCCGGCGCCCGAAACGGTAAAGGTGCTATGGCGACGTGAAGCCAAGGTAAATCTCCAATCTTCCTCGACTCTTTCAGGCGGACGATGCATGCCGAGTAGCCTCCAGTGTAGGATTTCTCATATCATCGTCGCGTCTTGAAGCCCCCAACTGGACAATGAAAGGTCGCCAAGCAGTATGGAGATCAGCGGCCATTGGTCATAATATTGCCAAACGGACGGCGCCTCGAAATTGTTTGTAATTAATCACCATTGACTCCAGTCGAGATTTATGGGAGCCATTGCAAGTTCCAGTCCTCAGTGTTTTCATGCCCAAAACATCGAGGCTCCCTAGGTTTAGCGACCAGTATTCACGCAAGTTTTACCTTATCCGAGAGACAGGATATAATCAAGATGTATGCTCTCTTAGTCAATTTTCATACATGTTTTTTTTCTATCTTTGCGCTGGATCTTTATCACTGGCAAACAAGTGGGCGAGTGAGACCAAACTTTACCTCATCAAGCCGTCCAAAGGGGGCAACCTCGACGGCGCGAGAGCAGGAAACCTTGCAATCGCCTTGAGCTCGTTTACATAAATAAACCTCTCCATGAGCATTAAGGATATTGCGTCTACTTCAAGGTCGCACCTGCAGCTCTAGATATTGTCCGTCTCTGATCGGTCCAAATGTTTCACATCGTAATACGTTTTCATATGCTATCATAAGTTGCTTGATAAAAAGCTCAAATATGTAAAAGCGAATAGCTCCACGGACGCGACCCTGGTTATCCTTGGCACCTCAAGAGCGCTGCTCTATAGTCTAGGTGGCACATATATTATCCCTCTTCCTCGGCCATGCCACGCGTCAAAACCATCCAGTCGAGGGCTTCCCATGATGCTTCGACCTGGGCTCGCCGTCCTGCACGCGAACATCAACCGTCACACGAATGCCGTCTTCTTTTTCTCCAGAATGAGACCCTCCGGTGACTTCTGTTTCGTATTGACCAAAGCTCTCCATTGAGAGCATGCTGGACGGCGACGATGTCTTGAAGTGAGTAAGTCCCCGCTCGCTGTTGGAGAAGTTTGAGCCCCGCGAGGTTCGATTTGATCCGGTGTATTCGCTTGACGTGTCCTTGCGTAAGATAAACCGGTCAAAAAGCGGCTTCACGCCTGGCAGAGATAGGGCGATGAGTGTCGCAGCAATCTCCGCGACTTCAACAACTATGAGAGAGAGGAACGCATAGCACCAGTGAAGATCCGTTTCGACTGATTGAACGGTCAGCAAAATGTGACAACTAACTCTCTAAGATGTTTGACTTACAATTTGCGACACGGACGAGAGCTAGTCGACTAATAGAAATGGCGATAACGCTGCGTATCGTTAGCCTTGGCAATATTTCGTGGAAGAGCGGATTGGCTGTCAAGAACTCACATGGCACCTGGAAGGAGGACAATTGCCAAGGGTAATTTTTGCTTCCTCGGCATGTTCTGCAGAACCTGCAGCATCGCGACCGGTATCCCAAAAAGGACGAGATCGCAAATGAGCGAAATGACAGAGTTGGCAATGTAAACTTCCCCCCACTGCAGGCAGCGCAAGTCTTCCGACATGGGCGTATTGGGCTCAGCAGCATCCGCCCACATGGCGGTGATGGGCCAGCAGTGGAAGACAATGAGGCAGACTTGAACAACGTATCCGACAATCAGGATGCCGAAAACCCACTTGATGGTGATGAGGAACTCCGTATAGAGGCGGCACATGCGGTAGTAGAACGCCAGGCCCGACACTCGACAAAGAACCAGCGCTGTGCCATAGACGAGGTGGGCGAATGTGTCGACGACCTGCATTCTTCGGAACTCATCGATGTTGAGAACGAGTTCACGAAATGCATAGCGTCGGCCCGCTCCGACTTTGATGAGGTGAACACCCAAACCGACAAAGGGGATGAAAGTAATCTTTGCAACGTAATGTCAGCCTCAAGTATATCTATCAACACTGTTCCTGACCAGTGACCACCTACCAGGGACAATAAGACCAACGTGTCGTCAGCCCCCCAGCGTTTGACGACAAAGGCTCGTGAAAGTAATCGGGAAATGACGACCGCGGATGCCAACGCGGTGACGACTGCGATTCCGATGATGCCTTGGGAGTCACGGTTGTCGTAGAGGAGAGGAATCGGAACGTCGGGTGGTATTTTGCCAGCAGCAATTGCTGCTTCGATTCGGGGATCGCTCATCGTCCCGATTGCTGGCTGTCCCGGCCTGCAGAACAGAGCAAAAATGTGATGATTCGGTGAGGCTGAATTACTTATCTTCGATAAGACCGACGTGGGACGGGCCTGTTCTTAGTCGTCTTCCCAGAGAGCTTCCACGTTCCCAGATTTGACGCTTAGGCCTCCCGTTACTGCGGTTCGAATTCAGCCGAGCCGGCGCCCCGGACTGCGTATGAATAGCCCTTGCGCGGCCGGGGCAACCTTGACAAGTCGTTCAGCGAGTTCATGACATGGTGGTGACTCTGGTGAGGGAGCTCGCTTGGAGCGGCAAGGATGGCCCTGCTCGCCGGCGTCTGGTTTCCGGATGAGCCAGTTGCCTTTGCGGCGCATCGAGTCAAGCTGCCACATTTGGACAGGAAAGCCGAGTTTGATCACCTTATAGCGCAAGCTATTGCGCCCCGTTCGCCGCACCAATGGGTATTGCGAGTCAGTGACTACGAGCCCTGACACGAAACCGAAGAGCATGTTGCGGCATTTGACGTCGTGACTACATAGAAACCTTAACTCTGGCCATCAGTCATCTCACCTTGGTTGTTGATTGCCCGCGACTTTGTACTCCAGATCATTTCGAAAACACAGTCAGTGCTTCAAAAGTCGAGTGAAGTTGACTTAGCTACAAAGATCAGACAGCGACTGTATTCAGCATATAACATGTATGTTAATGGAACGAAAATTCGTTGGATTAGGAGGATTTTGGCTCATTTCTTGAGGAACCTTCTTGTACGCTCTAGCCTTACAAGGCAGCTGGATGCCAGGTCCACTGCAAGTGTCAAGAAGCAGAAATGCTCGCCAGTTTTTGATTGAACTGAACGAATTCTTTAGTCCGTACAAGTCGTTCTTGGAACATGCCAAGAACCTTAGATTATGCTTTACTGCGGCCTGCGCTCTCCGCAACAGTCGGCACAGTCTTGAAACTCGAATTCGTCAGCTGAGGCTACTCGAAGCGGGCTTTCGAATTTCTGTTGTCTAGAGAGTGGCCTTACGAAGCAGCTAGCAAGAGAATCAAGGCAGACTGCGAACCCAACAAGTAAATCAATCGTTTTTCAATTGATATAGCGTCAATGAGCAAAACCTAGTGAAGACATCGTCAATTGACGTCCTGCAGTCTGTCCAATCTCTGGTAAAAGCAAGTCGCAGCCGAGCCTCGAGCACCAACTTTGACTACCTGAAACCACAATCGCCACACACAGGTGAGGCGTTGCAGAAACGCCACGCTTGGGTAAACGTTGCTGAGGCTTGTCTTGACTCAGTAGTTTATCATGCTCTGAGAGAATTTACAAGATGATTGCCATTTGACGTTTGACATTTGACACTCGACAGAGCTTAGAATCCGGCAATTAACTGGCCATAGGGTTGCGACGCTTCTGACTTTTAATGTAGAATTATTGTCTTTATCTTTAAGTCCATTTACTATTCTTTTCTGAAGATCATTATGTAATGAGCGTTTCTTAAACACAGACTTGAATTGCCTTTTGTTGGTTACATTGTACAAGCATAACGGAAAAGCATTTGGGTGGGTCGACTTTGGCGGACAGGCTTATACGAACAACTTGTCTTATCGGGCCGGGTTTGACGCAAATCACGATGAACCCCCAAGAAACTTAGTTCACGTGAAGTGGCTACTGGCAGAGTCGAGTCAAGCGGATGAGAACTGTCATCTGAAACACCTGCTGACGCACTCTTGATCCCGTCAGACTTTTGAGTCGTCATCACAGGAGCAGGCTAGTACAAGTCCACGAGCTTCGAAAGCCCGCGTGTCTTGGCCGCGGTGGAATGCTTATTGGAGCAGATGCGCACTTGGAAGGCTGTAGTGACGTGAAGAAGAATGAGAGGAAACACCCAATGATGATTTGGCCTAAATTAACACCCGATATACATGCACAGAGGAGGCGGTCAAATAAATCGTAAGGAAGCAAACTTCTTAAAGGCCATGCCGGAATATGATCAGTGTTGCCTTCCATCAAATCATTGTCGCTTGCTAGCTGCAACATACAATGGTGATTTCTGTGCTTGGATAAGCACGCCGTCCTGAGCAAAATGCACATAATCATCTGCATTCTCAGTCTTCAATGTTCTTTTCGGTCTTGGACTCACCTCGCCTACGGATCCTCGCGGTAGTTAATGCGCCGTCGAACATAGGAGCCTACTAATGTTCGACCCCTGCATGTGTTATTCGAGGCAGTGAAAACCCAAGAGTGCCGTTTACTTAATTGACATCTTGCTACCCTGGCATATGAGGGCATACTGTTGAGAAGAAGGTCCGGTCTCGGCTGTGAAGCCCGCAGCTTGCTTGACGAGTGGATGACTAATAGGTCCTGTCAAGATAAAGACGCTCATTCACGCTGTTGCCTAAAAACAGCAAGCAGTTCGTAATGCCATATTAATAATGGTTTCGAACTTTCTAGCTAATATCGTCATCTATGCTGCCTGGGTGGCATTATCGCCACCATACCTATCATCACAAGAATATAAAGCGGCAACGCAGATCAAGACGGAATAGAACGATATATGAATACACACATTCGCAGGAGACCTATACGGTTGATCTGACTTATTCTTTCTTTGTGACTTTTTCCTCCTTTCCATATAGCTCTCTTCGCGAGAGTTATGAGCCCGGGAGAATTCGTTTCTGAAACTTCCGGACGCTAAATTGCTTAGCCCTCTCGCGATCAAGCCGCCAAAATGAAGACCGATACGACTACTCGTGTGATTCTTACGAAGCCCGAAGACTGGGACTTCTGGCTTCGGCAATTGCAAGCACGGATTGATGAGACAATCCACCCTATTGTCTTCGAAGATAGGGCGCCAAAACAAGCCCCGGAAAGACCGGAATATTCCTCTTTTGGGAACAATGCTAACGTTTTTACTGACCTTAGCGCTGGGCAGCAGAAGACATATATGAATGCATTGTCAGACTTTGAGAGCCGCCAGAAGGAATTCCTTGCCGAGCGGAAGCTTATCACAGCAGCAAGAGCGATCTTTGCAGAGACCGTCAGCAAGGTCAAGCTTCTATCCCTTGATGAAGACGAATCTCCCTATACGTGGTTCAAGCGGCTAGAGAAGGCAACTGCCCCGGCGAAGGGATACATGCTTGAACGGATCAAAAGACGCTATTCCGACCATATCTCTGCTACTAAGAAGACATTCCCCGAGTGGATAGATCAGTGGGAAGAAATAATGCAACAAGCAAAGCGTTATTTCCTCAACGAGGCTCTGACTGGGCAGTGGCTACGAGATCTAGCAGCCATAATCCGGCCCTATAGCGACGGCTACGCTACGATCTTCAGAGACGAGAGTCGAAAGCTCGATGCAGCAGCAGCGGTTATCCAAGAGCGGCTATACCATTCCCTACCGCCTGGAGCGACGGCCACCGAGTCTGCAGAAGGGGTAGCTGCAGCAGAAGCTTCGGAATGGACCCTCCAATTTGCTGCTCATCGCTTTCGGGAAATAATAGAATTCGAGCAGCAACAGCAGCGACAGAAGACCCCAGGAGTCAAGAGAGGAGCCGGATTCCACGTTGACGGCGACGAAGACGACCAGAGGCCGTCGAAAAAGAAAAAGAAGACTCGTTGTCTAGGCTGCGGATCGACTAGGCATGGCCTATCCGACTGTTGGTCTATCTTTGAAGAGCTTCGTCCACCACACATGCCTAAGAACGAGAGCCTTATCAAGAGAGCCCAGAAAGCCCTAAAGGAAGATGCCTCTTTGCAGAAGAAGGTAGAAGAAATCAAGGCCAAGAGGGATCAAGAAAAATAGCAACCACAGCGGCTTCTAGGATCTCGTCCTAGAAGGAAGCATGGCAAGATAGTAGGAATTGCTAATCCAGCCTTTCTCTACTCGGCTGAAAAGAAGTCTGCGGATTACCCTTTGAAGAATTCGACCCTCTTGGACTCAGGAGCCTCCCTTCACATCTGCAACAACCTTAGCAGATTCCGTTCCTTTCGAAAGGCCAGAGCGGACTTTCTAATCACAGGAGACTCAGAGGTTCGAATAGAGGGCTACGGAAGGGTTGATGTGACAGTCACAGCACCCGACGGGTCAAAGAGAAAGCTTCGGCTAAAGAAGGTTGCTTACTGCCCTACCTTTTCGGCTAGCCTTGTCTCTTTTCAACTCCTCCGAGACGAAGGGATCTTCTGGGACACTTTTCCAACGCCTACCCGGCTAGTCCACAAGAGCCGGAGACCGATCTGTGTGCTATTTAGGGTATATCAGCAATTCGTCCTTGATTTCCGACCAATCAAGCAGGAAGATTTCGACGAAGCCGCGTTCCTTGCTTCCAAGCCAAGAAGGAAGGGGTCAAGGGATCCGAGACCTACAGCTGTTGCAGATGCCGACCTTTGGCACGCCCGTCTGGGTCATTTAGGTCCGATGGCTTTGTATAAGCTAGGACAAAGGAAAGGTCTTCGAATCAAGGGTCCAAAGACTGCTGAGTGTGAGATCTGTGCCCAGGGAAGAGCCCGAAGGCAGGTCTCACGACGACCTCCAACAAGGGAAAGGAGCTATGCCTGTGAGGAAATCTGGATCGACTGGACCGACCTAGCACCAAGCCACGACGAAGAATTCGGACCCTTCCTTCGAGTCATGTTCATCACGGATGCTTTTTCAGGGATGGTTTTCCCCTATTTCCTTCGGACCTATCAAGAGAAGCACAACTGGGCAGCCCTCCGTGACTTCGTTAGTTGGATGAAGCTAAGGTTTGATTGTACGGTCCGGAACGTACGGTCAGACGGAGAGCTGTTCACTAAGAAGATCAGGAATTGGCTGAGGAAGAAGGGGATTTCGGCAGAGCCGTCAGCTCCCAACACCCAGGCCCAGAATGGGGGTGCAGAGAGGTTCGGAGGGATAGTCATTGAAAAAGCTAGGAAGATGAGGATAGCCGCGAAGCTTCCACATGACCTTTGGAAGGAGACGGTGGAAGCAGCCTGCTACGTGTGGAATCGGACGCCTCGAGCCCCTAGGCCGCCCGTGGACTTGCCAAGCCAGTCAGCAAGTCCGTCGGACCCGGAAGATCAACAAGTCCTGTGGAAAACCCCGTTGGAGCTCTTCACTCGAAAGGATCAACCCGAACAGCACAAGCATCTTCGGGCCTACGGGTGCAGGGCTTACGCAATGACTGCCGATGCACAACTAGGAAGGAAAAAGCTCCAAAAGCTAGATCCACGCGCTCACATCGGCTATTTAGTTGGCTACAATTCAACGAACATCTTCCGGATCTGGATTCCACAGCTGAAGAAAGTAATTTCGACTAGGGATGTTATTTTTGATGAAAGGACCTTCTTTGACGGGAAGAGAGAGCAAGAGCCACTTTTGGAAAGCATCAATCAGCTAGTCCAGCAGATCTCTATTCCGGAGAGTCAACAGAAGAATCAAGAAGTCCTCGACGAAGAAACAGACCTAGAGAGTCAGCTTGGATCAGATGACGAAGACGAGGTCAGGAGCACTATCTTTGTCCGTGACGAAAGCCCAGAGCCCGACGAAGAAGAAGAGGACGAAGAGGAAGACGACGGAGCCCTGAAGAGAGCTAAGGAGCTAGAAGAAGCTAGCTATCTTACGCCTCCCGAAGAAGAAAGCTATCAATCTATTCTCTCAGTCTTCCTTCCGGTCTCTTCCGCTCCTAAGGGGGTGGGGGCAGGCACCTTTCATGCGTTAGGACCATCTGTGCAGGTAGGATCGGAAGAGCCGTTCGAAGAGCCCAAGGACCGATTCGAGGATTTCTTCCCGAAGCCAATAGAAGACGGGATCCACGGAGCTTTTACAGCTGGAAGGCTGTTTAAGGCGAAGGCTAGGCCACATAAGAAGGACCTTCCCGACCTCCCGCAGACACTTCGGCAGCTTGAAAAGCATCCCTTCCGTGAAGAATTCACGAAGGCCCAACGGGACCATCTCCAGTCTCACGAAGAGATGGGTACCTTCGAAGAGGTCCCTTGGAAGAAGGCAGCCGGCAAGCAGGTCCTAGGGTGCAAATGGGTCTTTGTTTACAAGACTGACAAGCATGGCTTCCTTCAAAAGTGCAAGGCACGCCTTGTTGTGTGTGGGAACCAGCAGAAGGAAGGGGATCTTCCTACGAGGGCCACAACTTTGGCCGGCCTATCTTTTCGCGCCCTGATGGCTATAGCAGCCGAATACGACCTTGAGCTCGAACAGATGGATGCAGTCAACGCCTTTGTCAACAGCCCGATAGACGAGGTGGTCTTTATTAGGATGCCCCCTGGATTCACGAGGCCCGGCAGAGTCCTTCTTCTTCGAAAAGCTCTCTATGGGCTACGCCGCTCTCCTCTTCTTTGGCAACAGCATCTCACAGGGTCTCTCGAGGCTCTAGGCTTCGAGAAGGTTCCACAAGAACCTTGTGTAATGCGGAAGGCCGGAGTCCTAGTCTTCTTTTATGTGGACGATTTCATCTGGGCCTATAGGAAGGAAGACAAAGAGATAGCAAAGGAAGCTATGGCCGGATTACAGCAACGCTATCGGATGAGCCTTTTGGGGGAGCCCCGTTGGTTCCTAGGGATCCACATCCTACGGGACCGAGCCCGAAAGACGATCTGGCTGACCCAAGACGCTTATATCGAAAAAATCACTCATAAGCTAATTGGGGACCCGAGTCTCCTCTCTCAAAGGTTTCCAGATACTCCGATGCAGGACGAAGAGCTAGTTCCGGCTCCTATAGCATGGCAAGCTTCGCAGAAGGAAGTCCATCAATTCCAGCAGAAGGTCGGATCTATCCTTTTTGCAGCTATTTCCACGCGGCCGGACATAGCTTTTGCTGTCTCCCGACTAGGCCGGCAAAACCAGAATCCTGACTCCACGCATCAGATGGCCGCAGACCGAGTCCTCCTTTATCTCTTCGCTACGAAGTCTTATGGAATAAGACTAGGGGGAGGAGAGAAGGAAGCAGAGATCTTCGTCTGCTCGAGTGACTCTTCTTTTGCAGACAATTCCCTCGACAGGAAAAGCTCACAAGGATACGTCATGACCCTTTTCGGCGGACCTATTGCTTGGAGAGCTTCGAAGCAGGCTACAGTGGCTACGTCTAGCACAGAAGCCGAATTTCTGGCCATTTCAGAAGCAGCCAAGGAGGCTATTTTCCTCAGCCGCCTCCTCCAGTCCTTACAGATCCAGATTCCTAGCCCTTTGAAGCTAGAGTGTGACAACACGCAGACCATCCGACTCTTAGAAGGAGGATCGAAGCTATCAACACGGCTACGGCACGTTGATATCCACCAGCATTGGCTACGGCAGGAGATCGAAGAAGGAAGGATACGTCTGCATTGGGTGCCTACGGCACAGATGAAAGCAGACGGTCTAACAAAGGCACTCCCGCTGCAGAAGCTGCAGTCTTTCCAAAGGCTAATAGGAATAGTGGACCTGAAAGATCGACTTTGGCAAGAAGCTCGCCTGGAGACACTCCGAGACTGGATAGCGAAAAGGGATTTGCCCCTACCTTCATGCTCACATGCCAGAGGCCCTGTTTGACTGTGTGTAGCTGTTTCCTAGAGGGTCTAGGCCAGTGCCACAGCTAAGGGGGTGTGTTGAGAAGAAGGTCCGGTCTCGGCTGTGAAGCCCGCAGCTTGCTTGACGAGTGGATGACTAATAGGTCCTGTCAAGATAAAGACGCTCATTCACGCTGTTGCCTAAAAACAGCAAGCAGTTCGTAATGCCATATTAATAATGGTTTCGAACTTTCTAGCTAATATCGTCATCTATGCTGCCTGGGTGGCATTATCGCCACCATACCTATCATCACAAGAATATAAAGCGGCAACGCAGATCAAGACGGAATAGAACGATAGATGAATACACACATTCGCAGGAGACCTATACGGTTGATCTGACTTATTCTTTCTTAGTGACTTTTTCCTCCTTTCCATATAGCTCTCTTCGCGAGACATACACCCGAAAGCGCCGGCGCATGCGGCCGTCGTTGACTGGATAAAGTCTGAAAGAGGGCACCAATCCCCGTTTGACCTGATGTTGCGAGACCTTGCACTGCGTAAGGCAGCCTAATATTTTTATTCCACGAATACGCGGTGTGGCTCCGTCAATCCGTCTCTGCCTTTGACAACGGGTACCCTGTGCCACTCCGCCGAGAAGAAAGACTCGGTCCCGACATTGTCTTTACCTTGGCCTATCAATTATCGCGAGCTTAGACTCACACGCAAGGTGCAGAATCAACTCTCGCAACTTTTCCACATACTCCGCAAGTCAATCGCATCCATGGACGAGAAAAATGCACGGGTTTCGACTCTGGGCACTCATCGAATCAGTCTACCTTCACGGATGCCTCAACATGGTAACCTTCGCCGACGTCGTCGGGGGGTCAGATTCCTGGTCCTACTTTGTGTCCTCTTTATTGTGGCTGCGCAATGGAAGCAAGTCTGGAATGGCACATCGGGGGGAACGAAGCTCTCTAGGCAGAGACTTCACGAGGATTTCGCCACCTGCAAGAAGCTGCACACCAAACCCCGAGATCCGGTCGGGCGCGGCCGCAGCAAGAGCGCCAGGTATGTCGAAGGCGGTCCGCCCACATTGATTCGGAACGCCACGATTTGGATTGGTGATCCGGCTGAAGGAACAAGTCCGGTCGATGCGAGGGCGGGCAAAGGCTGGGCCTGGACTCGTGGCGACGTTTTCCTGCAGTATGGCCTCATCCAGAAGGTTGATACCTTCATTCAACAAGGTTCTTTGCCCAAAGATACTCTCATTTACGACGCGGCCGGACGACCAGTGACGAGCGGCATCATCGATATGCATAGTCACGCGGGCGTCTACTCTCTCCCAAGGCTGTCGGGTAACATGGATATCAACGAGAGAAGCGAAAACCTGACTCCATGGGCTCGCTCCATCGATGGATTCCAACTGCTTGACCCGCAGATACAAGTCATCAAATCCGGAGGTGTCACTGCGTCCCTGATTCTACCCGGCTCCAGCAATAATATTGGCGGCGAAGCCTATCTCCTCAAACTTGCCGTTGGAAAGTCCAATGGGCGAAATGAGACCAGCGTTGAAGATCTTCTAGCGGATCCAGAGCGTAATTGGAGATATATGAAGATGGCTTGTGGGGAAAACGCCAAGAACACGTACGGCCAAGTCAAGAAGCGACCTATGAGCCGTCTGGGCGAGAGCTACGACTTTCGTCACGCCTTTGAGCAGGCGACCTGGCTGGTCAGAAAGCAAGACGACTGGTGCACTGAGGCTCGAAAGGCCGGCGTCGAAAATATGGCCACCTATCTTCCCCAGGAAATTGCCCGGGAGTCGCTCGCCGCCGCCATACGTGGCCATGTCTTCGTGAACACCCATTGCTACACAATCCGAGACCTTGAAGCCATGGTGGATCATAGCAATGAGTTCAAGTTTGCGATTCGCTCTTTCCACCACGCACACCAATCATACCTTGCGCCCGAGGTGTGCAACTTCATCTCAATGACAGCGAAGAGCGGCAGACTGACACTCTCTAGGTCCTCAGGCGCACTTGGGGTGGGCGTCCGCCTTCGTCCGCCCTCTTTGCCGATAACATGTACTACAAGGCGGAAGCCTATGTTGGCTCCGAGTTTGCAGGTAAATACCTATACGACCAGGGTCTCACCCCCGTCTACGTGAGTGACAACCCCGTGCTTAATGCGCAGCACGTCGTTTTCGAGGCGGCCAAAGGATATCGCTATGGATTGCCGTATCATGCCGCGCTGGCTAGTGTCACGAGCGCACCTGCCGAAGAACTTGGGATGGGGAACCGTCTTGGTAAAGTAAAGCCTGGATTTGATGCCGATGTTGTCGTCTGGGATAGCGACCCACTCAGCGTTGGCTCGACGCCGACGCAGGTTTGGATTGATGGCGTTGCGCAGTTCAAGGATCCCTTCGAGCTGCTTAAACCGGTACGAGACCCTTTGACACCCAGAAGGTCACTCGGAGACATTGTCGAGGAGCCGACTGAAGTTACAGACGCGTTCTTCAGCGGCGTGACCAAAGTGCTGTTGAGAGGTAGCGAGGCACTTGAAGTCGAGTTTCAAGGACAACGATACAATGTTGTTGTTCGCAACGGAACAATCACCTGTATCGGCGCCTGCAAATCGGATTTCGCAGCTGCCGAAGCTGCCGGCATGCGGATTCATGCCTTGAAAACCGGCTACCTAACCGATTCATTCACGGGCGTTGCAGGCAGCCTCGGCCTGAATGAGATTGATGCTGAGCAATCGACGGACAATGGCATTAACCCGACCTCATTCACGCGGGCGATTGACGGTCTACAACTTGGCGGCAAGAAACTTCGTGTTGGGGGGAATTATGGTGTGACGAGGGCAATTTCAGCGCCCAAGTTCAACAGGGCGAAAACGCATCATGGCACGAGCGTTGGTTTCGTAACATCTTTTGAGACAGCTTTCGAACAAGATGCCGTGTTTTCTGCCGATGTTGCGGTTCATTACACGCTAGACGTCAACGTTCGAAGCATTGAGAGCTACTCGGCCGCGTTCGGCTCCCTTCGCGCAAAGCTGATGGACGCGGCCAGTCTTACGGTCAAAGCCTCAAACCCTTACTCTGAGACAGCCTTTCTCAGGCAGGTGATTGAGGGAGACAAGGTGCTTGCTTTGACGATCAACAGTGCCGACGGCATTGCAATAGCGCTACGAATTAAAAAAGAAATCGAGAGCAGCCTTCGGGGACATAGGAGGCTAAGGTTTGCCATCATTGGAGGCGCAGAATCCCATCTAGTGGCCAAGGAGCTTGCCGAGGCATCTGTCGGTGTCATTCTTCTTCCCCTCCAACCTGCCCCTGAGACTTGGGATGCACGCCGCGCTTGGTCTGGTGCGCCCCTGACGAACGGCACAGCTGCTGACGCTTTGGAAGAAGCCGGAGTGCGGGTGGGGATTGGGCTTGCAGAAGATTGGTGGGTAAGAGATCTTGGCCTCCAAGCGGGCGTCGCCTACAGAAATGGAAACGGCAAGTTTACAGAGAAGTCGGCGCTGGACCTGGTCAGCGCTAACATCCATAAGATACTGGGAATCGATGGTTTGGAAGAGTTGAACAGCAGCAAGCATTTTATCGTGAGCGAGGGAAGTCCACTGGACATCGATTCGAGGATCGTGGCCGTCGGCACCGGCACAAGGAGGCTCTCCCTGTTTACCAGAGTGTCCAGATAGTCATGGTGATCACAGCAGGCACAGTTGAAAGCCGCGAGAGAGGCGAATAGCTAAATGCCGTGGGCCTTTGGTCCCGGTCCGATATAAGGACACCCTTCTCACAAAATGAGAAGCTGCCCATTCTTAAGAAAGTACAATATACGAATACAAACGCTGGTGTATCGTCATAAAGAAGTTGATTTGCACAAGTGCACAAAGTGGCTTAGCAGATGTCATTTTTCGTCTGTGCGAACTTGCTTTCCCACTCGCTATTGATGTGACGGTAGTCTTCTGCGCCGTAAGGAGACCAGATCTCAGCCATGAAGCCCTGCTTCCGATGGGGATTTAAGCCAAGGTCGCGCTGTAAAAGGTCGAGGTAGGGAACCGCGTCGAAAACGAAGGATGGGGCCTTGTTGCCCCAGTCTGCTGGGTAACGCCACTTGCCGAAGCGATTGTGCAAAACAGTTTCATATTCAATCTTCTGCATCATCTCGGGGTCGCCCACGGCAGCACCAGGGTCATTCTCGAGAAGCCCGGAGAAGTATGCCGCTATCCAGAGCCCTTGCAAGTGAGCCGTCAAGGTGTTGCTAAAGTTGCAGAGCATGCCCGCAAAAGCAACATCGCGCGAGCGCAAAAAGGCCTCTGAAGGTGGGACCAGGAAACGGTAGAACATATACGACGTTAATCCTCTGTAAGACGAGGCTGCCTCTTCGGCGGTGGCGCCATCCGGGGCCCGAACTGGGGTATAGTTGTTACTCCACTCCGGCTGGTCTTTGAGCCGCGGAAACTGCTCCAGGATCTCTTCATCTGCACGTTGTAGCAGGGCAGAGTGGTTAGCGAGATCGTTGGTGGGCGCGGCTTGTTCTTGCAAATGTGGTAATCCGAGCTCCTTTTCGATGCCATGCGGAAGGAATTTCATGGGCGGCACCTGCTTCCATCCCGTGTGGGCTAGAATGGCATCGCAGCAGAGAGCAGTGCCGTCAGCCAGATGTACTTGGCCAGGGGTAAGGCGATCAACCTGGCCAATATATACGTCAACCTTGTCTGACTTGACCAGTTCAAAGAAGTCAGTCTCGTAGTTGAGAACGCTGAAGCTCGTTCCAGTGTACATGGCGTCGATCCAAGGCTTCAGCTTGGCTGTCTCGGGGTGGGCGTCATAGTTGTTGAGGTTCATAACGTCATTACCCAAAACGCTCCAGAATGAGTTGACAAAGGACCTCCCGACGGCGGTGCCGTGAAGGAAGCGGCGCACACCGGGGTAACCGTCCCGATCGCCCCAGACACAGGGACTGAACCAGGTGAGAAAGCGGACGTCTAGTAGCGAGTTGTTAGTAAAGAGGGGGGTCGTGCGGTGTCGAACAGACTCGAGACGTACTGGCGAGTTTCTCTAGCCATTTCTTAAAGGGCGTCACATGGGCCGGAGACATCCAGCACGGTCCGTGTCCCGACGCTGCGATCGGTTAGCAAAAGCCCATCTCGAGACTGAGCATCATTCATGAATACGTACGTCGAATCACCCAATTGACCTTGACACCAGCCTGCGCGTAGGCATAGACGGCGTCCCAAGAGAACTTGGATGCACCAATCACAGTGACGGCCTTTGACGTTTCAAGAGTATCTCTGTTCTGGAGGAAATGCTTGCCGTGGAATATCCTCCCCCCAAAGCTCTCCTGGCCATTGATGTGGGGGATGAAGGGCTCGGATGTGAGGCCAGTTGCGAGGATTAGTCGACGAGTAACGATCCGAACTGTCTCTTGGGCTGCACTCTCGACGGTCAAAATCCACCCGCCTTCGTAACTTGATCGGTGCTCGGCACATGTGACTTTGCTATCGTAGCGTATGAATCCGCTGATGCCGAAGTTTTCGGCATAAGCTTTCAGGTAGGAATGAACAACATGTCCTGGGATGTGCTGTCCAGGATTGACGCCGAAGCGTTCGCTGTCCATGGGAAAATCTGGATATTCGTACGTCCCAAGCAGGTTGTTACTCTTGAGGTCGGGATACAGGCGTTCCGCAGCCCACGTCCCGCCGAGCGAGGACTGCGAATCGAAAACGGCAAGAGAGTCATCAGGCCTAACGGTGTGATATTGCTTCGCGGCACCCAAGCCGTACCACCCTTGACAAGCCTTGGTCAGTATACTTGGATGAAGGAGTCAGAGTCGGCGAAATACCGCAACTTACCGGCACCGACGACAACACAGTCTAACGACTCCATCACTGGGCTGGTAGTTGGACAAGCTGGTTGTGACGGAACTTGAAGTCAAAAGCTCGCTGGAGCAGAATCTAAATGAACGGAGCAGTGATCGTCAGTGCATGGGTGGCACCAGAGTGACACAAAGCTGAAGAGGCATCACAGTGACAAAAGGCTGAAGAAAGGAACGTGACTTCGGACGAGGCTGGGGAACCCAATTGTTGCCGTGAGACAGGAAGCTCGCACATGGGCCGGAAAGGACTTTTAACAATAGAGGCCCCAGTATTGAGAGGAGTCCGAGGCTAGATTCGCATTGCCAACATCTCGCTGGTCCTGAAATTGGAATTGGGCCCGACTCATGTCCCCATATTAAAACAAGAGAAAGGCGAGCGCCGAGCTTTCAAGTGAGTGAACCTACGGTAGCTGCGTACCTGTATGGAGTAGTCCGAAAGACCCCGTACACCGTGCTTGCAGGACGCAGCGACAGGGGGCGTTATATGGCTGGCCTATAGAGTTGCATCCACGCATCAATGCAGTATTCACCTCCATAGGTACCGTGGACCCCAGTAGACTACGCAGAACCCCGTTGAAACGTCCGGCGGGTGTAGCCGCGTTCTGCAAGTTCAACGACGCGGCTGCAAGGTCGATCGACGGCCGCGAGTTAGCAGACCATCCACGGGAGACAGCAATTTGATGACCCCTTGGGCCAATCGCGGCTCGTCGCGACGCGCATAATGTCAATTTCAGTCCACGCTACTCCGTAGTATGATCCATTCTGCACGAGCTCAAAACCCAAATCCATGCCGCTTCTCTGAACTCTGGGAAAAAGTCCCGTGGCGCCTTAGGTTATCCCTGTAACTTGAGTGCATTTCCCGGTGTGGAGTTCAGCGCCCGAATGTACTGTACTGTAGATAAAGGCTATGTAGGATGGACGCTACAGTGTCTCGTACTGTAGAGCTCGAGCATCGGTCGAAATGCAGAGCCCTCGATACGCAGCATGTGATACAGCCAGGCGGCGTCCGTTGTCCGCTCCCAAGGTTCACAACGGAATACGACTGTGACCGGTCATTGATCCGGAACGTGGGTAAGCCCCAGTTCGTTTCATTGAGACCAACAGAGATGGTCGTAGTGCTACTTCATACACCTCGTTCGATGGTACAGTCTGCGTGAGGTTTCGATCCCAAATCTCTTGCACATACTATTTCTACATGTACTGAAGGTGTAGCCTGTAAGGCAGGTCGGCGAGGTCTAGCGACACTGGCAAGCGTGGCTATCTGCACAATCCGCCTCAAAGTCAGCATAATCTTGAGCGAGACGAGACGAGGGATTTCCCCATATTCTCAGTGCTAGCTCAGGAGGTCACAGGCCGCATTACACCAATACGTCTCGTAGTCATGGCGCTCGCAAAGTGGTAGCTAGGTGTTTTCTTCCCCGACCAGGCTACTCTCTTTGGCTCATCGAAGAATTCGTAGGTTGTCAATTCAGGTTTGGGTCCCCGAGAGGTCTGGACGATGTCGAAGTTGTACTGATACCTGGGTAAACTGTGCATGACGCATGGCGACGTAAGAGACGTGGACGCAACACTGCACTATTGGCAGGCAACGCTATAAGACTTTCAAGAAACTACTTGCGGAGGTGTGATGGTGACACGTAGAATGCTCTTCCTCTTGGAGGCAGCCCACGAACTCTTGATGATCACAGGCCGCGATTGATAGCATGGAACACCAACATCCATTGCTTTTCAGCGGCTAGTGCCCAGGCGTTTCTTTTTTCTTGAGGAAGAAACAGCCTCCTCAAGATGCTCCACGGGTTTGGTAGCTTGAAGATTTGCGGGTGACGGAATGCACAGTATGATTCGTGGCCAGTCTCCGCTTTTTTCTCCTCTTTAACTGACATGTGGGTGGCATTGCATCAATTTGCTTCTTCATTTCCGAGGGCCGACAGAGCAATCGGAACCATCATATCCGCAGCCAACATTGCATCGATGTCGCCAATGCGGTAACTTTTCTTTGTTTCATAGCTTCAATCGACAGAGCCATGACGCCCTTGAATTGAGGAAGCTCTTGGTGCAGACCCTCTCAAGAGAGATTCGGCCTTTAAGCCAACAAGCAAATGTTTAGACCGGACCTGTTCGTTAGTAAGTTCATTAGTACAGTAGCCTGGAAGCCCCTAGTGCAGGTGTCCCCGTAGTAAAACCGTGGATAGTTCCGCTCAACCAACGTCCGCTAGTCTAACCCTAGCAGTTCCAGACCTATCAAGTAACTTAACCTGGGCGAGTATTCCGCTACCGTTACAGCCAGGGGCAAATGGGTCGTAAATCCGGTCGTGAGGTATCACTGATGGCGACGTTGAGCCAGGGAGAGCGGCCACTGTTACGAGAGAAGAAAGTATCTCATCACGGGGATGGTCGGCACCGGTATCCGCAAATCAACGTGCAGGCGGGCCCATATCCGACACCAGCCCCCATTTATTCCCTTTTCGAGGGCTAGCCGCGGACAATCCAAGCCCGGTCAAGCTTGGAGGCCGACTGCTTGCGTCTGTGCTCCTCAAGCCTTCCGATTCCTCTCATTGAATTGAGTCAGTAGCCGCTCGCTCTATGTAGCTTCATGCTGTACTACGAAGTACGTTGTCTGGAAATACATGGTCAAGTATATGGGGTAGTCGACCTCAAAAGAGCGATGCTTGTTTCTATTTCCACGGGGACGACCTCCGTGTTAAAGCAGGGCTTAACTCGGTCGTGGGGCGACTTGAGTCGTCTGAAATTATGAAATGCCCCGCACCCCTGCAAAGTGCCTTGCTAGATGTTGACGCTCAAGGCTGTCTCCAGACATTGCAGAGTCAATGACCTTGTGAGATTAGAGCTCCGGATGGAAGGATGAAGTCAAAACGTAATTGCCCAGGAAAATACGAAACAAACGCACCAGTTAATTACCTGCACGAAAAAAAGCAGCCGTACATGCTTGCGCTGCATGCAAAAGTAACCAAAGAATTCTGTGGGTTCCCTCGGCTGGCTTTGCATCCTAGATACCCCATACGGACATCGATGCAAGACTTGCTGAAGAGAAACCTCCTCGGGCATGGGGGGCCCTGGTCTCTGCCATTCTCCTGCCGCTATCTCGGCCCACGACAAAATTTATTCCCTTCATAACAATCTGGCGTCGTCCTGCGAGCCAAGTCTGTCCTGGTGCTCAAGGCCTTCATTTGCGATATATTGACCCATGATAGCGCCACCGTTTCGCCTGGCGTTCTGCTGTTGGCTTCCCTAGACATTCGAACCTGTTGTACTACCAACTAGTACCGGACACCCGCGAGCGATAGCCTGTCAGCCGACTTCCGAATGGCCGACGTCGTCCCCAACCTGGACCCGGCTGCAGCTGCTGCTGCAGCCCAAGCCGAGTTCAACAAGTTCGCGACAGAGGCATGGACACTTCTCGCCATCGGCTTGCTTGTGACCATGTTGAGGACATACGCTCGAGCTCGTACCGTCGGGTTCAAGGGCCTTCAAGCAGATGATTACCTTGTTTGGCTGGCAGCAGTTCGTTGTGTCATACATTCTGTCGCAGTCAACATGTTAACCAATTCCATAGATTCTTTACATTGTGGAGACAACTCTTGCATTTTGCGTTGGTTATGTCGCACATGGCCTAGCCAACAACGGAATGACCGACCAGGAACGCATGGACTTATCCCCGGATAGCGAAGAATTTCGAACCAGGTTCGTTTCAACATCCAAGCGCGGCATCAACAGGCATGGCTAACATCAAGCAGAGTTATAGGGTCAAAGATACAACTCGCAGGATGGTCGACATATTCCGTTTTGCTCTGGGCACTCAAGGCTTCCCTGTTGATCTTTTACATTCGGCTTACGGTATGTGGAAAAGCTTCAACGATTGTCCGTCTTGGTGTACTGACACCATTCTAAGTCTGGTCTTCACAGACACTATCTCGTACGCATCCGCATAGGTTTTCTGTTCCTGGTTACAAGCTGGATAGTTGTTGTCGCCAACCTCTTCTTCGCCTGCCGTCCGTTTCATGGTTATTGGCAGATCCTACCTAATCCCGGCAGTGAGTTTCAACCTATCCTGCCTTCGAATCCAAGTAGCATTCTGATAAATCCACGTCCAGATGTCTGCCAGCCCGCTGTCTCAAACCAAATCATTTGGATGTTTCTTGCCTTCAACGTATCAACTGATCTATACCTGATATCTATTCCATTGCCCATGCTCTGGCAATCAACCCTGAAGCCCATGAAGAAAATTGGCCTCATGATGCTATTCAGTGGTGGCTTGTTTGTTGTTGTTTGTGCCACTTTGCGGTGCATTTTAATTGTAACAGTAAGTTCTATCTTAGTCCCTGTTCTTATTCTGATATCGTCCTAACCATGCGCCCTTAGGACGCCACAAATGGAGCCCAGTTAGCTGGCTCGTGGGCTGTGCGAGAGACTTTTGTTGCGGTCGTTACTACAAATCTACCCATGATCTTCCCTCTTCTTAAGGTATGGTTCAGCTCGGCAGTAGGCTCCCTCACCACGGCACGCTCGAGCCAAAAGACCGAACGTACGCCGAGCGAGTTTAGAACTTTTGGTGGAGGCCACGGACCGAGCTGGAGAGGTCGCGGCCCACCTACAGCGAACCCGATCACAAATTTTACATTCAATGAAAGCGAAGAGCGTATGATGGAGGATGTGCGGATGCAGGACATCAAAGTCTGGGGTGAGAGAACTACAGAAACGACGCCGCACAACCAAATCTTTAAACGAGTCGACGTGGACATCACGCACGAAGGAAAAGGTTACCATAGCTCTGTTTAACGATGTTACGACAACCACGCGGGTGTTACTTCGCATGTATTATTTATTTATTTAGGGCGCACCCTCAGTATTGCCTAGGAGCTGTGACTGCAGCAGTCCTTCACCATTAACCTCTATCCCATGTTCTTCTGACAAGAAGTTTATGAGTTTCGTCCACCTTCGTGTACAAGCATCCATCGACAGTGCGTATGCTCACTGCATTCTAGCGCAGTCTCGTCTCGACAAAGAACACATCCAACAGCATAACGAACTTCCCCTGCACCTTTAACTCCTGATGCGTCTCACCCATAATTCTGTTCGCTTGAACTTTGACCGCCCCGGATAATGTCATCGGCAATCTTCTCTGCAAGTGCATAAATGGTGCTCTGCGGATGACCAGGAGGTAACAGGGGCATAGAGCTCGCATCCACGACACGCAAACCCTTTACACCAAATACCCGTGCCTGGTTATCCACAACAGCCATTGGATCACTTTTCTTGCCCATCTTGCAGGTGCACGCAGGATGCCAAACCGTCATCAAAGAGTCGCGGATAGTATTGAGCACTTGCTCATCCGTTTGTACGTTCTCGCCCGGATATTTCTCCTCGCCGTCGACAATTGACTGGAGTGGCCGGCTTTGCCACACGTCTCGCATTCTCCGGTACCAGGCTACGGCAACTTCTTGATCGGCCTTTGCCGTCATCCAATTCGGATTAATGACGGGACTGTCGAGTGAGTTCGCGGATTCAATTGTAACATTACCACGAGAGATGGGAGCAACGACGGCGCCCAAAATAGTCGTATACGTCTTGCCGTCCTTTGGTTGTCCTGTAATGAGATTACCGAAATTGCCAATGTATCCATTAGCGTCGAGGTATTCTACCTCGGGCCAGTCCGCAGGAAAATAGGCAAGTTCCTGTTCTGTCTGTGCCGAAAACCTTTGGCGATATTGCTCGGGAAGCTTTTCCCAGCCAAGAAATTCTAGGCCGTTAGACGATAAATCACCGGCGTGCTGGAACAGATACTCTACTGCCGCCTTAAATAGATTCACAGGGTTCATCAAAACTCCAACCAAAGTAGGTATCTTAACGGGCCAGGATGGTCCAAAGAAGACATGATCCCACATATTCTGGCCAACTCCGGAAAGTTGTGAAATGACGGGAATATTATATCGACGCAATGTGTCCTGGGGCCCAATCCCGGATACCATGAGGAGCTGCGGAGACTGGAAGGCCCCAGCGCTGACAATGACTTCCTTCTTGGCTCGTAAATTGTAAGAAGAGCCCTTATGTTGAACCTTGACGCCGGTCGCTGTCTTATCCTCAAAAAGTATCTTTAGAGCATGCGTCTTCAAAAACACTTTAAGGCTGTTCACATTCTTCTTTTGTGCTGAATAGACATATTCAGCGGATGAGCTTCTTGTGGCATCAGACTGTCGGATTGTCGTTTGCGCATAATGATACCCAATCAGCTGGCCCTTGTTGAACCCGTCCGTCTTCCGAAGACCGATCGCTTGAAATCCCTTCTCCAACCAGGTCCCCCATGGTGATACAAAATTTGGGTAGCTGACCTGGACGGGCCCGCCCTTTCCAGTTGGCAGAAAGTCATTCGGATCGTATGTCGTTGAATCGGAAATGTTGGCCGGCCTTTTGGATTTGTTTGGCGGTGTGAAGTTGACGCTTTTCTTGAAGTATTTTTCAAAGTTCGAAAGTCTGTGTAGGAGAAGGACCATATCAACGATGCCGCCGTCAAGTTACCCTGCGAATATGCCCTATGACTTACCTATAAGTATCGTCGCCAACGTCCTTGGCCCAGAGATCATATGAGCTTTTGGATCCTCTGTGGTAGATCATGAAATTCAAGGCAGAGGATCCTCCTAGGCACTTTCCGCGGGCAATGTGGACCTTGCGGTTGTTTGCCCCAGCTTGAGGAACCGTTTGAAACTTCCAATCAACAGCTGGTACTGAGTCGTCAATGTCCGCACCGATACCAAAAAGGTCACCGCCCGGTGTTGTTCCCAAGACGGGCTTTCCAATCTCGTAGAATGCGCCAGCTTCCACGATGGCGACACGAGACCCGGCTTCGGCAAGTCTTACGCCAATTGCATTGCCAGCTGTGCCACCGCCAACCACGATGTAGTCAAACTCCTCGTCGCGTTGTGGTGTTCCCTCAAGCTTCCCCAGATTGCCGAAAACGATAGGCTTCAATGCCATGAACTGACGAACGGCTTCGGAAATCTTCGGCGAGAGTAGAGGAGGACCTGCGAGAAAAGACGAGCTATCGGCATGACCGGGCGTGAACCAGCACATGCATACAAAGCCGAGGAGGGTTGCAGGGCGATGCATTTCGACCGTCGAGATTCGAAAAGCTGTATTTCGCTCAGCGAGGGACAAATTAAACTTAGGCTATTATGGAACTGCAGAACATATATCGATCAGGCAAAACCGGGCGTGTTATAGCAGAGCAGAGCCTTAAGCGGCTCTGTGTCATCTAGGTCATTAGGCACATAGACTGGAATTCTTCGACCAGCAGCCATGTCTCATTGTGGAGGTGGCTCAATTCTCGAGCTTCGCCTCCAATGACGGCATTTCGACAGTCTGTTTTATACTAGGGGGGATTAAATAGGGCGAACTCCGAGACATAAGCGGGCACATCGCTTGAAGGGAATCTACTTGATTCTTTAACCGAATCACTTTCGGCCCCCCTTAATCGTCCTGTATGCCTTTTTTATCCGTCCTGTATCTACTCCCGAAGTAGTAAGGCACCCGCGCGTTGACAAAGGTACCTCTATAGCCCGCGATTTAGGTGCAATTTTCCTATAGCTATAGGTACTATCGTCTAGGTAGTGTAAAACCTCGACCGATAGAGGCTACTGCAGTACCTAGCAAAGCGCTGAGGCCGCTGAAGCCGCGCTGAAGCCGCGAGAGACGAGTCGCTATAGCGCTCGCCGTAGCCCTTGCTATAGTGCTCGTTATAGCGCTCGTTATAGCGCTCGTAAGCCCGTAATTTGCCGTTTCGCGACAACTTTACTTTTCGTATTAATTGCGGTGCTAATTTCGCTGCTGATTGCGCTGCTGATTGCGCTGTGAAGGCGCTGTCGAGGCGGCAGATACATCAACTCAGTGACCACCACATAGTGCCCATTTTACTATAGTAAACATGGTAGCGCTAGGTATGCTGTGATCCGCGTCTCCCCTTCCTAATACGGCTTAGATACGGGACGAATAAAAAAGGCATGAGTTACAGGACGATTAAGGGGGGCTATCACTTTCGATGACGCCTCGTAGAATCGGACTTTATTCCGTCGGCGCCGAAGCTACTATCGATCTAAGATGACCTCGCTAGCCAATGTGTACACAGGCCTGCCACCCGAACTTGAAGTCGACAAAGTGTCGAAATCCCTTTTGCAATGTTTTGAGGTGCCAACAACTTGCGAGAACTTACCTTCTCCAAATCGTCTTTGCTCCGAACTAGGGGGTGGATAGATGACATGACGAGACTTGAAAGTTAGAACTTAAAAATTGTAAGCAATCTAGCCACGATGAACGCCAATTCTTACGCATAGTCATTTCACCATGGAAATCCATTGGGACTAAATAATCACTGCCGTCATATCGCGCGCTGAGGCCGCCGTTTCAAAGCCAGCGTCTAGTTTATCTTTCATCCCAATCGTGGCGCAATTCACCCTACACGGCGATAGCCTTGCAAAGAACGACCAAGGGTTTTGGACAAATTCGCAGTCTCACGTGAATAAGACGGACGACAGACTCTTCAGTCTTACTGGCCTAGTGCTCGCGGATTGCGTCTAAGAAAGGATCACACCTTTTCATGATTGGTAGCACTTCTTTCTTTATGGGTATGTGTGAAATCGTAGCCTCAGTGAATAATACTTATTTCCCTGTGCCACTTCGAGCAATGTATCTTGCGAGCACGTTCTACAGGTCATCATGAGAAAAGTCGACAAGATCCCCATGCGGTGACGGAAACCAGAATCTGACCGCCGAGTTGTAGACTGGAAGGAATATCTGTATGGAAACAGCCACGAGACTGAGGGAATCCGCTTGGGCTAATATCTAGAGCACAGAATGGAGTAGACTTGTCAACGCGCCAGGCTCCAATTGGAGCATGGCGTATAACTTGATGACGTTCCTTCGGTCACGAAGCTGTCCATTCAGGAGATTGCTTCACTCTCAATGCACCAGACGCATTGTGATGCGAGTAACGTGCCATCTCTCAGCCAGGTTGCGCAACAAGTCAGAGTTCACTCAAAAGCAAAAGTTCAAGGCCCTCGCACATGCTATGCGTGCAGTTCCTCGTCAGGGATCAGGGTAGGCCTAGCTCGGCAGGACAAGCAAGGGTGTGAACGGCCCGCGAGCGGTGGCACATTGGCCGCAGGTCGGTCTGCTCTTGCATGATCGGTATCGTTGTGCCGCCATTCTCTCGCACAAGAACCCTGAAACTGAAAGCTGCGTTGACAGTCGGGCTCTCGTATATCGTAGTCAGCCCATATCAATCCGCCGACGACCGGCCATCCAGCTGGCATACATAAGGTCTCGAATTCCGAGATGGGCAAATTGAGAGTCACGGCTGCCCATAGTGGCTGTTCCCCCTCGGCTTGAATTGCAGGCGACGCGGTAGGAGGTTTCAATCAGCCGCATCTGCATGCAGCACCATCGGGGACCGGCACTGGCCGTCCAGACGCAAGCCGGGGTAGGTCATCTCAGCCGCCTGCGGTCCGAATCCTTCCCCATGATCGAGGAACGATGGTTTACTAAGTCGCCACCTTTTCTATCGGTAGCTACAGGCGCCATGCTTAGTTGCACGAGTGCAGTCAGGAACCTTTGGAAGCGCAGGATATTATTCAGTGGGACGTCTTGCCTTATTACCGAATGCATCACCAGCCGCGGCAGAACACTGCATTCATCCCTGATTATGTCTTCCGGTGCGTCCGGCGGGTCTGTACGCCATCTCCCTTTGGCTGCGAGGGAGGTCTCCTCGTATTCCTCGTCCTCTCTTACTTTTTCCCCACTGCATGTCTCTCGATTATGGGGGTGTTGTGTCCCGAAGTTGGACCCAGGTAGCGGGAACGCCCCAGGCCAGAAATCGTACGAATATCACGGTGCATCGAGTAAAGGAAAGCCGTCATTGATTCTAATCAGGACTAAAGGCTCCGCGGCAGCACGATGCCTGCACAATCCCATGCAACCATGCGGGGGACAGTAAAAACGACCCCTTTCGCACCAAGCTCACATACGAATTTCGGTGTTAGGGGTGGCGATTTTTCTGGCCTCCGCATGGCAACTAGAAATTCGCCCCCCTACTAACGTACTGTGTGCTCCGCCCTAGCTTGTGTGGGTGAGCCTATGTGTTCTAGTGTTGTCTTCGCGGTCGCTGCTTGGACAGGGGCCGAATGTCTGATTCCAACGATGTAAATGTTTCCTTATCCCAACAGGGTCTATTCCGTACATAGACCCCAAGCTCCATCCTTGTTCCCCCGGTCACAGCTTCGACTGACACACCGGGCGGCCCATATCCTAGACACGAATGCTAGGATCTCCTCTTTAATCAATCACGAAAGGCCTTTACGCAAGGGAGGTCACAGATGGCGTGGGAAATGGGAGAAAAGCGCAGCATTCAGGATACGTAAGCTGTTCCCCCCTTAACTTATGCTTTTGCGAGAAGACCGACCACGGTATGTAAATCTAACGGGATGCTTCTGTATGCTAAACTTGCCAAGCAGCCCAAGCAGCCAAGCACCAAGCAACCAAGCTACCAAGTTGAGCAAAACGGTGCATGCTTGCTTTTTTTGTCATGCTCGGGTAAGGTTCCTCGTATCTGTATGAAGCTCGAGCTTGCCGCTAGGCCATAGATCAGCAAAGCGTTACAATAATACACAATAATAGCATGACTTCGATCACTGGCTAATCATCCCGCCCCGGACTGCCGCTAGTACCTTGCGCTGAACCTGCAGACCCTCCACACTTTGACCTAGTTGGCTCTTGTGCCCTCACGATTGGACTTCCATGTCTCAGCAGCTTCCCTTGATTTCCTTGGCGGCGGGATCTAGCTATCTAGGCAGCTCGTATGTATGCAGCTTACGTGCAGAATCCTGGCTCAACCATAACAACCTGGCTAACTCAAGTCCGACTTGACGGTCGATGGTTACCAATCGGCTTACCTCTTAGACTGCCTCGGCTTGAACCAAGTTCTTTTTTGTCCTGAGGGAGGGAAACCCTATACATTCCATGGGCTGGTGTCAACGACCAAGGAGGAGATGCCGTTAGCCCAGCGCCTAATTTTGGATATTTAAACCATTGTCCCTTCACCACGTCCTTCAGGCATGTCCCGTCTCACATCTTATACCAGTCTCTGTCTGCATCTTGAGTGCACCTCACTCGAGACATTTTGGTTATTGCTTGAATCAGTCACGTTGACCGTTGATCTCGAGTCACCATGAAGTTCGCAGCTCTTGCCACGCTGTTTTTGGCCACGGCTTTGGCCGCGCCTGCGGCAGACAAAGAAGACAAGAAGGACGTCTATCGCCCTCCTCCAAAACATAGCTATCCTCAGCCGCCGAAATATCCTCAGCCGCCGAAGTATCCTCAGCCTCCCAAGAAACCCGACTATCCCAAGCCTGAGCCACCCAAGAAGCCAGAGTATCCCAAGCCTGAGCCACCCAAGAAGCCCGACTATCCCAAGCCTGAGCCACCCAAGAAGCCAGACTATCCCAAGCCTGAGCCACCCAAGAAGCCCGACTATCCCAAGCCTGAGCCTCCCAAGTACCCTCAACCTCCCAAGTACCCTCAACCTCCCAAGTACCCCCAGCCCCCCAAGTACCCTCAACCTCCCAAGTACCCCCAGCCCCCTAAGGGTCACTACTAGCAGATGACGTACTAGAGTGTCTTTCTTCGAGACATTCTTGGTCCCCTTTCGGGCACGACATGTCTACCCGAGGAGGCGACAACTTTATCTTCGAAATTGGATACGATTTTGGAACGACTTTACGTATCACGCTTAGTTGAGAGAAATGAACTTTCCTGTACTTAATGTAAATACAATATACGTACTGCGGCACCCATTACCTAAGCTTGCTTCCAGCCTGTGACGCTTGTACGTGAACATTGAAACAAATCTCACTCATCCGACAGGTAGACACGTGAGTGTCGACGCATTTAGAGAAACATGGTCTCTTTGACAGCATGGTTGTTAACCAAGCTGACGAGTTTTGGTTTTACGGGACTAAATTAATTCGTAGAGAGACATTAATACGCGGCGCGGTTCCTTCGAATCGGCTTAAAGTACTAATTCGCGAAGTACGTGTATTGGGAATGGTAGATATGCTAACTTAATGTGCTAATTTCAAGCAAATAGTTATAGTAACATACTTATATAGAGCAAGAACTTAAGAGGATAGTTACCACTAATAGTTATATATATAGTAAATACAGGGGCTTATAAGGGCTTTGTCCTTATATTAAGCTTAGGTTATTACGGAATAACTAATATCTAGCCGAATAAACGTATAGTTACTTCATAGGTACTATAAGATAGCTAGGCTATAATAAGGTATATTTTTTTATCCGTAGTTATAGAGGGTATTACTTAGTAAGAGGGGTCTATACGGTCTTTTTACTTAATCCTATTATAAATTAGTCTATAACTAGTCGTAGCTATAGAAGAGATAGGTAGGAGGCGGTATAACTTATTAATCCTCCTATACGTAGGGTATTTAGCTAGCTAGGAGGGGGCCCTACGCTCCCTTTCCTCTTTCCTTCGATAGTTCTATTTATTACTCCTTTCTTAGTTGATATAAGGTCTTTAACCTAGTAGGAGCTTAGGCTTGCTTAAGCTTATTACGTAGGTTAACACGCGGGTAGGACCCCCTTAGTTATAAAGCCGCATATATAAAATAGCTCTCCTCCTTATAGATTAATATACCTATACTACGGACTATACCTATACCCCTCTAAGCCTCTATAAGCCCGTAATAATTTAATCTATCCTCTTTATTAAGTAAGTAATATTAATAGATATAATAATACCTCTAGTAATACCCCTATAGTCTTTTAATAACTAAAGCATATTAATATAGTTAGGAGATATCTCCTAACTAATAAACCTTTTATAAGCTATAGCTTAAGACTTAAAGTAGAAATAAAAGGTATTATAAATACTAAGTAGCCTAAAAGTAATAATAATAATAAATATACCTACTACTTTTACTAAGTTAGTAAGTAATAAAATACCTATATATAAAAAGCTATTAATATAGCTAATATAAAATAAAAAGCTAAAAAGCTTTTACTTTTTCTTTAGTAAGTTAAAAGTAAAGTTTTTAATAAATAAGCGATAAAGCTTTAATAGCTATAAGTAGATAATATAGTACGCGCTCTTATATTATTAAGAAATAGCTTAAAAAGCCTTTAGGATACGTATATAATACGTATAGCGACTAGCTATAAGCCCGTACTTAACCTAACTACTATAACGCAAGCTAGCTATTTAATTATAACCTTAGTATAACCCCCTAGCGTCAGCTTAAGCGGCTAGTATTAAATATTTAAGGTCTAAGCTATATATAGATATATAAGGGATAGGACTATATTATCTAGACTTCTATACTTAATTTAATACTTATTATACCCTCTCTCTTATATAGCTTATAAATTTATTTAATAACTATTAATATAATTATTAATATAACTAAATTAAAAGCCTATAGGAATTATAGGAAGGTAACTACCTAACCTTTAAGTTACTCTTTAGTCTTAGAAGCTAGAGACTATTAAGATAACTATATCGATCTATTAATATAACTATAATATAGGCCTATAAAAACTATAGGATAATAATTATATAACCTCTAAGTTATACTTTAATTTATAATATGGATAATATAGCTAAGGAGGGGTCTAGTTAGTAAGGAAAGTATTATAAGATAACTAGCAACTAAGAACTAAGTAGGACTTTTCTATTAGCTTTCCTATAGTTATCCTTACTTAGTCTATAGGAAATCCTAAGATAACTAAGCGGAATATTTCCTACCGTTATCTACTAGTTATCCTCGCGTAATCTACTAAAGCTCCGAGAATACCTTAACGGATAATAGTATAGGCTACGAGAAGGAAAGCCCTAAGATATTTACTAGTAATACTATAAAGGACTAGCCTTAGTGCGTCTACGTATAAGCGTTAATAATAGTATTAATAACTATACGGAGGGAAGGAACCTATAAGCGCCCCGGGTCCGTGGCGCGCGCCTTAAGGCGCGGGTTCTTATTACGTAATATCTATACGTAGGCCCGAGCTTATAGCTTAAGTTTATAATATACCCCCCCGCTCTTAGGTTACTTAACCTAAGGGCCGCCCCGCGCCCAGCCCGCTTTTAGTATACGGACTACCTCGGTATCGCTAGGTAACCTAAGTAGCCCTATACTACGCGTAGTTATCCTACTAACTAGTACTTATTAGCGACTAGATTAGCTCCGCGCTATATCTAGACTTAGGGTATATAAATAGCCTTATTACCCCCTTTTTTCTTTTATTTTTTTCCCTTTTTTCTTACTAATACTATTAGAATATTAATATACGTAAGCTCTCCTTACTTACCTTATACCCTCCTTACTACTACTATATATTCCTTACCGCTACTATTTACTACTACCTTATCTTCTTACTACGTTTTACTTAGCCCCCTTAACTACTTATCTTCGTAGCTATCCTCGCTATATCCGCTACTACTACGCCCCCGCCTCCCCCCCCTCTACTACCGCGTTATACTATTAATACCTATACTATCGAAAGTAATAGTAACGATAATAAAAGTAAGAAGCCTAAGGTATTTACCTATATATATACGCCCTACCTAGATAAGCTATACTATAATAAGTTTACTAAGTACTACCTTAATAGTAGTAATTCCTACTAATATTACTATAATAAAAAGTATAAGTACTTCTAGAATAAGTACTTATTTACTAGAGATTTATAACTACGCTACGCTATACATAATATAGAAGCCCTAGCGAAAGCTAATAAAGCTATTAATAAGCTTAGCTAGGCTAAAATAGCTACTTAACCCTACTACTACGCTATCTTAATAGAGGAGTTTTAAGCTATTACCCGCTACTGTACCTTACTACTAGAAGTAGCTTATTACGCGCTCGCCCCTATTATAAATATATACGCCCCCCTATTTATCTTTACTACTAACCGCGATATTACTTTTAATACCCTTATTATTACCCCCTTAGCTATTATCCCTTCTACTTTATCGCGCTATAGCTATAACTTAGCCTTACTTTAGTAAGCGCTTATATAGTAATAATTATAATTCTAGAATTAAGTCGCGATTTATTTAAATAAGTTTATTTACTATAATTATAATAGTTCGGCTATAAGGAATATAGGTAGTCGACTAGAGAATAGAGTTATTAATAGAACTATCGAAGGAGGGAAGGAAAGGGAGTAGAAGGCTCCCTCCTAGCTAGTTAAATACCCCGTATATAGAAGGACCGATAAGTTATACTACCTCCTACCCGTCTTTTCTAGCTACGACTAGTTATAGACTAATCCGTAATATAGCCCCCTCCTCTAGCTAGTAAAGGAGGCGGAGCGTAAGCCGTATAGGTATATATATTACGCCGGAATAAACCCTATAAAAACCTCCTTAGTGTGCCTCCGAAGAGAGTAACGTAATAATAGGTAACCTTTCTACTAGGTAGACTCTATTAACTCGGAATCGTAGTACCTTCTTAAAGTAGACGTAGAGAAATATACTTATAGTAGGAAAAATCCCTATTAGCTAGCGCCGCGACGACTAGTTAGATCCTACTAGATAGTAAGGCGGTATAAAGACCTTATCTCGTATAAGTAATATAGTAATTTAGTATTTAGTTCGTTATACTATCGTTAGTATTATTTACCGGGGCTTAGACTTATAGCGGAGAGCGTAGCGTATATCGCTACTATAAATACTAACTAATCTATAGTACGCTTCTAGCGCGGCTCCGAGCTAGGCTTAAATAGGGCCCTTAACCCTAACTAATAGTATCTTATAAAATCTAATTTAAATTAATTATCGTCGCTCTAATTAAAAACTTCTTTTCCGTTATTTTCTAAAACCGCTAGCTTACGCTTAACGGATAGACTTACTACCCTTACTATCTCGTTATCGCGTAGCTTAAGGTAATCCCGCTTAAAGTAACCGACTTAGTTATACTAATAGTAATATTAGCGTTATTACGTAATAGCGGAGGAGCGGATAGTACCGATATCTATCGGTTTAGCCTCGGTTTAAAGCGGTTCGTTAATAACTATAGTAGTATCGTTCCCTATACTAAAGACCCCGTTAAATCCCCTTAATAAAGCGGAAAATACTATATACGACTTAAGCTATACCTCTCGATCTAGCCTTACTTTAAGTTTATTATAGAGCCTTAATAAAAGTAAGATAATCCTTACGTAGTTAGACTAATAATCCGGTCCGGCCTCGAAAAGGGCGTATTCCTACCGCGTAATATATATACTGAGGGGCTCTATAGGTTCCTACTATAAATAAACTAAGTAAAGACTAGCTCGTTATTTTTTATAAAATTCCCCGAAAACCTCGTTAATATACGCTAAAAAAGTATCGGGTTAGTCCTAAAAGGTAACCGCTTTAAAAACATAAGGAAGGAACGTCTATTAAAAGGGGCCGAGTTTTAAGTAAATATAGTAAAATTAGGTAAAAGGTTCTCTAATTACGTATCCGTCTACTATAAATTTTACTCGTATTAATACTATCTATACGTTTAATTTAGCGCGCAACGTAAGTAGCTCGGGCGTAAGTAAAATTTATTAGTATTTTATAATAATCTAACTCCCGCGTATAGTTCGGGCGCGAGAGGAGTTTTATTAAATATAATAGTTCGGTTATAAGGAATATAGGTAGTTAACTAGAGAATAGAGTTATTAATAGAACTATCGAAGGAGGGAAGGAAAGGGAGTAGAAGGCTCCCTTCTAGCTAGTTAAATACCCCGCGTATAGGAGGACCGATAAGTTATGCTACCTCTTGCCCGTCTCTTCTAGCTACGACTAGTTATAGACTAATCGGTAATAATAATATAGAATTAATAATATGCTATATAAAAGCTATAGTACGTTAGGAGGAGCTTTAGCGCTTAATTTTAGAAAGCTAGGCCTAGGACTAGGCCTGGGCTTAAGAAGCTAATGCTACTTTCGCTAGTACTTTAGCTATTCTTGCTAGTAACTACCCCCTACTTATTATTACTCCTACCTTTACTACGTCTACCTTATATATATACTCGCTAGCTAAGACGCTAGCTAGTCTTACTTACTCCGCTACTAGTACGCCTTCTTAAGCTAGCTTATTTAGTTTTAATACTACTATTACCTTATTTATACTTATTACTAGACTACTCGCTAATATAGTTATATTTACCTTTAGTATATTTATAATATACGCGCCTCTTACCTTCGCTCCCGCTATTTACTAAAACCCTAGCCTTAGCCCTAATACCCTAACTTACTAGCTTAATTTTAAAAATAAAAAGAAGTATAAGTATAAGATAAAGAATAAGTTTTAAACTAATAAAAAGGAAAATAATAAGTAAAAGTAAGAAGCTTAGCTAGGAAAATATTAAGTATAGCTTAAGCGCTATAATTATATTTAAGTTTTTTATTAGTTTATTTATATTAAAGTAGATTTTTATTTAAAAGTATTTACTATAGCTAAATTACTACTAAAGGCCCTACTTTTAGAATTAAGATTTTAAGATTTAAAACTATTATAAATTTATATATTTCTTTATTATACTTTATACTATATTAATACCTTAGTTTCCTATATACTTTCTAATAGCTTTTAGGTTAGTATAATATAGCTATATTATTTAATA
Source organism: Hirsutella minnesotensis 3608 (assembly GCA_000956045.1). Classification (NCBI taxonomy): domain Eukaryota; kingdom Fungi; phylum Ascomycota; class Sordariomycetes; order Hypocreales; family Ophiocordycipitaceae; genus Hirsutella; species Hirsutella minnesotensis. The sequence goes on along the minus strand of KQ030527.1, from coordinate 86,790 downwards.
AAGATATTTTACTTTTACTTTCTCCCGCGCGTATTCTTAGTAGCTAAGATTTTCTTTACTTTATACTTAGTAAGACTTAGGTTAGTATTTATAAGCTAGAGTAGGGGGTTTAGCCTAAAGTCTACTAAGAATTAACTTAAAAGAAAGTTAAATACTACTTACTTAATTTAATTAATATAAAAAGTAAAGTAAATACTATATAGTATATCTAGCTTAGTAATAAAAAGGTATAAAATATTAATAACCCTATACTTAGTTATTAATATATTAAGTTTTTAATAAAGCTAGTTTATTTTAATATTCTTTATATTAAGTTATATATTATCCCTAACTTAGAAGTACTTAGCTAAGTATCTTAAGGCGTTTATAGTATTTTATTATTACTATTATACTTAAGTAATTATAGCTTAAGTAATATTTATTCCCTTTTTAAAATATTATATAAAAGCTACTACTCTACCCTTTAGAGATATTAAAAATATAAAAGTATTATAAACTTATTAAATTAACTTAAAGTTAAATTTATAAAAAACCTAATTCGGGCTTAAGCTTATAATAAATAAGTCGCGATTATTTAATATAAGCTAGTAAGCTAGTAAATAGCTAGCTTAGTTAAATTAAAAGAAAGAGATTATTATATATAATACTACTTATACCTTTTAGTTCGCTTTCTCTATCTTTTTATTAATTTAAGAATAGTAAGCTATAGAGAAAAGCTACTTAATACTAATTTTTTTATAAAGTATTAACTAAAATTAGCTAACTTAATTCGTCTTATAGTTAGAAATAACGCTAGTTAGGAACCTATAGAAATACTACTAGTAGTCCTAGAACTTCTTTATATATACCTTAGCTTTTATAAATATTATTACTTTAAGTTATATATTTTTAAATAACTAATTAGTAATAACTATTAAGTATTAAAAATTACCTTTACTTATAGTAAGTAAGTTAATTATAAAGTCTATAGAGATTATACTTTAAAAATAATTTATAATTAAAAGTAGTTATAATAAGCCTTATTTTTATTAATAGTTAATATAGTTACTATAGTAATAATAATTTTATATAAACTTTATTACGTTTTAAAATATACTTTTTTAGTAAAATTCCTACTATAAAAGCTTAAATATTATATTCTTACTAAAGTACTTAGCTATTAGTAAGTTATATATTTTTTAAATAAAAACTATTATTAAGGGTTCTTACTTTAAGATTTATATACGCCTTTAAAACTATAGTAAGCTATATACTAATAAGGTATAGTTTATAATTTACTTTTTTATTTTTACTTAAGGGGGGAACTTATATTTATTTTTTAATAAGGCTTAAACTTTCTCTATATATATCTTATTATAAGTAAGCGCGGTTAACTAAAGCTACTAAAAGTATATATTTTAAAATAAAGCTAGCGCTACTTTTAAAGTAAGCGCTATAGCTTTAGTAATTTCTTAGATATAGTTTACTAAAGTAATTCTTTTTTACTTAATATTTATTAAAAGCGCCTTAACTACGTAGATTATAATTAGTAATATAACTATACTAACCTTAGTTACTTTATTTTTATAATCTTACTTTTATTAAGATAAGGTATTTAGCTACTTAGCTTAAGTATTAAGTTAATATTAAAAGTAATAGTTAAAAAGTAAAAGTATTTCCGCTTAGTAAGCTTAGTATTTAGATATTTCTTTTAGTATTATAAAATACTTTAATAACTTATAATTAGTAAAAATAATAAATAGCTTAGCTATACTCTATAGCTTAGCTAATTAAGCTTAAAGATAAGAAATAATAATAAGGAGTTTTTTATTATAAATAGTATAGTTTTATTTTACTTATTAAAACTTTTAAGAGTAATATATAACTAACTAGAGTATATTAACTTCGTTTTCTTATAAAAAGTATTTACTTAAGGCCTCGCTAAAGTAGTTTACTTTAATAACTATTTCCTACTTTAAGTCTTACTATATAAAAATTAAGTATAATATAAATATAAACTTAAGCGTATTAAACGCGGCTTAGTAATTAACTAACTAGTTAAATAAAGTATTTTTTCTTATAAAAGTAACTAAGGGGGCTATAATATTAAAAAACTATAAAATAAACTTATAATAAAAGTTAATAAATCTTAAAAAGCTATAAACTCCTTATATATAAGTAAGTAGTTTTTAATTATAAATAGCTACGATTTTTATAAAGTTTAGATAAATCTCTTTATTTATATAAACTATAAACCCGAAATACTTAACCTCTTTAATAGTAAAGTTATATTTCTTAAAATTAAAGTATAGCCTAGCTTATTATAGTTATAAAAGTACTTTACGAACTTTTTTTTAGTAATTTTTTTATAAGCCGCTTAAGTAAATAAATATATTATTTAAATATATAATTATAAAGTTATTTAGAATATCTTTTAAGAACTAATTAATATAATACTAGAAGGTAGCTAATACTTTTATAAAGCTAAAAAGGTAAATAAAGTATTTAAAAAGCTTAGATTTTATATAAAAAGTAATAAAATACTTTTACCCCTTAGTAATATAAAGCTTATAAAAAGTAATATAGATATTTACTTTTATAAATTACTTTACTTTAGCTAAGCTATAAAGCGTTTTCTTAATAAGTAAGAGTAAGTATTAGTTTTACTTAGTTACCTTATTAAGTACTTAGTAATTAATATAAAATCTCTATTTATTACTAAGCTTTTTCGTAAGTAAGACTAAGGCTATTACTAAGGAAGAACTTACTTATATCTAGCCCTTATTTATTATATTTATAATTTACTTTTATACCTTAAGTAAGTACTTTTATAGTATATTATAAAAAAGCCTATATAGTAATATTAAAAATAAGCTATTAGGATTTTACTATAAGTAGATATAGTAATTATAGCTTTTTTAGTATAGTAATAAAATATTAGCTTATTTTTTATTAAAAAAATCGCGGAATTACTTAACCTTTAGAGGGAAAGTCTTTAGTTTTAATACTTTTATTAGTATTATAATACCTAAGTATAGTATTAAGATTATATTTTTTAAACTTATCGCGATAAAGCTATAGTTTATTTTCCTTTTTATTTTTTACTAAACTTAAGCTATAAAAGTAAACCTAAGAATTAAAATTATTAAGTACTTAGTTTACTATTACTTAGTTACTTATATAATAAAGTCCCTTACTAAGTATACTATAAGCTCTCTTACTTTTATCTAAAGTATAATATTATATTAAGCTATCTAAGGTATACTTAAGATAAGGTTCTAGATTAAGCTAGGGATTATATATACTATAATAGATAATTCTTAACTATTTAAGTTAGCTATAAACTAGACTATATAAGTAATTAGGAAGGACTTTTTAAACTTCTACTCTTTTTTTATTTTACTATTACTATAGTATATACCTACTTTCGCTTAAATAGTAAAGTATAAGTAAGCTAGTAATATTATATATAAGATTTACTTATAGTAGTATAGTAATTATAACTACTATTTACTTATATATTAGTAAACTTAATACAATTAACTAATATAGGAATAAGGAAAGGATTTATATCTATGTTTTTTATAATCTCTTAAAAGTATTTAACTAACCCTTTATTAGTTTACTTAACGCGCTATCCCGCTTTTAATAAGAAACTTATTATAAAGGCGGCTTATTTCTTAGCTTAGTAGCTTTCTTTTTTAAGGTATTTCTATCTTAAGTAATATCGAAAACTTAGACTAAGGACCCTAAGGATAGTTTAGTAAATAGTAAGAGTTAGTAGTCCTTTACTATATAGCTTATCCCGCTATAACGTAAGTAACTCCTATCTACGTAGCGTATATAGATAACGTCCTCGCCTACCTACTACGCGCGTTATTACTATATACGTCCGCCTTAGTTAGCTTACTTAGCGTAAAGCGCTTTCGCTAGCTAGGAAGTAGTAAAGTTAACGCTTATTATTTATATATTTTCGTCCCGTAGTATAGTAAAGAGATAGTAAACTTTCTTCTAGCGAAACTTATTATTAAGCTAGAAAAACTTAATATTAACTATAATAACTTATATTTAAATTAACGCTATAAAGTAGTTATTTATTAAAATATCCTTTTTAATATAATATTATTTAAGCTAAAGAAAGAGTATACGCTAGAATTATATAACTTTAATCTTATTTACTTATTAAGACCCTTTTAATAGCTTAAGTTTAACCTCGAAGTAAAGTAAGAAATTAGAAAAAGACTTAGCTAATTATTAAGTAATATACTTTAACTCTATTATAGCTACTTACTAGCGATATAGGTTTATAAATATTATATTAAAATACTAAAAGAAAGTATTAATATTAAAACCTTATTACGCGCTATATTTAAAGTATAAAGCTACCTTAGCTTATACCTTTATAAAAAAGTATTAGTAAAGGAATACTTATTAATCCTACGCGCTATTAATAAATACTTAGTCTAATTAAAGCTTATATACTATTAGGGCTTTTTATATAGCGAAGAGGTTCTTATCGCTATCGAATAGGGCTCTTATTAAAAGTAGCTTCCGTCTTATAACTTAAAAAGCTAGGATTATCTCCTTTTATATAGCAACGAGCTAGAGTAGCTCCTCGCTTATTAAGCTAGCTATTATAAGTATAGCAAACCTATCCGCTAATATTATATAAGTTAATAGTTATTAAATATAAAGAACTAGCTTTAGTATATTTATATATAAGCGTTAATAATAGTATTAATAATTATATAGAGGGAAGGAACTTATAAGCGCTCTAGGTCTAGAGCGCGCGCTTTAGGGCGCGGGTTTTTATTACGTAATATCTATACGTAGGCCCGAGCTTATAGCTCGAGTCCGTAATAAATACAGGGGAAATCCTAGGGATTTTCCCTAATACTTTCTATTTTACTTTTCCTTACTAAGTATTTAAGATTAGTAATTAACTAGAATAAAGAAGAGAGATTTTTAAATAATATATATTTAATCGTATATTTTATCCGGTAATTAGCCCGTAATATAGGTTTATCCTACGGTAATTAGTCCGGCTCGCCTATATAATAGACGGTAATTAGCCCGTATTCTACGGATCCCGCCTATTTAGGGGAGTCTATAGTAGAAAGGGGGTATTCCTATAAGGAAGATTATATATATAAGGAGGCTTTCCCTCCCTCTCTTCCCTCTTCTCTTTCCTTCCTTTCTAGCTTAAATTACTATAATAATAATACTATATAGCCTACCTTTAAATATAGCCTATTTCTTAAAGCTTAGCTCTAGCCCTACTTTTACCCCTAGTTAACTAAGCTTAGCCTAGCTAGCTTAGTATTTCTAAGGATTAAGTAGTAAGACTATATAGACCCTTTTTACTAAGTAATACCCTCTACGACTACGGATAAATAACGTACCCTAGTATAGCCTCTACTATCTATAGTACCTACGAAGTAACTATACGTTTATTTAGCTAGATATTAGTTATTCTGTAATAAATACCCTCTACGACTACGGATAAATAACGTGCCTTATAATAGCCTAGCTATTTAAGGTATCTACGAAGTAACTATATATTTATTCGGCTAGATATTAGTTATTCCGTAATATAATAGCTATTAAGCTAATATAGCTATATAGTCTCTATAGCTATATAGATACGGTGGTTAAATAGTTAGCTTGCGATTAATAGTTAGGTTAGGTACGAGTCCTACGTATAGGATATATATAGGGAAGGCTATTTTAGTTATTTCCTAATACTTTACTTTTTCGCTTAAGCGCCGTGAGCTTTTAGCTTCTTCCTTATGCATGCTTTAGACTATTAATTATCCGTCCGAATAAAGACGCGACAACAAATTGTAGAAAGTAAAGTAAGGAACAAGCAGCTCGTTCTCCTAAGTTCTAGATCCCCCGTCACCTCCTAGATTCCAGGCGTTCTCTATGATGAGACAATGTCATTTCAAGCGGTGTCTTTCAGATCCCGTGCTCTACCTTATCCCAATAATGTAACTTACCTAGCGTCAATTAATCGACTAATCGGGAAGAAGCAATGCCGAATGTGCTCATAAACTGTAGGTAAACATAGTAGTCTTCTAGGCCATGCGCGCATACTCTTTGTGGAGTGTGAAGTTGTATTGGGTGTACCGAGCGCGCAATATCCAGAATAGACATGGATCTCAATATCAGGCTGGAAGGCACATGCGATCGAGAGACAACATATCTTCAGATAAGCTTTTTCCATGCAGTTGCTACCTTGCACAATTGCATATATAGGCTTCGTGTGAAATAATCGTTCAACTCGCTTGGCTGTACGAAGTATTGATGACTGTTTTGGAACCTCAAATGTCCCAGGGATTATGCTAGCGAAGGTGACGCTGTGAGAAGTCAGAATATTCATGAATATATAATAACCGGCAGAGACACGGATAGAAGGGGCATTCAATTTATTTGTATGTGAACACATATCTGATAGCAGCGGAACTACTATTCTAACATGATGCGGGCAGACTGTGGGTGTCTTTCCAACATCCCCGAGGACGCCAAAATACTAGGAGACTATAGAATGCATCGCCCTTATCCTATTTCGCCACCTCTCATCCTGAATTGATTAATTCAATTGATTCCCGGTGTTTCCTATGGGTCGAAGGTCAAATATTTGCCGATGCTTGAACGGGGTCATTCTGGATGGTGGGTAGGTCTTGCAATGATGCAACGCACGAGCAAATTTCGCTACTAGCCAGCAGTCAAGGTTCAATCAGAGGAACTAAGCTAGGGGCATGATGCGCAGATAGACAAGAACATATTCGTATTTAAAGGTTGATAATTCGAATCCCTGAGACTTTGGATACTTACAGGCTGTTTTGCGACTATGCGAAACGACAGACGTGTCGACGTCACGATGGCTTGCACGGGCGGGTCGGGAAGATCGGTCCACGCGCCATCCACGTGCCGGTCCTTCGTCGCCTCGTAGACGCCCAAGGCACGGCGCGTCCAGTCTTTTCCTTCGAAGTATTTCTCAAAGAACCCTTCCACGTCGCGATATGTGCAGAGTCTGATCTCCTCAAAGACCTTTCTTTCCACCAACTCTCGTGTCTGTTCGACACCTTGCTGGGAAGCGGAGGAATGAGTAATGGGCGTGCTGTCGAATGTGGCTGGGACGCTTTCAGGAGGCGTCACTCGGGTGAGCGTGGTGATGAGATCAAGCACGGCGCTCCAGATCTCAGAGTCGGACGCCTTCCGAAGGACAAGTCTCACGAGAGGGCGGTAGTAGCTGTAGGTGAAGTCTCCTTTCCGAATGCGTGAGAACAAAAGGGCCAGGTCAGAAGCCACATCTCGACCGCTAGTCTTTGACAGAAGACGAAAGGCCACCTTTGTCCCCATCAAAGTAGTCAGGAGACGCGATATGATATCCTGGCGGTCTTGTTCGAAATTGTTGGCATCGTCATGCGGATCGGATTTCGAGGAGCAAGACTGCTCTGCATCCTGAAGTGACTTCATTAAATGGTCCAGAGAGCCCCCCAGAGGATCGCGCGCGATTAGTTCGATATCATGTTCCGATAGAGTAGCCATTTGATTCGCAACGCGCAGAAGCCGCAACGAGGCTGCAATAAGGTGGTCGGCGGACGTCCACAAGCGAGGCAAGATATCATGGGAAGTCTGCACGAGTGCGGACACGGGTCTGAAGGAAACGGCAAAGCGTTGGAAAGCGCGAAGGACCTGGATTGGAAGACGTGGCTCAGCGGGGACCGGACCGGAATTATATCGGTTCCAGGCCAATCAGCAACTCCAAATTATCGGTACAAAGTTTCGCCGATACCAGAATCCCCTAAACGCAAAGTCGACCGTTGGTCTAGGAGACCAAGCGTAATGCGCCGCACACCAGTGGGCTAATTCAGCCTAATTGGCGATTGCACGAGTCATTGTCACAATACAATATAAGCCTATCCATATTGGCAATATATTGTTCATATTGGATGGTGGTCCTATGGATTAAATTCAGTGGTTTCCTGGCAATTAACACGAACGTGGTGACGCGTCAGAGAGAACGCGTAAATATAAGTATGTGTGTACGTGTTGTTTTTCGTCTGATCAGCCTCCAGGCAGCAAGGGGTTCCTATTGGGGCATAAAAACGCGTAAAACGCAGGTATAAATTCACGCATATAGGGTAGCGTGTCGCCGTCCCAAGTTTCTCTCCCCGCTTCTGTCAACTAACTGTATTAGCTCTCTACCTAAGGTAATACCATAACCACCATGCCTCAACCACGGCTGCCCTTTGTTCAAACGTCGCCACGAAGAGGTTCGTCAATATCAGACGATGTTTCGGGCCTTTCCAGCCAGCATTTTAATAAGCCAGACGAGAGCCAAACTTCTCAATGCCAATCGTCGCGACCTCGTACTGCCTCCACAACCTCCTCGGCCAAGCCAAGAACGTCATGGGTTTTCTCCCATATGCCAGACGAGGAGGTAGAGACAAGATATTACAATCAACGGACTGGAAAAGAAGAATGGCGCTGCAAGCATTGTGACAAAGCGTATTCTTGTTCTGGTGGAACGGCAGCCCCAGCCAAGCACCTTACGGATCCTCCCCCTGACGGTCACGGCCTCCAGAGAGGCGCGCCACGGACGGCAAAGGTCACAAATATACGAACTATTCTTGAACAAGCTCGTGTTACGGCTGAAGAAAGTCCCCGAAAACGGCGTCGGCTGAACGATCAATCTGGAGATTCGATTGACCCAGACCAACTCGAAGTGTTATACGTAAGGTTTATTACGGCCTGTTCTCTGCCCATCAATGAGTTCAATCGCTCTCATGCCCTGCTCTCCTTGGCATTCCCCTGCCTCTTTCCAGACGGCAGAGCCGACTTTGTGGAGCCTCGCTTGCGGTCCATTGAGTACAAGGATTACATCGAGCACGCGATGCGGTGGCACGACGGCCGTTTTGCGCGGCACCCGACCTTCCGTTTCGTCGCATTCAACACGCTGATGCGGTCCCAAGCACGTGCGCGGTCGAAATTCTTTGTGAAGCAACATGATGGCACTCGCGAACCGCTCACGCGAGAGCAGCTTCTTCAGGCACTCGAACACAGCGAGGATCCCGAGGCGCAGGCGCTGATCAACTCGATCACAAGGCAAGCGGTGTCGATTCGCGGTACGCGTCCCTTTTGGAACAGAAAGAGGCAGGACCTCGAGGCTTATGCCTATGACCTGGGCTGTCCTGGCGCATTTATCACATTTAGCCCGGCCGATTTGCACTGGCGGAGCCTCTACCAACACATGCCCCGATATGGGGAATGGCTGCGAGCGTCCGAGCCGGAAAGGATGGCATTGTCGCGGTACTTATTGCGGCAGAATCCTCACATTGCTGCTTTCCACTTTCACCGCCGATACTGTCTCTTTCGGGATGTCGTGTTGAGAACGAAGTTTAACGTGACGGATTACTGGGATCGGTATGAATGGCAAGGGCGCGGGAGTCCACACAACCACGGCCTGTACTGGATGGAGAATGGCCCGGTAGCCGACATGGGGGACGAAGCCGCTCGAGACCTTTTTGCACGCACGTGGGGCTTCCACATCACGGCCGTGAACCCGGAGCCCCGTAGGACTGTGCCTCAGGGGGAGGGTAACCCGCTGAGCGTAGATCCGCTGGGCGTGGAGATGACATTCCTGCGGCTCTCGCAAATTGTCAACCGTTGCCAGCGCCACAGATGCAATACCACGTACTGCTTGCGTGTCAGAAAAGGAAGCGGCGACCTGGCGAGGGATATGGAAGGAGCTGCTGCCGATATTGAGGCGGCCAACGCAGCCAATCCGGAAAGGGAGTGTCGTTTTGACTTCCCCCGTGCCTTGCGAGAGCTGGCCGCGGTCATCAGGAAGGAAGGCAAGTCGTACTACATCTTCGAGGCGGCCCGCAACGACAGCCTCATGAATCATTTCAACCCTGCCATCATTCTGGGATGGCTGGCCAACATTGACATATCTCCATGCACCAGTTTGCAAGCAGTCATTACGTACGCTGCCAAGTACTGCAGCAAATCGGAGAAGAAGACAGAGCCTTACTGCAGGCTGGCGGATCAGGTTTTGCCGCATACAGCACACCACCAACCCCTGTTGTCTTTCTCTTCTCGCCTTATGAATAAGCTGATTGCCGAGAGAGATTATTCAGCGCAGGAAATTTCCCACTTGCTGCTCAACATCCCTCTGCAGGAAGGCACTCGGATGGTTGTGTACGTCGACTGCCGCCCGTTGGAGCAGCATGCGCGGTCGTACCGCGTCGACGAGGATGTCAGTGAGGCTGTCGGCAGCTACCGGAAATATCTGCAGAGAAATGACCAACATGAGAGTATAACCTATCTCGAGTACCTGCATTTCTACAATCTCAAGACGTGGAGGAGACTCGGTGCGAACGCGAAGAAGAGGGTCCTATCCTACTTCCCTCGGTACAGGTCAGCGGAAGCGTCGCCCCAGTTTCATGACTTCTGCCGTGTCAAGTTGATGATGGCCCATCCGCATCGCTCTCCGGAGGAGCTGCTTGCTGTAGACGGGCAGCGGTTTGAGTCCTTTGCGGCGGCGTACCAGTGCTGCCGGCAGCGACACCATTTCCATGAGGACGACCATTACGGCGAGGTGGGAGCAAATGAGCTGCAGGCAGAGGACGACGAGTTTGAGCGGGAGGAGCACGAAGAGCCTGTCATGGAGGAAGATTGGCATGAACTCGCCCGTATGCTGCCAGATCATCCGCTGGAGGAGGATGATATCGACGTGCTGGGCCGGCGAGATGTCGATGTGAATTATGACTGGACTCCCCACGTTGGACGGTATACCGATGACGGCATTCTCCACGGCGACTTCTGGAAGCAACGCAAAGCCGAAAACCCTCTTCACCTTGATGTGGACCATCAGCCGCTGGAGGCTCGTGATACCCTGAATCCGGAGCAGCGCCTAGTGTACGATACGGTGATGGGCCACTTTCTGACCCAGGCCTGTTCCCAGTTGTTACTCCATGTGGACGGTGGCGGTGGCACGGGCAAGTCATACCTCATTAATCTGCTCTCAGCGCACCTCCAAGCCGCCTCGGGCGGAAGAGGGACGCCTGTTTGGCGTGCCGCGCCCACGGGGGTTGCGGGAAATCAGATATCGGGCACTACCTTGCACTCCCTGCTGCACCTCCCCATCAACAAGGACTTCAAGCCCCTGTCAGCGATCGACAAAGCTCAGCTTCAGAAGAAGCTGAGGGATATCAAGTACCTGATCGTCGATGAGAAGAGCATGCTGGGTCTGCGACAGCTGTCATGGATTGATGACCGTCTCCGTGAGGCGTTCCCGAATAGAAATGAGGAGTTCTTCGGTGGTCTTAATATCCTCCTGGTTGGCGACTTCTTTCAGCTTCCCCCTGTACTGCAGAAGCCCCTTTATTACGACAAGGAGGTGCAGGGGGTAGAGATCAAGAGCAGGAGCGCATATCGGCGCTTCGACAAGACGGTTTTCTTGAAGGTTGCCCAGCGTCAGCGCGGCGACGATCAGGGAGCGTTTCGCTCAGCTCTTGAGGAATTGCGGCTGCTCCAACTATCTATGGAGTCCTGGAAGCTCCTCTCCAGCCGTGTTCAGGCGAAGCTGGACGATCAGGAGGTTGCCAAGTTCGTCAATTCCCTACGAGTATACGCCACGAAAGACAGGGTGAACGAATATAACCACTACCACCTCGACCGCCTAGGCCGGCCTGTCATCCAGGTCATAGCTAAGAATGTTGGCCCCGGTGCTGCTGCTGCTCCTGACGACAAGGCAGGCAACCTTTGCGAAGCAGATTCCTGTATGCATTGGCGCCCGTCTGATGCTGACGTCCAACCTTTGGCAGCCGGTTGGCCTCTGCAACGGCGCACGTGGTACAGTATACGATATCGCCTGGGCGCCTGGAGCTGACCCCATGCAAAACCCTCCCTGTGTGATCATGATGGAGTTTGACAAGTACACGGGGCCGGTATTCCTGACCACCGCAGATGGCAGAAAGATTGTCCCGATTCTGCCAGTAAACAGGGACTTCCTCGTCGGAGCCACACTCTGCACTCGTACGCAGTTTCCCCTGATCGTGTGCTACGCCATTACAGTTCACAAGTCGCAGAGCATCACCGAAGACATGATCGTGACGGATCTGTCCTGCCGTGACTTTCAGACCGGATTGAGCTACGTGGCCGTCTCGCGTGTGAAAACGCTGCAGGGTCTGATGCTGGACGCCCCGTTTGACCTCAATCACCTGACTTATGCGTCGCCGCCGGAAGGAATTAAGATGAAAATGAGGGATCAGCAACTTCGCAAACGACAGGTTCTCACCCAGAATCCTTACAAGGTGGCCACGGATCTACGTAACTCCACTTGATGCTACCCGCAAGAACGACACTTTCCAAGGTACAGATGTATGATTGTAGATACTGTGCTGATTGTTGGGTGACTGCTTGACTGTTGGCCAGACTCGCAGCCTTCGGCTGATTGTACGCCTTGCACCACAACCCTAAAGACTAAAGTGCAAGGTGTGGCGCAGTATTTTATGCTAGCTTTGTTACAACTTAGATCATATGCTGTATCTCGTAGAAGGTCAACATCAGACTCGCAACCTTCTGATTTCTCAGCTCTGGTGCTTGCCAAGATTTCCGCGGGCCCTACACTCAAACACAATGTGCTTGGGAATCTTCAGAGGGGCGGAGACGTGCGCGACTTTAACTCAACGGCAGCCCCCGCGTGAGCCATCGATTGTCGTTTGCTTGCCTCTTACGAACTAAATTACCCGACTTTCAAACACTTGAGCTAGGCGTCTACCGTGGAATGTATCCCACTTCCTGGATGTGACGTCACGAAAAGCCGTATACAAGAATCATCTATGGGGCATGACCTGCCGCACGATGTAACTACGGTGCAAAACGTCAAGCGTCAAGACATGCGACGCAGACAGCACCTATTGTCAAGCCGTCCCTTTGGAATAGTGCACGTCTCGGTAGCTCAAGTCTAGCCAGAATTGAGAACAAAAAGCAAAGTTGCTTCCGGAGGTGCAAGCTAGCTTCCGGTCAATACACTCAAAAATTCATCGACCAGCATGGAATTATAGGGTGCGACCTCTCTGATTCCAAGGTCTCGTCATAGAGCGAGCAGTTGACCTGTCGATTCAAACGAGTCCTTTAGCTTCCATTCTCGGGGAGGAGAGAGATGGAATGTGTCGAATACAGTTGTCTCTGGCAAAGCTGAGCCGGCTGAGTGGAATGCAACGCTTTGCTGAAACGCCTGTGGGCGTCTGGAAAGTCGCACAACTAGTCATCTATCTCTCGCGCCGTCGCACTTGCCAAGCGTAGCTGATGAACCAATGCCACTTTCAAGCCATGCTACGAAATGTAGCTTCTTGTTGGGCATATAACATCTATCAGGACCCAGCAGCGCTTCGCTTCGCTCGGCTGTCTTTTCAGGTAGCCAGCCGGACTGCACCATCACGACCATGGGTTCGCCATGCTACGAAATGTAGCTTCTTGTTGGGCATATAACATCTATCAGGACCCAGCAGCGCTTCGCTTCGCTCGGCTGTCTTTTCAGGTAGCCAGCCGGACTGCACCATCACGACCATGGGTTCTCGCACTCGTGCGTTTCTAAACGCATTTTTGTATCTCTGGCTATGTTCATTAACTCATGCGTAAGTAGTGATCCTCGGCCAAGAGACATGGGCGATGCTAACAGCGGGCTCGAATGCCAGGGCCTTCCTAGACTCTCTTGATCCGTCAAAGAAATACGATTATGTTATTGTTGGTTCCGGGGCTGGAGGTGGGCCGCTGGCTGCGCGGCTGGCAACTTACGGTCACAGCGTCCTGCTCGTCGATGCAGGCGACGATCAAACAGACACTTATCAATATCAAGTACCATCTCTGAACTTGCAGGCCACGGAGTACACGCCGATGACATGGGCATTCTTCGTCAACCATTATAACGACCCGCAGAGACAACAGCAGGATACCAAAATGACATGGTATACTCCATCTGGAGAATTATATGTCGGCAATAGTCCGCCGCAGGGTTCAACCCCGTACGGAATTCTATATCCGCGAGCTGGAACCTTTGGCGGCTGTACAGCTCACAATGCCCAGATTATCGTCTTGCCCGATGAAGGTGACTGGCAGACCATCGTCGATATGACCGGAGACAAGAGCTGGGCGCCACATAAGATGAAGAAGTACTTTACGAGGCTCGAGCGAAATCGGTATTTACCTGCGTCACACAAGGGTCACGGCTACTCAGGCTGGCTTACGACAAGCGTTACCAATCTGCTCCTCGTTATTCCGGATCTTAAAATCACTAGCATTATTCTCGGTGCCGCAGCCTCCGTCGGCCAAGGACTTGGCAAGCTAGTGACTACTGCAAAGGGGTTACAGCATATATTTCTTCTCGATTTGAACTCGGGCGTGTCTGATCGAGATCGACGGACGGGACTCTTTCAAATGCCGTTGTCAATCAAGAATGGATATCGCTCCGGCCCCCGGGACTTCATCATGCAAGTCTTAGAGGAAACGGACTCAGAGGGCCAGCCGAAGCATCAACTTGACATTCTTCTTAGTGCCTTTGTTACCAAGGTCATATTTCAGAACGCCGGTTATGGAAAACCACGAGCTATCGGTGTGGAGTACGCGAGGGGTGAAAGCATCTATCGGGCTGACCCACGAGCTTCCAGAAACCGGAATCGGCCTCTAAGACCAACGGGCAATATCACTGCGCAGCGAGAAGTGATTTTGTCAGGCGGGGCGTTTAATACTCCCCAAATCCTCAAGCTTAGTGGTATCGGTCCGGCTACCGAATTGCAAAGATTTAACATTCCCGTTGTAAAGAATCTCCCAGGAGTTGGAACTAATATGCAAGATCGATATGAAACGACAGTCATCGGAAAAGCTCCGGAAGACTTTAAGTTGACTAAGAAGTGCACATGGATGAGGTCCGTCCCTGACCCTTGCCTAGAGGATTGGAAGAAGAACAAGCCCATCCCACTTCGAGGCGGTTACACGACCAGCGGAATCACTCTCGCTCTTCTTAAGCGCTCTTCCGTCTCTGCAGACGCAACGCCGGATTTGTTCCTTGCAGGCGCGCCGACCGCGTTTACAGGTTATCACCTTGGGTATTCTGATGGCGGCGTCAAGGACGCGCTACATTGGACGTGGATTGTTCTCAAAGCACACACGAGAAACTCGGCTGGCACCGTGTTGCTTCGTACCAGGGACCCGCGGGATACTCCAATCATTACCTTCAACTCCTTTGACACTGGAACAAATGACGCTCGCGAGGCTTCGCTTGACTCGAAGGCTATGGTCGAGGGCATGCTCATGGCTCGCCAAGCTATTAAGGATATCCCGCATATTAAGAAACCTTTTAAAGAGTCTTGGCCTGCGTCTAAAGTCAATAACTCAGAACAGATGAAGGCTTGGGTCGAGCAAGAGGCTTGGGGGCATCACGCGTCATGCACCTGCCCAATAGGAGGCGACAACGACCCAATGGCAGTATTGGACTCTAGCTTCCGGGTGCGGGGAGTCGACGGCCTTCGGGTCGTTGACGCCAGTATCTTCCCAAAGATTCCGGGATATTTTATTGTCCTGCCGATTTACATGATTTCTGAGAAGGCAGCTGACGTGATCCACGCGGACGCGAAGAGGGACAGGTAAGTTTGGTGTCATAGCAATAGGTAGCTGTACAGGGAACATCAATAGAATTTCTGGTAATTAAGTAAGTATATTGGATCGAGCAAGATGTAATCACGTTCCATCGACTCAACAACATTTATTACGTTGCATCACGGGTGGCTCACGAAACGGCGAGGCATGGGTTTGCTTCATCTTCAAGCCTTCATGTTTGGTGTTAGATGATGTGGGTAAAACATTGAAACTCATGAGAGGATGTTTTGTTAGGGTCCAAGAGTTGTTGTACCAACAGATTCTTTTGCTTGGCATCAACTTCGCACAGGCGTGGCGTCAATAAAAGCAAGCGTGATCGACATACCTATCATCACAGTTGTGCATCACATCTCGAAACAGTCTCGGGGTCCTGTGAAGAAAGCATATTTGCTTCATCTATCTATGTCTATCTAAGGTTTGATAAAGTGAAAAGGCTGTGACTAGCTCAGAAGTTGGAGTATCGAGGGGTCAAGCGGCATTCGGCCAGACCAGCGGGCCCTTGCCGACATGTACCCAGACAAAGGAAAGGGTTGCATAAATGCGTTGTGGCTGTTTTTAGCCAATAGGAAAGAAAGAAGAGTGATTAGACATTAAAAGACCTCTCAGCCGAGCTCAAACCGTTCTAAGAGGCCTTTTCCGGATGTTTGATCTTGGTCTTTTTAAGAACCAGGGCCGCCAGATCACCGATAGTTCCGGACGTGAGAAGCTCGAGAACTTGCAAGTGCGCCGAATATTCCTTGCCGATCCAATTTCGAAGCTCAATGGCGTTCAGGGAGTCGAGCCCATAGGACTTGACTTCGCTGGCCGGGTCCAGATCGCTGGGCTGCAACATCAATATGCCGCACAGCTTCTCCCAAACGCGTTGCGAGACAAACTCGTTGGCCTTTTCGTACGTCTCGGCACTGGCAAGTTCCTGTTGGTTGGACTTGCCTGATTCGTCGATTCCATCGGCACTTTGACTCGTCGCGAGAACGGCGTTGCGGAGATGGAGGAACCTGGCGTCTTCCCCGTAGTACGGCAACGACGCACCACTAAAGTTCAGACCCGTGACGCATTGGCTGTTGCAGAGTCGCGAGATATCGCCAGATATGCCAAGCTCAACCAAGGCAAGGACCTCTGCCTCGCCAAAAGAGCTACCAGCTAGATTCTGCAGAATTTGGTTTTGACGCTCGGCATTTTCTGCCAAGTATCCGACGTCCTCGACTGCGGTCAGGTCGATTGAAGTAGCCGGCAGACCTTGTTGAACCCTGTATTGGACAAACGCGTCCAGGAATGTGTTTGCCGCTGCATATGCCGCTTGGCCTCTGTTTCCGACGATGCCAGCTACCGACGACAATACGACAAAGAAGTCGAGCTGATGAGAGGCCAAGGCTCGATGGAAGTTCCATGTGCCAGACACCTTGGCCTCGATTACTTGATCGAAGTCGCCGTGTGTCATTTTCTCAAAGAGCATGTCCTGGTAACATTTGTTAGCTTTTTGACTTCATTGTAACATCCTGATCAACAACTTACTCGCAAAACCATCGCTGCATGTATGATACCGCGGATCGGTGGCATCCTCCGACCGCAGTCCTCGACAAGGTCTTTGACGCTTGCTTCCTTGGCCACATCGCAGGACTTGATGGTGATCGTCGCGCCCTGCCCTCGGCAGTCTTCGACAAGACGTGCCAACTCAGGCGTGACTTTACCACTTCTCGACAGGAGCACAATTGACCTGGCCCCGCGTCGTACCATCCATTTGGCCATGGATCGGCCCAATCCTCCAGTACCACCAATAATGACATAGGTGGCATTACCAACCAATATCTCCTTTTCCTGTGGGTGAGTTGCCTATTCATACCTGACGTTAGCGATATGAAGATATTTGCCCGTTCAAAGACTCGGATTTACCTTGACTTGCTCTCCGGGACGCGGAGCTATAATGATCTTTCCCGTGGACTTGCCGCCCTGCAACGTACGCAGGGCCGATTCGAGTTCGGTGATACCCAAGACTGTGATTGGCTCGATAACGGAAATATTCTTGCTACCAAGAAGCTCCATCACCCGCTTGAGCACACGGCCCATAACTTGGGGTCTCTCTTTGGCGACGAGCGTCAAATCGACTGAGCTGAACGTCACGTTGTGCTCAAACTGACTCATGTCCAGCCTGGTGTTGGACGTAATATCTCGCTTGCCAATCTCAATGAAACGTCCAAAGTGGGCAAGGCTTTCCCAGGACTCGCGCAAAAGCTCGCCGGCGAGTGAGTTAAGAACGACATCAACGCCTCTGCCTCCGGTGGCTTCACGAATGGCCGGTCCAAAACCTGCATTGCGGCTGTAAAAGATGTGATCCTCGGGAATTTTATACTTGTCCATAATCAGCTTCTTCTTGTCAATGCTTCCGACGGTTGCGTAAATCTCGGCGCCTAGCATTTGAGCAAGTTGAATGGCTGCTTGTCCAACACCACCGGACGCAGCGTGGATGAGAATGCTCTCGCCAGGCTGAATATGGGCAAGTTCAACCATGCCATAGTAGGCCGTGCTGAAGACCACGGGCACCGAGGCGGCCACTTCGAGTGCCATGTCGTCCGGTACGACGGCAGCGCTGCTCTCTTTGCACCGCGCATATGTTCCGTACGCGCCCAGAGACATAGCGCAGACGCGATCGCCTACCGAGAGCGTCGTGACTTTACTCCCCACTTGGGAGACAATGCCGCTGCACTCGACACCGAGGTAGCTGCTGGCGACTTGTCCCATGGCAATGACCACATCCTTGAAGTTCATGCCAGTGGCTGTAACTTTGATCTCGACTTGGTCATCCTCGAGCGGTTGAACAACCTGGTCCCGGAAATAGAGGGAGTCGAGAGCCCCGTATGTGCCAATCGCAATCTCCAGACGACGGTCGCCTTGGTCAAACGGTTGCATGTACTGGCCAGTACTTCGGACGCGCCTCTGCACGGCCTGATTCATGCCGGAGTCTGCCACCACGCGAGGAACCACCAACTTGCCTTTGTCCTCGGCGAACTCAAAATCGCTGGGACCATTTGCTTCATCGGATGACATGACCTTGCTCACGACTTTGACAATAAGCTCAGAGCGAGCGTGGTTGTCAAGCTTCGATCGAGGATCCAAGTCCAAGCTCGCAGTGAGCTTGCCCGTCTCCGATCGCACAGTCCGGAGGAGACCTTGGGACAGAGCGTTCTCGGGCTGTTGCGCATCCTTGAACATACCCTTGGTAACCCACAGCATAGCCGTTGACGTGAGAATGACGCGCTGCAGTTTGTCAAAGTCTTCGACGGAGATTCCAGCAAGGAAGGGACGATCAAGCTCATTAAGGAAAACCATGATCTTCTCTGCGGGCATGACTCGTCTGAACGGGCACACAGTGGGCGTTACTCCGGTCCTCATGACAAAGATATCTGAAAGGGCCTTGACGACGGGGTCTGTTTCGCTCCTGTCGGTCACGAGCACCACTGGAGCTGGAAGGTCGGCCTCCAGGTGAGCGATCCCGTTGGAGTAGCCATTCGCATGGCCATTCGCATGGCCATTCGCGCCGTTGGCATGGCCATTCGCGCCGTCGGCATGGCCGTTAGTACCATTGATTCCATTTGAGTGGCCATTGACACCATTGACATGTCCATTAGTGAGACCCAATTTGGTATGACCATTGACACCGTTGGCATAGCCATTCGCGCCACTGGAGTGCTCTTTCGAACCGTTGACGCTGAGGCCGCTTGCACTGACTCCGAACTTGCTCTCCTCTGGGAGATCCTCCCACTGAATCTTATAGCAGATAGATGCCGGGGTCAGATCATCCATATCTTGATCTTGAACAGGTGACATGACGAAACCTTTGATGCTTATAATAGGCTCGTCACGGCCCTGAGACTGCCACGCATCAATGGAGAAATCCACAGGTGCGAGGGTTTTGAAGTCAGGATGGCCCTCGCAGACCACGCGAAGCGCCTCACCATTCTGGTTCGGCAAGTCTTTGCTGAACTCGAGACATTTGACAACGTTGGGCATGTAAAGGCTCGGCAAGCGGTTGCGGCCGGCTCCCAAGATGGCCCAGGTCTGCTGGAAGATCAAATCCAAGAAGGCAGGTTGCATGATGTATGGCGTCTCGTAATGGGAGTGCATCACCGAAGCGGTGTCCGGAACTGCAATTTCTACATTGCTGAAGCCGTCACAGCACTTAAGAGAATCTTGACCTTGAACCTGGAACAAGGGGCCGTATGTCGCGCCCTTGTTATCGAGTTCACTGTACAGGCCATCCAGGGGAATCGTGTCCACACAAAGCTGCTCGGCCTTGGTCAAACGCCTGGCGCTTCCAGAGTTAACTGAGAGGCTGATGGGATTAACGGTGTTCTTGCGCACAGCCACGAGACCTCTGCAATGCTCGACCCAGCCTCGCTCAGAGATCCACGTGGAGATGCTGAACTCATCCCACTCAGTGGAATACGACCGAGTGCCTTCAGCATACCGACGAAGATGAACGATGGTCTCGTACTCGTCTCCGTCGTTCATGATGAAGGGGGCTTTTGCTTGTATTTCGCGCATGCAAAATCGATCGAATGCTATACGCCTGAGGTTTGCACGCTGGGATGCGGCTTCAGTGACCATGGAAATATATCCAGCAAGTGGGAATGTCGTCAACGACTGCATCTTGTGCTCTTTCAACCAGGGAATGTCATCAGTGCTTATGACGTTCCGCCAGCTATGCTCGTTCTCGGTTGACGAAGTCTCGAGCAGTCCCAGGAGGTCGTGCCGTGCAAATGGCTTAATGCGAGTTCCCAGGTTCATGCGAGGCTCAATCCAATACCTTTCATACGTCCAGGGGTAATTCGCAAAGTCGTCAAGAACTATTGGTGCGTCACCTTCACGCAGAGTATTGTTGACCTCGTCAAATGCCAGAGGCTGACCCATGACGAAGAGACTTCCTGCGGCCTTGAGGGCAGCTTCGGTGGCATTCTGGTTTCGCTTCAGGCTAGGGCAGTACTTGACATGACTCGCCTGCTGGCCCATCTCGCGTAAAATCTGCTTGATGGGCCCTTCGAGCGCGGCGTGAGGGCCGATTTCGACCAATACAGAAGGCTTAGTTTCGGCACAAAGAGCTTCGAGGGCCGGGGAGAACAGGACAGGTTTGACCAGATTGTCAGTCCAGTAGTCTGCGGTGAGCATCGAGCAACTCTCCAGTTTCCTTCCCTGCAACGAGGAGAAGAAAGTGACTTTGTTTTCGTCCTTGGTATTGATTGCATTGATTGACCGGTGGTAATCCTCAGCGACAAGATTCATGTGCGTCGAGTGGTACGCGACGTCAACGTAAAGCTTGCGATTGAATATGCTTCGTGACTCGAGCTCTGCGGCCAACTTGTCAATGGCATCGGTGTGACCCGAGACGGTCGTTGAACCTGGTGAATTTTCGCATGCCACTGCAGCTCCCTCAAGGTTCATGGTCTTGATGGTCTTCCGAACGTCGTTGGGGCTGGAACCAACAGCAAGCATAGAGCCGCGAAGGTCAGGATGACGTGCCTTCATCTTCAGGGTGACTTGGCCTCGGAAGTATGCGATGGCCATCGCGTCTTCGAGTGAAAGCGCGCCAGCCGCGAAGGCTGCACCAATTTCTCCGCTCGAATGGCCTACAACCGCCTGGGGTTCGATGCCCCACGAGGAAAAGAGTCTGACCAGGGCCAACTGAATGGCCGTGCAAGCTGGCTGGCTGAGATGAGCTTTATTGACCAGAGAGGTGTCCTTATCCCTGGCGAGCTCTTCGAGTAGTGAGAAATCTGCGCCCAACGTCTTCAGGCAATTATCGGCGGCGCGCATCGTGTCGGCAAAGACGATGTGTGAACCCATTAGCTCTTTTCCCATGGCGTGCCATTGCGCACCCTGTCCCGTGAAAACGAACGCGATCTTTGGGGGCTTGGATGCTCGGCTTGGCTTCGCATCCATGCCGTTGAGAGCTTCGACCACCTCATTGCAACACGACGCAGTGATGGCAATGCGCCACGGCATGTGGCTACGTCGTTCACACAATGTATAGGAAAGATCTCGGACCAGACGCTTCTGGAAGACCTCAGGGTGTTGCTCTGCGTAGATTCCAAGCTGCTTAGCCCTGGCTTTCGCGGCTTCCTCTCCATGGCCTGACAAGACGAAGAGCTTGTGTACGCCATCTGATTTCTCCTGGACAATGGACTCGAAGTCAATAGCCGGGCGTTGCAATACGCAGTGGGCGTTTGAACCTCCAAAACCAAAGTTGTTGACGCTGATGTATTTCTTCTGCGCCGGCCATGATCTCAAGGTGGTAGGAACCTAAGGAGTTTCATTAGGAAGACCTGCTCACTATCGAAACGACTGTCTTACCTTCATGTTCCACTCATCCAGCGGTATGTTCTCGTTCGTCTTCTCGTAATTTGTGTTAGGCAGGATGAATCCCTTCTCGAGCATCATCGCTGCCTTGATGACAGAAATGATGCCGCTGGCGTTCTCGAGGTGGCCGACATTGGTCTTGACAGAACCAATATAAAGAGGCTGTCGCTTTGTCCTACCTTCACTGAAGACATTGTGGATAACTCTGGCCTCGATCGGGTCTCCAATCTTGGTGCCTGTTCCATGCGCTTCAATGAACCCGGTATCATTGAAGTCGATCCCGGCTTTTGCGTAAACGTCGCGAATCAGTTGCTCTTGTGCTTCGCCACTGGGCGTCGAAAGACCTAATCCCCACGTCAGCGATGACATTGTGCTACAGTGAACCTTTGTCGAATCGTACCAACTGTCTTGCCGTCCTGGTTGGCGCCAGTATGAACAATAATTGACTTGATCTTATCGTTGTCCCTGAGCGCCTTGTCCAGGGGCTTCAGTATCAGGCATCCCACGCCCTCACCTCGAGCGAAGCCAGCGTTCCCTCGGTGATCGAAAGCAAAGGTCTTTCCTTCCGGGTTGAAGAGCCTAGTGGTGTCAGCTTCGCCCCGGAAACTGGACATGCGGAAATGGAAATACAAACATACCCAGACATGGACATTGTAATCCATCTCTCCGGCTGAAGATGCAGATGGCAGGCACCGACGATGGCCGATTCACACTCACCGGCGCGTAGACTCTGAACCGCCTGGTGGAGAGCGTACAGCCCGGAAGAGCATGCCGTGTCGACGCAGAAGCTCGGTCCTCGAAGATCGAAGTAATGTGAAATTCGCCCCGACAGGATTGACTGGTGGTTACCAGTCACGTCGAACATCGGAATGGTGTTGAGGTCGCGGAAGGCGCCGTATTGATAATCTGACGGTCCACCGCCTACGAAAACACCCATGTCGCTGCCAGCTATGCCTTCTTTTGCAATGCCGGCATTCTCGAGAGCCTCGTACGAACACTCTAATAGCATTCGCTGTTGAGGGTCTAGTAAATTGGTCAGCTACATGCGAAAACGGACTTTGACGCCGAAAGACTCGAATCTTACCCATAGCAGTGGCCTCTTGCCGTGTGATGTTGAAGAAAGGGGCATCAAAGTTGGCCGGATCATGGTTCAAGAAGTAACCTCCTTTCGTGTTGAAGCAACCCTTCTTTTGCGGGTTTGGGTGGTAGTATGCCTCGGCAGTGAAGCGGTCCTTGGGGATCTCTCCCCAGCCTGATCGAGCTCGAGAAAGCAAGGTCCAAAAGTCGTCGAGTGTCGAAATTCCCCCTGGGAGGCGGCATGACATGCCGACAATGGCAATGGGGACAGGCTTTTGCCCATGGTTGGAGGCCATGGCGGCCGTCGGCAGCGGCGGCGGCGGCAGTTGGGTCGTGACAATTAGAAGGTTGGCACAAGTTATCGCGAGATGTGCTGCTCAAAGTGACCGGTTGGGAGAGAGGTGTTGGAGGAGAATGGAGAGGCGAGTGAGCGGGTGGAATCGGACGGACGAGGGCGATGCGAATGCAGGGAGAAGGGAGGAGAGAAGAGGACACACACGACTGGCGTGGCAGATTCCCTGCGTGCTGTTGGCGGCAGTTGATCGGCTTCAACTCGAAAAACTAAACCTGATGGGCCGCCACAAGCCTCATATCTCTTTTCGGGTTTGTTACGAGTTGACGAGTTCCCGAGACTCTCAGCCTTCTGGCGGCGCCTTTTTACTCTCCGCCCTGGGTATCCAACTGCAGTCCATCGTTGCCGAGAACGTTCACCGAGTAACGGGATGGTGCGCGAGTAAAAGGACCGATTGTGGTTGCCGGGAAGTCCACAATGCCTCAGGTGCGGCAGTGTAAGAGCTGTGATGCCGATATGCGTTGTGTGGCACATGGTTGCAAGCTTTCGCATCCGTCGAGTAGGCGTAGAGACTAGGCCGGAGGCTACAGGTGCTCCGGAATGTGCCGTCTCGTCTGGCGCCCAGTGCGGCACGCCAGCGCAAAGTTGACGAGCAGGTCTGTCAAGGCCTTTGTCGCCTCAATCCCGGAAACAGTACTGGACCAGCGCCGTGATTGTCGATCAACGCCATGCGCGGCTTTCTGAGTCACCATTTCCTTGTGCCCTTGTTTGAGACACAGGATGCCCACACATTGTGAGGCTTGGCGTGCCCCACGGTTCTCTTGGGTTCCCGCTGTCAATAGTCCGAACTGGCTTTGGCCAAGCAACGGACACGGCACGTTCCTTGCCCTTGCAAGGGAGAACGGGAGCGAAGGGGAGGCTCCCGGGCGGATGACCGAGAGACATAGCCGGGATTCTGGATGGCTGGAATGAATGAGGGAGTAGATGCCGTCATGTTTGGGCGAATCAAAGACGAGAGTCTCGATGACTGGCTGCAAAGAACAGATCTCGCCCCCGTGGGATCGTGCATAGATCGATCTATCAGATGCCCTGGCCCCGTCTTTCCATGCCCTTGAAGAATCAGTCGTGGATTCTATGGAGATCAAACATTGAGGGCCGCTCTATGGACGTGGAGTCACTTGTGTATTACTATTGGTACCAATCGAGTTATTGAATAACCCTGACAACCCATCTACGGCGTAGCGAGTGCCTCCCTCGACAGTAGCCTGTCCGACAAGCTTCAACTGGCCGCTCTTCGATCCCAGTCCCAAATGTCCACAATAGCTGCATGCACGCGCGGGACAGCATTCGACATGGATCTTCAAGGTTTGCCAGATTCTAGACTCAAGATCCACCTACTTCTATCCATGTGCTCTCAATCACCCTTGCGCTCCAGACTCCACGTCCGAGGCAAAAGCCCGATACATACGCGACCCGGTCGCTGTGCGCGGACCCGCTAAGGGCGGACTCGGACTGGAATGTCCTCGGTGTCGCCCCAGATGACGTTAATAAAAGTGCATGGTCTCCGCTAGCGAACCAAACATTGCCAAACATCAACCGGGCTTCATCAGAAATCTCGACAACACCAGTTGACATATTCCATAGCATCTCACGGAGGCGATTTTCGATCTAGCCGAGGTTTTTTACAAAGGTCACGTTATTCCGTTATTTACCCTCCATCGGAAAGCCTGGGACAGCCGAGAACAAGTCGTGATCATACGTTGATGTGAACGATCGTCCTAGAACCGCACAATCAAGTGTCCATACGATTTAATTGCGTGATGACAAGTCGATAATTGTGAACGTTTCGCACTTTCCGCGCTTCCGATGGAGCAATCCACCTTGTAACTTCCATGCACATCATTTTCTTCGGTGTCCGAGCGCCCGAGTTGAGCAGTCGGCCCGAGGTGGAATGGATCACAGAACCCAAGACGAGTACGGCGTGGCTATCTCATGTACTGTAGGTTAGATGCGGCTATTATCTAACTTATATGTTTTGAAATACGTCTTGTACAGGGCTTATGGAGGCAGGATACTTGTAATTGTATAGATGAGGCCGGCTATTCAAGACCTCAGATCACGGAGACGACCAGGACCGTAGTGTCCACGAAATATGAATTTCGGATCTTGAATACCGCCTAACAGTTACTCGGCAGCATTGTGCGTCTGCTGCTTGGCCCGTTCCCTTTATGATGCCGTTTGCGTCCAGTATAGGACTTTGCCTGAAGCCTGATGCTGAAGTCATGCTCTGTTGACAATGGTCCTACCCTACAGCGGCAGCCATGTGACTTGGACGCGATGAGATACAATGGGCCGCACCTAACAGAGTCTATGCCAAGATCAGCGACCTTCTCTCAAAGATCATCACTTTGGTTCTGGCGACTTGATGAAACCGTAGTCCCCTGAACCCTTGGGGTTTCGGCGCTAGCATCACGTTCGCTCATGTCCTATTTAATCCCAACATGAATTGATAGATTTGTACTTGTGCGGAGGGGACACAGTGAGAAGTCCGGTACTTTGCGATTCGCCGAAAGACGATTCAAGTTATATTCCACCGGAAATTGAATCGCCAAGATCCAGTTGCACGGGTCCGGACCGCAACGGCGCTGTCGACCGGCCTCGAAATAGGATCACGTTTGACCTTGTCAGTTTGCCCGACATGATTTCGTTCGTTGAACCGGTGTAACATCATGAGTAAATGTGCGGCCTGCACTGATTCAATATGTGGACTCTTTCTGAGACACTGAGTCATTCCCTCATGTTGCCACG
Source organism: Hirsutella minnesotensis 3608 (assembly GCA_000956045.1). NCBI lineage: Eukaryota > Fungi > Ascomycota > Sordariomycetes > Hypocreales > Ophiocordycipitaceae > Hirsutella > Hirsutella minnesotensis. The sequence continues at coordinate 60,617 of KQ030527.1, read as the reverse complement.
GGGTGTTGCAGACACCTTCTGCGTAGAAGCGTGATTATTCTAGTGTGCATCAAAGGATTGATTACAGCCTTATCGCTGCCGCAAGGATGGGATGCAGTGAGACAGGCCATGGGTATTTTCAAAACATGACAGACGGCGATGCACGTATGATCACATCGAGCAGCAGCAGGGAGAATTGCGGTCGTGTCAGCTCAATTTGCCCGTACTGTTTTCGGCGTTGCTGATTTCAACACCGGGCCCGTCTGGCCACTCGAGGGGTGCCGATGTCATGCGTAGTCCAAAGTCCACTCGATTAGCCCTCCAACGGGCAAGTCTGCCAACGTTGGAATGGGGTTTGTGGCGCCATTCGAAATTAACCTTCCCAGTGCTCGCCGTCGAACTGCTGGCAGCTCAGCCCGTACGAATAATCCTGTTAAGGGAAATCGTGGCTTGAACGCCCGTGTCTCGTTCCCCGAGGACCGCTGCTCTAGGAAACCGCTGAGTTTGCCACGGGCGACGTGCATATAACCCTTTGTGTCTGCTCCGAGCAGGTCACTCACTTTGATGACAAAGTCGTCGTAGACTTTCCAGACGCCGAAACAGCCAAAACAAGATGAAGTTTCTTTGCTTGCATGGGTCTTTTGGTAGCGCAGTGGTATGATGCTCAAAGTTTCTGGCGCGAGAATCCCCAACTCATTGGCGTATAGAACTTTCAAGTTCAGTTGGCGCCCTTCGTCACAGAGGTGGAGAGATCTACCCCCGGAAGGTTTAGCTGGATAGACGGTTTCCATCGCGCCGATCCACCCAAGGGGTTCGACCAGTACTTTGGTAGCCCCCCTTTGTACAAGTTTGTGGGCTACGACGGTGTCATGGCCATCAATGAACTGGTCGGCCGACTCCAGTCCTTCCCGGCCAGCAACGCACCCGAAGATACTATTCGACAGCTTGTTCGGGGAGACGATGTCTACTCGGGAGATGCCGTTCGAAGGACGGTCGACAGGTTACTAGACATCATTCAGGCAGACCCCGAAATCGAGGTAGGATCATGCCACTTATGAGATTGAGCGCGGTATGGCTGACTTCGCAAAGGGAATCCTGGGTTACTCGGAAGGGGCCATGACCGCAGCTACCTTGATTCTGGAGGAGAAGCTGAGATGGGAAAGTCAAGGCGTTCCGCGCAGGATAAAGGTAAGTTGAGGCCATGGCGATGATGAGCAGTTATCACACTCAGTTGTCTAACCTTGTACCACAGTGCGCAATTTTCTTTGCTGGCTGGCCGCCGGTCCGCCTCCTCGAGCAGACGGTGGAACCAATGCTGGCGGATGAGAGCGAGGATCTCATCGACGTCCCTACATGTCACATTATTGGCTGCAAAGACCCCTACGTCCACGGCGCATTGGCCCTCTTCAACATGTGTGATCCAGATACGGCCCAACTATTCGATCATGGCCAAGGCCATACTCTGCCCCGAGACGAGAAGACCATTAGCGAATTGGCATGTTATGTACAGACGACCATAGACAAGTGTGTGCAAGTTTGACGAGGCCAAGCTTATGTGAAGTTGCCGCGAAGATCTGGCGAGCTGTATAAATATCGGCCTTTTGAGAAAATCCCATGACAGAAAGCCTCAAAAGATATGATTGGATAAGCGCGCCAGCAACGTTGGATGTAACGAGACAGACACCTGCCTGGCATGACATGGACGTAGGGGAACACCAAGCAGTGCGACCCAGTCAGTTCTCACATTATGAGAGTGCTTTTGAAGCAACAGGATTATTAACTAACATTACAAAACATGCGGGTAATAGCATGAAAACAAGGAGCCCGATGTATCTGCCGCAACGCCACTCTTTTCCATTCCATTAAGTGCTTTCGTAGCAACCGCCTCACCTTGTCGCCACGTCCCATGTACCTCTGCCACTGGTGCTTGTGAGTATCTGCTGATTACATTCATCATCTTCATCGATAAGTCCTGAACGGCATCCTGCTTCGCGATTTGGTCAAAGAATGTGATCGAGTCGAACTTGTCCTCCTCCTCCTCGTCAAGCATGCCCTGTTCTCGGCGATGCGATGCGAACCTCAGGGGTGTAGACTTTGCCTTGGATTTGCGCACAAAGTCATACCGGCGGCGGTGATAACGTTGCGCTCGTGCACTCCAAAAGTCCATGGCCATTTCAGCCAGCTCCGCGGCACGTGCTCGTGCCAGAGATGATATGGAAAGATTTACATTATCCTTCCAGCAGCCGATGCTGTCCTCTTCGACTTGACTTGGATTTGAAGTGAATAGCTTGTTGATGCGATGCCGCATCGCCGCTTCCAGCAGAGTCCCGGATCCGGGCACTGTATGATCGACGAGTCCCAACCGCACGGCAGCGTCGGCGCTCAGCGGCAACATCGACCTCAGAGCTGCCTTGGCCCCTTGGGCGCCGCATCGCCCCGTGTAGGTGAGACTATGAAACTCAGATCCATGCAAGCCCAGGGCGCGGTAAGCTGGGTTAATAACAACATGTTCGCCAGCCAACACAACATCACACGCTGCAGCGAGTGCTACACCGCCGGCCGCGCAATTGCCACGGACTGCGGCGACTGTCTTGACGCCTCTTCTTGGAAAGTGTCCAAGCACGTACTCGACGACGTCGTTGATGGCATTGATGTTGTGCCACGACTCTAAGGACGGATTGGCCGCCGACTCGATGACATTGAGGTGGATTCCGTTGCTGAAATAGGACCGACCCCCCTGAAGCACGACGGCAGCCAGGCGCCGTGTCTTGCTCTCCGGGCGATTCGAAACCGACAGTATATGATCCAAAGCCTCGCACAGTCTCCTACACTGCCGCGTGCTCATGGCGCCGTTGTACAAGTCGAAGTGGACGTGAGCCAAGACACCAAAGCTCTCAGCTGCGAAGTCAACCCATATCTCCTGGCATGTGCCATGGTTTGCTCGTGTCCAATGCTTCGGTAGGCTCCGAATAGCATTGTCGGGCAAAAGGATCCCCGTCGTGTCGACATTTGTACGATAGCCGGCCTCGGCGAGGCCGGGAATTGCTGGGACTTTAGGCCATAGCGCTGCGTCAGCCTTGGTCTTGACCCGTCGGATATGCGTGATCCAGACGCCTTTACCATCGCGAGTTGCGATGCAGACGGCTTCGTTGCGGATGGCGACAATTTGCCCCGGTGAGGTGGCGGGATTGACTGCCGAGGTCGCAGCATCTTCTACCTGGCCGCCGTAGAGATAAAGCTTTGGCCCAAAAATGGCACTGAGGCAACCTGGTTGTGAGTCGCTGCTCCGAATCCTGCGAGAGATTTCGGCAGCGTCGTGATTCCGGGGATCGAAGCCTCTTTGGCTTGCAAGCAGCAGCGGCCTCTTGTGAGTCTGGCCGCCCCTGAATGGCTGAGAGGAAGACACACAAAATCGACCAAAAGCCCGCTGCGTGAGTAGATTCGTGTAAAAGGTGTGGCTCCGGCTCGGAGGGCCATCGCATCCGGGTGAGCTGGGTGGCGAAGCCGATTCCCCGAGGATGGTGGCCCTAACGAGGGCCGCTGCCTCGATCCTGTCGATCGCTGCCGCCGTCGCTGCGACGGCTGCCTGTGTGACCGGACCACGATACAGGCTGGACTTTGTCAGTCCGGGCTCGTCGATGTTGACCGGGAACTGGTCAAAAGCCCATATGGGCCCGGCATCAAACTCCTTGACGGCCTGGAGCACCGTCACCCCCCAGTGGCTGCGCCCACTGCAGCTAAAGGAGTCGTTGGTGAGTAGTCTATCGGAGACCGCCTCTGTACCATCGTCCCCCATCAAGAGCCAATCAAGAGCACTCGGACCAGCATCTCCCGGAGGCCCTGGATGGACAATCAACGTGAGATATTGCTCGTATATCTGGCGCGGCACTCGAGTCGTGAGGAATGGGCAGAGAACAATGTGCGGGTTGGCCAGGTTGACGGCCTCAATCATTATCGACTCGGTGAGCGCATATTCGATTGTCACTGAATGATTGCGCGACAAGACTAGGAACAGTCGCTGTGACAGCGAGTTGTGCGCTGTGCAGAGGAATAAGATCCTCATCCTTGGCGATGGTCGTCGACTGGCACTCGCGAGTCGATCCTCAGAAGTTCAAAGCGCGCTTTCTGTCCCGTTTTCTTTTTGGTTATGTTGCAAGTGTCGGCATGATGGTCGCGAGAATGAGTAAGAGTTCTGCAATTGAAGAGTCAAGCTACTGACACGATGGAAACATCACGCACAATGGACCTAGAGGACTCGGTGGCTTGGTTCAGGCAAGCCACGCTGACTCTTGTTATGAGCAATCCATGCAAAAGAGACTGTTGCGAGCTTGTCTTCGGTGCCTATAGCACGTTGCAAAAGCATGCTCAGCAGAGTTCTAACTTGGAGTCTAGACTACGCGCGGCGCAGGCAACAGGAGAGCCAATGACACCGTGGTCGACATGAGAGTTCAGGGTCGACACCCTGTCGGAACCACGCTCCGACCAGTGCGGCGGGCGCCAACGAATCGCGCAAGGCCATGTTCCAAAAAAACAACGTGAGAAAACAAAAGCAGAACACATGCGATGACAATTGCGACGCTAGAGAATAAAAAACGTAGTCACTGGTCTAGTTGGCCGCGTCCGTGCGGTCCGTGGGTTCGATCAAGTGCCTCTGCAGCTGTCGTCGACTGTCCGCGATCCGATACCTGGCAGCAAAGCTTCTTGAGCCAAGACATCGAAGTGGACGGCGACGGTCGCCCGAGAGGTGAATACGGCGTGGCTCATCGGGATTGGCCTGCCCTGCTTGCACGTTCATGGTGGCTTCGAGGCGCGAAACGCCGCAGCCTCTCCAAGGGGTATGGCATCGGACGGTAGGCCAAAGCTGCTCCACTCTATCTCCCGATACGACGGAGGAACCCAGCATAAACGGCAGGCCCGTCCGATCATGGCCGTCCCGTGGAGATGCGTTTTGTCCCGCCATCCCCGGATCTAGGGCGGAACGCGTGCTTTGGCCCTCCCCTGACGTTTGGACCACGAGACTACCGGGCCAGGGAGATTTCCCAAGGGGTAAAGAAGCGGACTTGGCGCGCTCTTTTTTTCCTGCGCCCTCTTCACGTAGTGTCATCATCCATGCTCGCAGGCGATCAGCCGTGTTGTCCCGGCCGACTGGCTCGACTTCGACCTGATACATGACCGTCCACGCGCCCGTGGGCCTCGGTCCATCAATGGCAAAAGGCGCTCCGAGGCTGTACACCCGAGCACAGAGTCTCCTCATCGATCCCGGAGAATATACCGGGACCGGTGACCCATGGTTGAGCTACCAATCGCCAGCGTGCACAGGGTAGAACGAGGGTCGGAGCATATCCGGTCCCGGCCTCGCTCAACCTGTCTCTGGCGCTATTGAGAAGCTGAATGGGTAGCTCTGACGTCCCAAGACTTGCTTCAACAGCTTATCTCAGCATCAGCATGGGTGCTGATACGCTGGCTAGGAGATCCTCTGACCCCTGCCGATGCCGGTACTGTGGTATGTGCGTGCGTGTTGGATACTTTGAACCCATGTTTACCTACAGTAGGTACGGTCCATGAAACACCAAACGTCCGTCTGTTGCGTGTCCCGGCCCACTAGCAATAGAGCTGCTCACAAACAATATCCCCATGTATCATTTGATGTGAATCTGCCCACCATACTGCGGCCGCAACCCCTGCTCGTTGCGGGCTCTATGAAGTACGTGTAAAACGAACATGAAGAGCAAAAGGGGGGAGGGGGTTGTGTTAGCCTGCAGGCTTCGGATCTAACTACTCGTCCGGACTAGAGCTGGTGGCTCGCAGCCGCTTGGCCCGCCCTCCTTTGTTTCCCATCCGTGCGCCCAGGAAAAAACTTGTCAGGACAGGCCAAACTATTGAAGTCAATTTTAGATGGGACGCCACGTCAATATCGAAAACATAAGATAAATGTCATGATGGCTACATGATGGGCCGATTCTGAAAACCCCCAGTCTCGCTGTCGAACGCCAGAATCGTCCTTGTTCCACGGCCACGCCGATGAGAGCAATGCCGTCGACGCAAGATCTACTCGACCAATACTCGGACCAACTGGTGCCGTTTTCATTCCACGCCGGCTTCGTCTGTTTGAGCTATGCCATCAGTCTCTTGGGGACCGGCTCAACTCTCGAGTTGATGAGGCGGCGCACCTCTCACCGGGGACTTCACAATCTGTAAGTACCTATTCAGCAGGTCTCATCCTCCCTCCTTGTCATGAAGAGTTGCTCATGGGCCCCGGTCCAGCTTGCTCCTGGTTGGTGCAGCCATCTCCATGGGAGGGATCGCCATCTGGTCCATGGTATGTCTTAATTCCATCTTGTTCATGATTGGCCGCGCTGAGAAAGCCTGGCTTGATGCAGCACTTTATTGGAAACAGAGCAATCTATATTTTTGATGGTCGAGAGGACATGCAAATCTCATACTCGACTGGCATGACCATCTTGTCGCTTCTTGTTCCGATTCTTGTTCTTATTCTCGCGTTCCTTGCCGTCAGCGTTAATGGCCGAATCCGTTGGTGGCGTATTGGCATTGCGGGCTTGCTTTCAGGCGGTGCCATCTGTGGGATGCATTATTTGGCAGATGCCTCCATTAGCAACTTCCAAACGACATACGAGATCGGTTATGTCGTCGGTGCCGCCATCATCGCCGTCTCCGCGAGCACAACGGCTCTCGCTATCTTCTTCGTCTTCGAAGCCGCATGGAAAGTTCTCTGGTGGAAGAGGCTAGGATGTGCCATGGTACTCGCTGGAGCCGTCTCCGGGATGCATTGGTGCGCCGCTGTTGGTACCAGCTATAGATTAATCCGTCTGCAGTCTCTTCGACAGGGAATGTCGCGACATTCCCTGTCGATCATGGTCATTTGCTTGGTAGGCCCCGTCCCAGGAACAACCCATATATCCGTCCTATCGAACCTGACATTATGATTGCCACAGTCTGTTGCTGCTTGTATTGTTCTTACAATCAGTGGCATTTACTCTAGCTGGATTCGCCGCGACTATGCCAGCAAGTCACAAAAGGTCGTTTTGGCCGCCGCCGTGTTCGATGAGGAGGGCAGAATTATGGTCAACCAGGAAGGTTTTCTTCCAAGCGAAGTAGTCACGGACATGCTCATGACCAAGGCAAGCATCATGGCGCTCCTTAGATGGCCAAATGTCTCAAGCTAACCACAATGTTTACAACAGTCGCATAGCGAGATATTCGACACATCGCATCCTCTTTTCCACTGGATGTATCGTGCTTCCCGAAACTGGCCGAGCATCGCGTCCTTGACCGACAAGATGGCAAGCCATATTGGCCATGTGGCTCAAGACCGGTATAATGGACGAGCACGGCTTAAGTTGGTCAACGAAGATGGAACACTAGTACAACACTATGATCAGCTCATCTGCGAGTTGTTCTCCCTAGCCGCTTTGGCTCTGGCGAATAAGACTAAGGAGGTACTGACAAGCGCCGGTACGTTGTGGGAAGAAATCTTTGTTACAGGCAATACAGCGAACAATGACGTCTTTTCGAAGCTTGACGACTCGAGCCTTGCGGCAAAAGCAGGTTTTAGTAAGAACGCCAAGGCTGTTAAGGATAAATCAGTTTTTGTCAACCTGGCCGAAAAGGGGTTGATTCCTATGCACCAGCAATATGGTCGTGGTTGCCTCATGTTCCTCGTGCGCCACATCAACGCCAGGAAGGATCTCGACAAACTCGAGGCGGCCGGATACCGGTTTGCAGAGGTTCACCATGTCGTGGGCACCATTCGCTCGAGTATGCAGATTAGCACTCCAGACTTTGCCACGCGACTACGCAGCATGTCAGCCAACCCCAAGCGCGGCGCCACGCTTGCCCCCGGCGTCCATCTCGGCATCTTTGCGGTTCGAGCGAGGCTAGACCATTGCGGCTTCGACGTCCTCGTTCAGAAAGACGCCAAGAATCTCCTGCCGACCGCCGAGATACCTTTGGAACGTCTTGAGCCCTGGCAGGTTGACTTCGTGAACCGTCTTAGGGGCCTTGGCCCGTTGGCCATCATTGAAAGACTCAACAGCGACCATCGCTTATCCCCGCAAGAGGCCCGCTTGGCTTCTCATCTGCGAAACGCCATTGCTACTCTGAGATCGTCTCTCGGTAATCTGGCGTTCAGTGATGCCACTCTCATGTCTCAAGTGGTACATGCACCTTGCACTACTCGGGAAGAAAATCCTCGCTTGTCAACATGTTCACTCATTTCGTTTCGCATGATTCTTCCCATTCACAGCGTGGCTCGTCTCCCACAATGCGAGTTTGTTCCGCTTAGCTTCTTCCGGGTCCAACAACAGGTGTACGCAGAATCACCCTATCACCTTGAGTTCGCGCATATGGTCCATCGGGACCTTTCATCTTTACTTCACAACATCCCGTCATCGACACCTCCAAAGACGCCGCAGCGGTCTTCCACGAGGCGCTCACCCGGATGGATCAATAGGCTTCGGTCCGAGCGCAGCCCTAGCAAAGTGGTTAGCCTCCAGCTTTCTGCCAGAAGTCAAGAACGACTGTCGACTGGTACTTTTAACCCCATGTCACCATATCCTCAGAGCGATTCCATGAGTTTCGACGACTGCCGCAAGCCTCAATTCGGAAATATCGCACCATCTCCCATGGGTCACGTTTCCTGCATGCGGGCGCCATCGCCTGTCAATAGTAGCTCCATAAACCAGGACAAACAGCTCTTCGGAGGCATCATGGTATCGCAACAGATCATGGTCGACGTACAAGAGGTCAGTCGGCGATTCTACACGTTGTACTATCAGCGAATCCACTGACGTTCTATTCTCTCTAGCTTCCGAACGAGCGTATCCCTTCAAACGCTTCACGCCCTGAAGATGTAGGTAGTCCCGAGACGCCCGTCTATCAGGATGCCAAAGATCCTCCCCGACAAGGAAACGGGTTTTCAGCTGTTGCTGTCGGTGAGAATGGCTCCGCGGCAGCCAGGGATCAAGGAGGTTTGCGATTCATTGACGATTTGCTCTCATTGTGCATGGAAAGATCCGAGTTTTAGCAAGCGACCATGAGACAGGCTGACAACTATATCACGGGAAAGGGACTGTCAGAATCGTTCCTACGACGCCGGCATATTGCGACAATTGAGAGCACTGGTTTAAAACATTAGATAGATACCCAACGACCGAGGATAACGAAAGAATAGGTAATATGCCGAATGCTGCAAGCCAGATTGCCCAAGCAGGGAGCATCAACGATTTAGACGAATTGACGGTCTGTTTCCTTGTAGTCGTAGCTGATAGCTCTCGGATCTATCTGTAGCATCCATCGCCGACAAAGACGGTAGTGGGAGGGCGTTCAACGCCTCGACAGCCCTAGTGAAACGTATAGTTCTTGTATATTTCGTACGCTGATCGTGGAATCCTTCTTCGTAGACTGGAGTCGATCCCTGCTCCTACACCAAGTCCATGACGATGCTGTGGATTGAATTGCCGTATCGGCAACTTTGGCCTTGACTTTCTTCTTCTTCTTCTTGTTCTCTGTTTTCACGATTCGATGTTTCTCACACATCCTGCAATGCTTGTTGCTTTTCGTTGTAGGTGCATGCCAGTGAAAAGTTTTGGATGCCTAGTAGTTCGGAAAGTATTGATCTTGCACGCTGCAGGTGCATAGTGGTATCTTGGGGCGGGAAAGTTCTAACGGCGTCTAGCGCCAAAACTACACTCAACACTGTCAACAGCCTGTAGACCTGTCAAACAATCCAGGTCAACTTCCCTGTGGGCTGCCCAGTCGTCCGGGTCGCATCTTTGCTGAATAAAGTCGTGGCGTGGACTTCAAGTTGACTAACAGAATGAGCTGATGTATGGCAGTACGGAATTTTGACCCCTCGCTGTGCACTGAGGCTGCTTCTGGCCCCAGGACCATCGGCATGCGGTGCTATGCTTTGTTAAATGGTTGAGATCTGGCCCAAGAGTGTCATGTCGGCATCGTCAGCAGGAAGGATGTGGCGTCCTGGTCACAATGCTAGCTACAAGCAATGGGGCTGTTAAACTTTACTACAGCTGCTCTATGAGGTGCTTATTTCATTCGCACAGGATTGATTCTGAAATGCACTCATTGTCGGTGCTTAAGATTCACTGCCTATTTGTTTCAAGGAGGTGACACACTGCGCAGCGACAAAAAAACTTCATGAGACATAGACAGCCGATAGCTGCCTGCCAGCTTGTGAGCCTCTACTATGCAAGAATTCACATCAAAGTTTGCGCTGACAATTGACATTGACCGTTGCTAACGGGAGGTTAACGCTGCATGGTTTCAAGGAATGCAATAAAAATCTCGCAATAACATAAGAAGGGTCATCCCGGCCCGTCGTGATTAAGAAACACCCTTGCAACTCTATCGACCCTGCACATCGTGATTCCTAAACTTTCTGGCGGGCACATTCTGATCGAACAAGAGGTCAAGCTCTTCGTAAGTCCGACCCATGGTTTCGGGCACTCGAAAATATGCCCAAACCATGCAAAGTCCCGCCAGTCCACCAAAGAAAAAGCCCAGTTTTCCTTGCATATTGGCCTGAGCCGAGTTGATCATGTACGGAATGGCGACCGTCATGACAATACCCAATAGTCCCTGCGCCGCTGTAGCAATTGCCACCGTTTTGGACCGGACGCGGGTCGCCGAGCACTCGGAAAGCAAAACGAAGCAGACGGGACCGATAGTGATGTTGTAGAACAAATTCCAGACAAGCATCAATGAAGATTCTGCCCACACCGCTCTTGCCGGGCGGCTGGGCACACAGTCGAGAACACCAATGACGAGTTGAAGGAAGCAAAGTATGGCAAGACCCCCAACGTATAGGGTGCGACGTCCAACCTTGACCAGAAGGACCCATGCGATCAATGCTCCCAGGAAGCCTAGAGCTGGATGTCGCAATCAATTAGCACGCCAAGGTGGATGAGCTATGCGGATATTAGATAGGTCCGCTCTGCCCCAGCTTACCTAGAAATCCGACAGACATATTAAAAGCCTGTTCTGTTGGCAGCCCGGCCTGCTCAAAAAAGTAGGTGCCGTAGTTTATGAGGTAGATTCCTGACAGGACTTGGCCACAATACACGCCGGATGATATTTCAGTACGCCTCAAATTAACGCGTCGGAAACAGTCACGATACGTAGTGCCAGCTTCGAGTTCGACTTCAAGGCGGTTTGTTTCTTGGATGAATGTGAGTGTTGCATCGATATCCACTTTGGAAGAGGCCAAACGGCGGAGTGACTCCCTTGCCTCTTCCGTGCGTCCTTTTCGTACTAGCCACCATGGGCTTTCCGGAGCAAAGATGATGCCGGGGATCATAAGAGCAGCCCAAAACCACTGGAGAGCGAAGGGGAGCGAGTACGCCCAGTGAGTCGTCATTCTTTGTGTGCCCGCTGTCACGCCATTTGCCACAAGCTGGCCAATGACGAAGCACAAGTTGATGTAGGACGTGAGGTGACCGCGGATGGCCGTAGGACAGACTTCAGAACCGTACGTGGGCGCTATTACCACAAAAACACCTAGAACTAGGCCCGCCAGAAGCTCGCCAACGAGAAGGATACTGATGGACCGTGCAAAGAACTGGATGAAGACAAGTCCAGAAGTGATGACGACGCAAATTGCGAACGTGCGCTTGCGACCGAAGGACTCCATTGGATACGCAGCAAAGAGCGCGCCGACAACTTGGCCGACTGGCGAGCCCATGCTCAATCCGCTCTGCCAAGATGCATCAACGATGTACTGAACGGAATGATGGAGTCATCCCCTCCCGTGTAATTAGCATAATATTTCCAGAATGTAGCAAGATCAACTTGCCCCACGAGGCAAGCCGTCGCACACAGACCTAACCTACATGCTTTGAAGAGCAAACTTACCTCGTTCTTGTACAAGTAGCCGAAATCCCGTCGAAATTGCGGCGCCGAGTAAAGACTGCCGACGAGCTGCTGATCAAAGGCAACCGAAATTACGCCGATTGAGAAGAAGGCGGACCACGCGATCGCTTTCGGATACAGCTTGATGGTCTCGAAGAACCCGAGGTCGCTTTCCAAGACCGTGGGTTCAGGAGGGATGGCGAGGCTATTCCCTTCAGTCGAGGCCGTGACAGCAGGCGCGATTTTGGCGGCTGAATCATAGGACATCAGATGGCTATCACGTCCATGACTCGACGAATCCATGATGACGGCGAAGAATGTCCTGTGAGAAATATTGAGCGCGATGAGCTCTGTGATTGCACTGCCATCGACACAGACGTGAGCTGGTCTGGCGAAACGATCGCTCAAGAACACGGCTCGGTTCTGGTGCCATTTGCTCATTGGGTGAGGGGACGAAGCCCCTCCCTTTCTGTCACCATCCAAAAATGTTGCACTGGCGCTCTTGGGTTAGATCGAACTGCGGCGGTGTGACCCAGCCATGCGGTACTCGATTACTCTTGTCTTAACCCAGGTTCTTCGCCTTGGGCCGCCCTTTTGCTCGCTACTCCATGGTACCTACAAAAGAGCACATTTGGGTAATTTGCATTCATTGCGATTGAGTTCAGAACGAAATTGCTTTTGACTAAGCTCAGAGGTCCCCGGCGAAGCCTGTCCAATCTTATGAAAAGATGCGAGTCGCTGCTCATGGAGCTAGTAACTTGCCTCCCATGCTCTCTCAGCTCAGCTCGGCCTGTGCGCATCAGAATGACTGGATGTAACGTCTCCTCCGGACGGATCCCCGTACACCGTCATGCACCGACTTTGTTGCTATCCCGAGGGGCTTCATCTTAAAGCCGCACCACACAGTTAAAGGTTTGATAAAGGTACTTTATTTGCATTTAAAGTCTCCGACTCTGCCTTCCAGCCTCCTTTGAGCTTTGCATAATCTTCCAAGTCCCTGCCTGAGATACACAATCTCTTCATTCCCATGATGAGACGAATAGTAAGTAGACTCGGCAGATGCTTGACTCCAATGTTAGAGAATGGACATTTCGTGATCTAGATTGACATATCGCACGTCGACAGGGCACTAAACATGTTTCCTTGACCCGAGAGATAGCTCGCCGCGTCGGCGTTCCTTAACCCAACCCATACGTTCTGTTTCAAGGGCTTAATAAGATCCTCAATGGCCCATGCAACTCTTTCGGCACCAATCTTTGCGCCTCCAATGTTCGGTGCAGCGGGCCCAAGTCTCAGTGACGCGAGTCTACCCGCAAAAAAAAGAGGTACGCCGTCGGTCCACATGAGGTCCTCATTGAGACACGGGAACCCCCCGAAGCCCTGAACGGGATGCTTTTGCATCATATTTTGAAGATAAGGCAAAGTTTTGAAGTCTGTCTCTATGCCGGTGGCGAAGTAGATGAAGTCGAAGGTTGGCAGAAACTCGATAGCGGGACTCGTCGTAACTACCCACGAGCTGACGCCGTCTACCTCTTGCAACTTGGCGTCAATAACCTGCGTCTGTTCGCGAATTTCAAGTCTTCCTGAGGCCAAGTGCCGTTTTAGGCGCTTATGGAAAGGCGGCGTGATGCTCCCACCCCCACGAGCATCCTTGATAATTTGAAGGCGTTCTTCGTCCGAGTCGGCGCTCCAGAATCGGGCCTGTTCAGCGTTTTTGTATTTTCCCATCCATTGCAAATCAACGTCAAAGTGTTTGACGCGACATCGTCCTCGCATAAAATGCCACACCTTGCTAACACCCCGGCGGATGGCAAGGTCTGATAGTTGGGCAGAAGTCAGCCCGCCGCCAATGACGAGGAGGTTGGTCGAACGGCCGACGCTCATCCTCTCTTGAACAATTGGATCGGGAAATGTCTTGATGTGCATGCTGTGACATGCTTGGGCCACGGGTTCATCGACGGCAACCTGCATTGAGGGAAGGCGAGGAATCTGTGCTACATTGGCCGGCCCGACAGCGAGCACAACGACCCTTGCGTATCGCCGGCCGACGTTCGTGGTGACAGTAAAGAGTTGCTCATCCTCGGCGGATATTCCCTTGACGACACCGTAGTCGATGTCCTGGAGGGTTTCTTTTCGAAGCAATTCTCGCTCAAGTTTGTACCGTTGCGCGACAGCTTGACAATGGTCACAAAACAAATTTTGGGACGGCGTAAAGTAGTCGTTTCGCTCGCGAAGGTTTATGTCTACTCGAACATCCTGCCTACAATCCATGTTAGCGGTCGTCTCTCCTAGATTCAGCACACACAAAGGGGACAAACTTCTTGCCACAGGCCTTATTGGCGGCCATCTTTTTATGACCATGTTTGCTAATTTCCTTGCCCACGCAATTGCGGATCTCGATGAGTTCGCGCTCACGCTCCTCTGAGTAGGCATATGCCAATAGAGAGTCCCTGTCAAGCGGATCGACGTGCCAAAGCATAGGACTACGCAGGTGCGAAATTTCGTAAATTTTGAAGAGGCGGTTCCAACGACCAAGCCATTGATCTTCCGTGGCGTCCAGAATGAGCATCTTGTAACCTCCACGCGCAGGTCGCTTTGCAGACGAAATCTTGCCACTTCGAACCTGCTTTCGAGTGACTTTATTGCCATGCTTGCCAATCCAATGGTATCTCCGATGTTCCTCGTCTGTGAACAAGGCTGCAGGAGTGTCTTCGCAAAGACGGGCAGCCGTCGCAAGGCCACAGGGGCCGGCGCCAACAATAATGACATCGAATACCTCGTCCATGATGTCCATCGAGTAGATGTAGCAGTGAAAAGACAGAAAGGCAAACGACGAAACTGATTGCTGGCGGAAAGGTGTTTCAGACGTCGCCGGCATCTATGGAGGACTCATGGTGAATGCAGGGGCCATGGGATATATAAACAATCCTACGATATCATCCTGTCCTCGATTCATTCGAACGGAAGCATTCAGACTTGGCGCCGTGACATATGCAACTGAATCTGATGGAAAAAGCACAATGACCTTGATGGCTTGGAAATGGACATCAAGGTTCCAACCTCCAGCTCATGTCTCACAGAACAGAGACTCTAGGCGGGAGAAAGTGGGTACTGCCCGTAATTCAACCCTGCCAAACATTATGGACGGGCCTCCTCGTAGATGCTGAAGTACGATACTTGGCGACTCGGTCTAAAGGGCACCTAGCCACGTCTCACTCATGTTTGCGGTGCATCTTGCAGATGTAGGATGAAGGACTGATGCAACCATCAAGGTGCGAAACAAAGAGTCTTGGCCTCAAGCCAGATAAGGACGATGTTGACTAGCATCTACCGCTTCTTAAATTCCAGTACTCAGCCCTTGGCGGAAGTCCTGCGGCGCTTCTCGTCATCCTTCATCATTCCCAGTCATCCACGGTTGAAAGCGAAAACCAAACACTCGCTGGGCGCTACTTCTGACCATAAGTGTAGAGTCCTTCTTCCAGTGCTTTGATTTGCAACGCCAAATGTCGGGAATAGAATCTGCAAAGCGCAAGATTTCCACCGTGCAGCCAGAAACCCGGATGCCCACTTTGTTGCCAAATCGTTCTCATCTCGCCTTCTTCGTTGAACCCCCATACATCGTGAACTCGGTCCGCCACTTCGTCTCCAAGGATAGCCCTCGTTTGACTTCTCATGCTGCTGTAACCCGTAGCGAAGATGATCTCGTCTGCTGGTAGCTCAGTGCCGTCGGTAAGACGAATGCCGTAAGGCAAGACTTGCTCAACCTCCTGACCTTGTCGTACCTTGATACATCCGTCTGCGATGAGCTCGGCGGCGCCAACGTCAATATAGTAGCCGCCACCGCGCTGCAAGTATTTGAAGAACAAACCCGCACCATCGGGCCCGTAGTCAACCTTGAAACCTACCTTTTCCAGACCGTCAAGAATCTCCCTGTCTATGACCCTGAGTTGCTTCACAGAGTTAACATGGTTCGCCTTCAAGAGCGTAGTCGGCAGGCTTTGCGTAAGCATATCCGCATCGTCGACCGGTGGCCCATTTTCATCGTAGACCCCCTTGAGTGTGACTTCCGTGATGCCTTTGCTAGACACGACGCACGTGCTCGAACGTTGCACAATGGTAACATCATAACCCTTTTCGAAAAAATCTTGCGCGATATCGTGGGCTGAGTTGCAGCTTCCCACGATGACAGCCCTTTTAGTCCCGTCGCACGGCCGCGCCCCAGGAAACTCGGCAGAGTGGCAAATCAGGTCTCCCTGGAACTTATCCATTCCCTTCATTTGCGGTTGATTCTTCTGCCCTGAGTGACCCGTTGCCTGGATAATGTGATGGGGACGGATGGTTCGGGCTTGCATGGAGCCATCTGGCATCTTACGCTCCAACAAAACATACCATATTGTGTTTTCTGCGTCCCATCTGGTACTTTTTATGGTGGTGTTCGTCCAGACGTTGAGCTCGAGAAAGTTGGCGTAAGACTCGAAGAACTGGGCAAGCTTGTCTTTGGGAGTAAAGATGGGCCACTGTGGGGGAAACGGGATGTAGGGCATGTGGTCATACCAGACTGGGTCATGGAGCACCAGCTGGTGATACCGCTTCCGCCAGTTGTCACCGACGCGTTCGTTTTGGTCGACGATGAGAGCATTGAGCCCGACCATCTTGAGCCTAGCGGCCGCTGTCAATCCGGCTTGACCAGCGCCTGGGTACGTCAGTAGATGTGTCAATAGGTAGGGAGCATAGAAACCTTGACCTCCATTTTCACTCACCAATTATCAGGACGGGAAGCTCGCATCCATCTTCTATCTCTGATTCCAGCAGTCGTTGCTCGGCCCAGTTTTTACTGTCCCTTCTTCTGCCGTGCTCGACTCCTTGCGGACGCCGATGACCCGTCAATTCCTCGTGTCCCGAAATCTCTCGGAGTCTTGTGTAGAAAGTAAAAATTTTCCAGGCTCCCTCGTCGCGTATGAGTCGCATCACACCATCCCCAGACCCAATAACCGTCGTGAACTTGAAGAATGCAAGGACGCCGGGCAGTGACTCCTCTGGATCGATTAGTACGACCTTTGGTTCCCGAGAAGGTATAGCACGGTCGAGTTGGTTGTTTTTTAGGCGGAAACCATCTCGTGACCCTGCGCAGTCTTCAAGAAACTTCAAGATTTGCTCTCGTCCCTCAATTGTGCGGAACTCCCATGAAATGGCAAGATGGTCACGCCAATATCCACCTGAAGTAAATAATCGTGCAATTGCATTGTAGTCTGCAGTCGATATGGCCTGGTTCAATGCCTCGAGAATGTTGGTGGCAACTCGGGCTGGATCGACGGGGCCAAAGTGCGCACCATTGGGGAACCGGCTGACGGGGACGTTGATTGAACCAGGGACCATGAAAGCGTTGGCCGTTTCATCAAGGAGATCAACCTCAGCCATTTGGTCTTGAGCGGATGACTATGTACTATTACTGGCGAGGTGGCGAATATACTCGAGGCATGCGGGCGTCTTCTATCGATCGTCAACGAAGCACGCGAAGTATGGTGCGAGCCTGCTTCAATTAGAGCGCTAGATTGATAAACGTGCAATGCGCCTTGCGTGGTTGTTCAATGGACGGAGTAGACTAAGGGAACTGCGGAGGTTGACACTTAATATATAAGCTACCTGCGTAACTTTCTAGGGGCGTCGTACTTCGTACATGATTTCGAGAAAGCCAACTCCGTGCGGGGTATCAGTCTGGGTCGGGATAACCGGTTGCTCTCCGAAGTCGGCTGATGCGTGATGACAATTGATAATCTGGGTACAAAGCGAATAAGTCACTTTAAAGAATGGGCCTCTCGGCCAACGAAATGCCAACGACTCCCCAAATGTGAGTCGGATAGCAATTTGCTCATACGTATTACAGGAATAGTCGACGATAACTTCGTGTAGATATCAGCCAATATCAATGCTTGAAGTAAGTCACTGCAGTCTTTGAGGACATCTCGCAATCAGTGTGTTATACCATGTCCAAGTCTCACAAAAAGTCCGCATCAAATTAAGTACAAAGACCAGCATGCGAATATGACCGCCAACGGCTAAGTGAGCTACTGGAACAATAGATTGGGGGATGAGATCAAGTCGGTACCACCGTTTAAAGCTATGGCAACTATCCAGCCATGTCTTGACCTCAACCATTGCTGGACCTGACCGAAATAACACGGCGCCAAGGACACAAACGTAGAAAGGTCGTCGAAAGAAGTCCCTAAACAATAGGCTTCGCCTTAGTAAACCGCGCTGCTATACCGACAGGGAAGATTCATTGAGCTGTACCTACTCTAGTAATTGATTTCTCGGTGAGACGTTTATTAATGACTGCTTTGCTGTGTCTCCGACGATAAATTTGGTGTCGGAGGTAGGTACCCTGAACGAAAGAGTAATGCTAATCGCACGGACACAAATCTCTATTTACACGGAAAGCCCACTTGGCGCCTATACTAGGCCCGCCCCGGCGGCGCCAGCCCCTGCCACCTAATTTATATGTGTATTCCTGGGTACCACGGGGCCCGGCTAGAGTTGCGAAAATATCTCTTATATCGCCTAACGCCAGCAAGAGGCAGAGGCAAGAGGCAGGCACGAGCAAGAGGCAGAGGCAAGAGGCAGGCGCGTCCCCCGTAACTCTAGCTGAGCCCCTGGTCGACGATTTGCAGTCCTTCTCGTTACTATAACAGCCTTTAGGGACGCTATCAATACAGAGTCATCGTGGGCTTGATTTCTTTTACATTACGGACACAACGATACCATCATTTTGCTCGGCAGAACGAGGCGAATAAAATGACATCAGTTTTGTCACGATTAGATGGCGCAGGGGTGACCTAGGTCATGGAGACTCGGGTGATCTGATCCAAGGAGCTTTTTATTTTGGCCTGTGCGCCCCTTTAAGTTGCTTAAAAAGCCAGTCTAAGGAGCGTTGCCCTCTCTCCTCGTCCAGCTGTCTCGCCGACTCATCTTCTGGCCGGCCGTTTGCCTGTGACCGAGAGACCACCTCATCGACGATCCGTTTGCGAGTGGAAAAGAGTTGCCTCTCATTACGTAGCCGCCACTGCGAGCCCCATCGCTTCTCTAACGCGTCAACCGAGTCCATATAACCTGCCAGACCGTGTCTCCAGAGCCTCACGAGATCTCTGACTGTACGAATAGTACGTGGGAGTCCGATCTGCGGAGGTAACTCTGTTGTTGTCGTGATGACCGTTGGGGCTCTGGCAGCTACCGGGGCGCGGGTCTCTGGGGATAAAGACTGCCGTCGTTGCGAGGACGTTGGAATACCTTGTTGCTGTTGCTCGTATCGGACAGTCTGACGATGTGTTCTGCCGAAAGGGCTGATGGTTGTGACTATAGTGATCTCAGCCTTGTTGCGTTCTTGGATCTCGTCTTTCAGCCTCGTGACTTCTGCTTTAAGAGATAAAACCTCGGTCTCTACAGTCTTCTTTAGACTATAGATTCCAGCCTCAACTCCACGGACTTTCTCTGCAATTGCAGGTATTGCCTTCTGGATTAACTCGGCCTGGCTATCCTCACGAGGCTCCTCAGAGACACGTAAGACGCTTGCGGCAAAGTTTTTATACTCATCGGTTTTGAAGACGGGATCTTTGAATATAGGGTGGCTAGGGAAATCGCGTTCGAGAAAAGGGGCATCTTGCAGCAAGACTACTCGTAACCATCCTAATAGCTCAATAAAAGCACCTGTAGCTTTATTCTCAAAGACTTCAGCCATCTCATGGCTAGTGTCTTTGAAGGCTTGGAACCAAAAGTCGGCCTGAGGCCAAATTTGAGAACGTAGCCAAGCCGACGGCAAGACCGTGGAGCGTGGAATGAAGTAACTGCCAGCCCATTCTGGCGAGAAGTCGGCAGAGGCTCTCATGAACGCGTAGGGTAGCGATGTGAGATAACAGCCTATCATTGAGTCCCCCATATTCCATCTGCCAGCACGTCTAATCTAATAATAAGTTAATAGTGTTGCCAGAGTCAGAGGGAGGTTGCCTACTTGTGCCTCAGGAACGCCAGCCATGTCGGCATTTTGAGTAGCAGCAACACGAGGTGCATGACTAGCCTTTGAGGTCTTAATGCCGACATGGCTATATAGGCGACGTGTCCACGCATGGCTTGTTTGATATGAGAGTCCTGCTATATAAATTATAAGCTACGAAGCCTCGTAAATCAGAAGACAATCTGACTTACCCGTTGGTCTGTCTTTCTGTTGTCGTAATATCTTGATATTGTACCATTTCTCGGGACGCGAGAAGTCCGGAAATGGCTCTCTTTCAACCTGCCAACGAAAAAAAAGCCAGAAAGCGAGTTGGCCAACCAAACAAGCATAAGGGTCACGATGTCTCAAGCAAGCCCCATACTCGATGCGGCCGTTCTGGTTAGTTTTGCCTTGATTCATAACCACAACAAAGGCGTAGGTTGGGTTGTTGTGAACCTTGACGCCCTCGTTAGGACACTCAAGACAGAAGCAGTCGGCCAACTCAATAGGCCTCCGGTTGCTTGATCGTAACAACATGTGGTTGCCGAAGAGAAAATCCACGGAAGTGCGCAGTCCACACGCCTTCTCTTTTAACCCCCAGGCACAACGGGTATGTTCTGGTATTTTGGCAGGCGAGTAGGCATCCTTAATGGTGCCCACCATACGGTCTGCCCACTCTTCACGTCCTTTCTCGTGAGTCTGTCGCAGAAGATAGCGATAAATAGCCTTGTTCGCAAAGCCACGTGGATGTGGCGATGGATTTAACATCTGGCCATTTATTCTCCTCGTTCGTTGCTCTGCCCAGAGTCTCGTAATGGCGTTGCCGTAGGTCCTCACGGTGTTGAATTTGAGCGTGAGTGCGGATTTGAATGGCTCCTCTTCATCTTCTGATGTCAGCTCGGTCTTATCCACGGCCGTTTTGACGGCAACGGTGATACAGCTGTCATCTGGACCTGAAGGGCCAGCAGGGTCGTCAAGAGAGGCCGCCTCGGCCTTCTTGGCCTTGCGTTCAGCCGCGCCTTCGGCCCAGCGTCTTCTCTCATTCTTCGCTCGAGATCCAGTCTTAGGTGCCCTGCTGACGGCTTTCTCGTCAAGAAACCATACCAATTTGCCCTCATCCACGAGGTCAGCTGGCAGAACGCCTCCCTGGTTGTACGGCTTAGGCCAGTCCGGAGGGATAGACGGGAATGCCTTCTCTGCACACCATTCCTGGATATAAGTTAGCAATAGGGTTCGTCTTGCAGTTAAATTAAGTTATAATAAATAAGCAGTAGTATATGTGGTGGGGTGTGTGAGTGAGTTGCCTCCATACCTTCCACTCCTTCTGGGGTCGCGTGTACGTCCGACGCGTGTTCTGCGGCTGCGTCTTGTCCTCATCAATTAAATAATAGCTGGTCGCGTGCTCAACTGCCTTAAGAAGCTCAAAATCGTCGGGGTGGGCCATTTAAAATGCGCTGCTCAATGAAAAAGGGTGATATTATTGCTCAGCGTTGTATGACGTGGGTTGGTGTTGGTGTTGGTTACACGCAGAACGCTCCGAAAAAAAAAGTCGCGACCTGAAGGGGCACCACCCGGGTCGGGCCTTCAAAAACGCGACGAACTGTCGATTCACTACGGTCATCCCTGTCATCCAAAGCCGAAAACGAAGGTCCCAGACCTTCTGTTTGCATGGGTTTTTTGGTGCAGCCGTGTGGGGCCGGATGACAGACCCCCCCCTGCAGATGACAGTCATGCCCCGATTTGGCCTGCGATACCTGGACGTAGTAGCCTTTTTCGACATTTGGCACGAGCTTGAGCTGCCTGATGATCTCATGGGAGCTACGCTGATTTATGGGCGTAGCTGCAAAGTATCCCATCGGGAAGACAAAGAGCGCAACGAGCGCCGCGAATAGATAATCTAGAAGCATGATAGATATTGAATGGGAACGCTTTTCTTATTCAACCGATGATGAATATTCGCTGTCGTTGGTCGAGTTGAATATTCGCACAAATGCCAGTACATCCCTCAGGTTCCAGGAAATCTTCCTTCCAAAACTTGACTCATCAGTGTAACCGAGGGGGAAGCCGATACATCCGTTCTTAGCCTCCACTTTTACGAACGAACTAGCGAAGTACCAGACCTCAGAGCAAGGAAGCCTGGGTGCTATTCAATATCATTGGCTCTCCAAAGCCGGCGCGTATTTCTGATTGGGTGGTGGAACATGCAAGTAAGCTACATACTCCCGTGCGCAGTGAGTGCGTCTTGCATGCAGTTACAGTATGGGCGATAGCTGATCCCGGCCCTTGAGCTCTCAGAATTCGTACTGTACTCCGCCATAGCTGGTGGCACGCATGTGGGTGAAGAAAAACACGCCCCCCCTCCCCCCTACTATCTCTCTCTCAGTGCTCAACCACAGCTCTATCAGGCCTGTGCTGACAGAGGGAGGGGGTGGCATGTTTTTCTTCACCCACTTGAGGGGATCGGAAGAGGCATGTTTTTCTTCACCCACTTGGCACGTCAGGTGTTACACTTAGCGGTTTTCCGTCCGTTGCTTGCAATGTGTGTTTGTTCAGGGGCCATGGGCGAATGATCATCGAGTTAGGCGATTTGCTCGTCCAGTGCATACTCACACATGACAAGCCGCAGCCGATATGAAGCGGACAATCTATATCCAAAACGGTAAGTCTGCCATTAGCCTTGACAATGCGCGGCAAGTTCTTGATTGGCTAGCCTCGAACCCTGCGCCGCTGTTACAAGCAGTCAATCGCAGCTGGGTATCGCCTTCTCCGCACCACTATGAGCGGTACTTTATGTTATAGTTTCTACTCTCAAGTGGTTTTGGTTTCCTTTCCAGGCAATTCATGCATTCAACCGTTCAGTTTACTTCCTTGGTCTTCCAAGGGCTATGGACACAGAGACCGCCATAAGGTAATGCACTCACCTCCCCCCCGAAGAAGTGTGTCAGGGGTAAGATGAGGAGTAGAAGGAACTTGCAAATAGCCTATTGCCGCCGACTGACCTCGTGATCACTGGAAAGATGAATCTAAGTTTTTAAATCCGATTATAGATCATGTGGCTTTTCGTTCGAGTAATGCTAATCGCACGGACACAAATCTCTATTTGCACGGAAAGCCCACTTGGCGCCTGCACTAGGCCCGCCCGGTCGGCGCCAGGCCCCGCTACCAAATTTATATGTGTACTCCTAGGTATCGCAGGCCAAATCGGGGCATGACTGTCATCTGCAGGGGGGGGTCTGTCATCCGGCCCCACACGGCTGCACCAAAAAACCCATGCAAACAGAAGGTCTGGGACCTTCGTTTTCGGCTTTGGATGACAGGGATGACCGTAGTGAATCGACAGTTCGTCGCGTTTTTGAAGGCCCGACCCGGGTGGTGCCCCTTCAGGTCGCGACTTTTTTTTTCGGAGCGTTCTGCGTGTAACCAACACCAACACCAACCCACGTCATACAACGCTGAGCAATAATATCACCCTTTTTCATTGAGCAGCGCATTTTAAATGGCCCACCCCGACGATTTTGAGCTTCTTAAGGCAGTTGAGCACGCGACCAGCTATTATTTAATTGATGAGGACAAGACGCAGCCGCAGAACACGCGTCGGACGTACACGCGACCCCAGAAGGAGTGGAAGGTATGGAGGCAACTCACTCACACACCCCACCACATATACTACTGCTTATTTATTATAACTTAATTTAACTGCAAGACGAACCCTATTGCTAACTTATATCCAGGAATGGTGTGCAGAGAAGGCATTCCCGTCTATCCCTCCGGACTGGCCTAAGCCGTACAACCAGGGAGGCGTTCTGCCAGCTGACCTCGTGGATGAGGGCAAATTGGTATGGTTTCTTGACGAGAAAGCCGTCAGCAGGGCACCTAAGACTGGATCTCGAGCGAAGAATGAGAGAAGACGCTGGGCCGAAGGCGCGGCTGAACGCAAGGCCAAGAAGGCCGAGGCGGCCTCTCTTGACGACCCTGCTGGCCCTTCAGGTCCAGATGACAGCTGTATCACCGTTGCCGTCAAAACGGCCGTGGATAAGACCGAGCTGACATCAGAAGATGAAGAGGAGCCATTCAAATCCGCACTCACGCTCAAATTCAACACCGTGAGGACCTACGGCAACGCCATTACGAGACTCTGGGCAGAGCAACGAACGAGGAGAATAAATGGCCAGATGTTAAATCCATCGCCACATCCACGTGGCTTTGCGAACAAGGCTATTTATCGCTATCTTCTGCGACAGACTCACGAGAAAGGACGTGAAGAGTGGGCAGACCGTATGGTGGGCACCATTAAGGATGCCTACTCGCCTGCCAAAATACCAGAACATACCCGTTGTGCCTGGGGGTTAAAAGAGAAGGCGTGTGGACTGCGCACTTCCGTGGATTTTCTCTTCGGCAACCACATGTTGTTACGATCAAGCAACCGGAGGCCTATTGAGTTGGCCGACTGCTTCTGTCTTGAGTGTCCTAACGAGGGCGTCAAGGTTCACAACAACCCAACCTACGCCTTTGTTGTGGTTATGAATCAAGGCAAAACTAACCAGAACGGCCGCATCGAGTATGGGGCTTGCTTGAGACATCGTGACCCTTATGCTTGTTTGGTTGGCCAACTCGCTTTCTGGCTTTTTTTTCGTTGGCAGGTTGAAAGAGAGCCATTTCCGGACTTCTCGCGTCCCGAGAAATGGTACAATATCAAGATATTACGACAACAGAAAGACAGACCAACGGGTAAGTCAGATTGTCTTCTGATTTACGAGGCTTCGTAGCTTATAATTTATATAGCAGGACTCTCATATCAAACAAGCCATGCGTGGACACGTCGCCTATATAGCCATGTCGGCATTAAGACCTCAAAGGCTAGTCATGCACCTCGTGTTGCTGCTACTCAAAATGCCGACATGGCTGGCGTTCCTGAGGCACAAGTAGGCAACCTCCCTCTGACTCTGGCAACACTATTAACTTATTATTAGATTAGACGTGCTGGCAGATGGAATATGGGGGACTCAATGATAGGCTGTTATCTCACATCGCTACCCTACGCGTTCATGAGAGCCTCTGCCGACTTCTCGCCAGAATGGGCTGGCAGTTACTTCATTCCACGCTCCACGGTCCCTGTTCTCGGGAATGCCGAAATAGTGAGCTCGCTTTCCCTTGGTGACGATCAACTGGTCTTTGCCAACCCCAATGCGGAAGCCTGTCTCGTCCATGTTCCAGATATCGTCAGGTGGTATTCCATGCTCTTGGACGACTTTTTCAAGGGTTTGGAAATAATTAGTGACTCGGGTAAGGTCCTCCGACGCCTGCCGCTCGGCATGAAGCTTTTTCTGGAGCTTCTTGAAGTAGCCGTGCCGTTTCAGAAAGCGGGACGTCCATTTGCTGCCGATGATAAAATCGGCTTGACCAGACGGTCCAGACCGCTCACGCAAGATATTGTTTGTCGCGTCGGTGACAAATCCCGGGCGCACAGCAAGGTTCATGTTATCTAGGCGATCGATGTAGCGACACAATGCTGCTTCCTCTGGACGCGATAACTTCAAATTCGCAGCTGGCCGGCCTGCTTTAGGATGATGGCCTTGAAGGCGGGAACGCAGTCGATTGCGTGGAATGCCGAACTCTCGGGCTACACTGGCGATTTTCGCTCCAGGAACATCACGGATATACTGCACTGCCTCTCGAGTACGAGATTCCATGTCGCACTGTCAAGATAGAAGCGGAAGTGGTGGAATAGAACGGCCTCAAGACGAAGGGGTCGAAAAAGTGGCTCTTGCGGTGTCCTGGCTGTTGTGGTGTCCAGCACCACCTTTGTGCTCGTGCTCGAGTTCCAAATAAAGTGGGACATGGCACGGGTAGCTCCGTCTGCAGCTGCTGGACTCCGGCGAGAGCCACGTGGGAAGCGGGGCCCGTCTCTTTGCCGTGCGACTCTTCCTTTCTTTTCTTCGCGGCCCGAGCGGCAGCTAGCAGGTTTCGAATTGCTCCATGCCGCAGACACGCTATGCTATACCATTCGCGATCCAATTCACTGAACGATACGCTGAAGACCGCCCAAAAATCGGACGCACTGCACGTTTCCGGACACAACATCAGAACCACGCGAGCTACCGATACGCAAGTTGGGTCAAACGATTCTTCAGACTCAGGGCTTCACGTAGGTACAATTTTTATTGCGCCGCAATGCGCAGCCGTCGGGCGCAGGCGTCGCGTTGCTGATATCACCAGGAAATCCGGGATATTACGGGCTGGGCCGTCATCTGCGGGGTCATCCGCCGATCACGCACCCAAAAGCCCCTGCGATATCCGCCAGATATTTCAGGACCCTGCTACTTTCAACAATCGTTCTGTCAGCACTCTGATCTACTACCTCCTCGAAGGCTCGGCCGGCGACTCCGAATGGCATCGCGTCAATGCTGCCGAAGTCTGGCATTTCTACGCGGGCGCGCCGCTTGTCCTATCTCTAACGTCCGGTCAAAACAACCCCGTCACAGAGCATGTCTTGGGACAGGATATTTTCGACAGGCAGACTCCGCAAGTTGTTATCCCTAAAAATACGTGGCAAAGGGCTCGCTCTCTTGGGCCGTGGACTCTAGTGGGAACTACTGGTGAGCTTCCTCGTATCGCTGTGCTTCATAAGCCCGAAACGGCTAACATGGGTTTTCTAGTCGCGCCAGGCTTCGTTTCTAGCGGATTCGAGCTGGCACCTCCTGGATGGAACACTGCGGATATATCCAAACCCCAGCTAAGCCCAGTTTCCTAAAGTAAGGAATAGTACGAAGGCTGCGCCCACTAGAAAGTAGACGTTACTAGGGGGCCCGGCTACCGTGCGTATAAGCTGCTTATATATATACATAATATAATAACCCTATATATATAACGTCTTAATTTCTTAATATTACGGAATAGCTAATATCTAGTTAAATAGACGGATAGCTACTTTGTAGATATCTTAATATAGCTAGACTATAATAGGGTACGTTATTTATTTATAATCGTAAAGGATATAATTTAGAAGTGGTAATTTAGTAAGTATTAAAGTAGGTCATAGTAGAAGGTATAGTATAGGGAAGGTAGATAGCTAGATAGCCTAATTTTTAAGGTTTATTATACTATAATGTATATAAAGATTAAATTAAAATTAAGAGAGAAAAGTATAATTATAATTATCTACTAATCTTTACTTCGGGGGGAAGCGCCTCTACTTATAGTTAAATATCTTAGGAACTAGGGGATTTTTACGGTTATAAAGACTAGTATATAAAAGCGCTAAAAAGACTATATATAAGGGATTTTTAGGTAGTATTTTTATAGCTTAATTAGAGTTAAATTCTACATTATAGTAATAAGGTTTAGTAGTAGCGATTAAGTATACGTATATTACTACGAACTTTATTTTACGGATTTTACTATATCTTTTTACTCTCTAATTTTAAGTCTTAAGACCTACTTTTCCTAAATAGGAAATATTATATAAAATATAGAGAAAAATATACTAACCTTTCCTAGATATTTTATAACCCTAATATATAACCCTAACCCTAAGAAGGATAGTATTATATATTAAAAGAGTAGTTTAAATGCGGTTTTATAGCTATAAGAATAGAGAGATAATAATAAAAATATTATCTATATAGGGAAGCTTTTGTCGAGGATTTTATAGTCTTAATATAATATATATATTAATAAACCCTATAAAGGTATTATAGGATAACTAGCAACTAAGAATTAAGTAAGACTTTTCTATATACTTTCCTATAGCTATCCCTACTTAATCTATAGGAATTCCTAAAATAACTAAGCGGAATATTTTCTACCTTTATCTACTAGTTATCCCCGCGCTATCTATAGGAAATCCTAGGATAACTAAGCGGAATATTTCCTACTATTATCTACTAGTTATCCCCGCGCTATCTACGGGAAATCCTAAGATAACTAAGCGGAATATTTCCTACTATTATCTACTAGTTATCCCCGCGCTATCTACGGGAAATCCTAAAATAACTAAGCGGAATATTTCCCGCTATTATCTATTAGTTATCCCCGCGCTATCTACGGGAAATCCTAAGATAACTAAGCGGAATATTTCCTACTATTATCTACTAGTTATCCCCGCGTAATTTACGAGAAATCCTAAGATAACTAAATAGAACGTTCCCTAGTAATTTCCTATAGTTATCCTCGCGTAATCTATTAAAGCTCTAAGAACGCTTTAACGGATAACGGTACGGGCTATAAAAAGGAAAGCTTTAAAATATCTACTAGTAATATAGGGGAAATCCTAGGGATTTTCCTTAATACTTTCCTTTCTACTTTTCCTTACTAAGTATTAAGATATATACTTATAAGTATACTATAAATTTTCTATAAAAAGCTTCTCTATAGATATATATCTTTCTCGGTCCTCTTAGCTATATAATAACCTAAAATACGGACTTTAACCTATAAACCTAGATATACTAGGGTTAGGGTTATATATTAGGGTTATAAAATATCTAGGAAAAATGAGCGTTATTTACTCTATACTCTATATTCTATTTCCTATTTAGGAAATATACGGCTAAATTATAGTAAGTAGCGGCATCTTCTAGGTTAGGTAATACGAGTAGAATAGTTATATAGTTAAATCGTATAGACTACTTCCGCGCGAACCTTAACGACGTAAAGTTAAATATCACGGAAATAGAGATACCGAAAAATTAACTAATAATATACCTAGAACCCACTTTTTAGGCGCTTTCACATGCTAGTCCTCCTAGACCCGTAAGTAGCCTAGTTCCTAAGATATTTAGCTATAAGTATAGACGCTTCTCCCTAGATAGTTTAGATAGATTATTAATATAGATATCTCAATAACTTACTTATCTTTTAACTAATTTACACGTAAAGACCACTATTCTAATCGTGATTTTTCCTTCTATTTTACACACAGCTATCCTGCCCACTATAGCCTACCCAAATAGGCTATTTTCCTGCCCTTCAACATACCTTCCACTGTGACCTGCTTCAACACTAAGTATTTAAGATTAGTAATTAACTAGAATAGAGAAAATAGATTTTTATAGAATATATATTTAATTATATATTTCGTCTGGTAATTAGCTTATAATATAGGTTTATCCTACGGTAATTAGTCTAGCTCGCTTATATAACGGACGGTAATTAGCCCGTATCTTGCGGATCCTAACTATATAAGGGAGTCCGTAGTAAAAGGTTAGTATTGTATATTAAAAAAGCGGTTTTATAGCTATAAAAATAGAGAGATAATAATAAAAATATTATCTATATAGGGTAGCGTTTTTCGAGGATTTTATAGTATGCTTATATAAGTATATATATCTTAGTAGTAGGGAAAAACCTATAACCCCCGCGGAGCGGTAAGAGGAAGGAGGTATTTTTAGGGGGAAAAGGGGGGGGGAAGGAAAAAAAAGACAACTTTTAAAAAAGGGTAAAAAAGATACTTTTTTTTCTAGCTAAAATAAAGAAAAAGAGACCCTCTTTTATAAACTATTATACTCTTTTTCTCTTACGTATTCTCTCTTTTTATTATATTCTCTTTCCTTCTCTCCGTTCCTCTAAAAAGCTCGGTAAAAGAGGGCTCTCGGCGATATAAGGGAAAGACTAACTTTCCCGCTAAAGTAGGAAGAGGGAATTACACGGTTTTAATACTAATCCTTTAGCAGGAAAGTGAGTCTTTCCCTTGTTATATCGCCGAGAGCCCAGTTTTGCCGAGGTTTTCGGAGCAACGGAGAGAAGGAAAGAGAACGCGAGAGAAGGAAAGAGTATATAAAAAAAAAAAGCACGAAGGTCTATAAAAGGAACTCTTTTTCCCTCTTTTAGCTAAAAAAATATATCAGACAATTTACCTTATAGTTAAAGAGGCTTCTAAAGAGCCCACAAGGCTTGCAATAGCGTATTAAGCTAAGAGCCCAAGAGGCTCGCAGCAGCCCATAAGGTCTAACTATAACCTACATAGTCTTACACAAGGTCTCGAGACTATCTATTACATAGTTATCACATAGATCTATAACACGGATTACACACAGATTGCAACGTATAGGTTATACCTATCTAGATAGATAGTAAAACCTATAGCCTTTCCTAGTTATTTTTTTAATTCCTTATAGTCTTAAATCGAGATCCTTATTAGGATAGGAATTTAATAGGGTAATTATACTAGGTATAGGAAATAATAAATAGGTAGCTAGAGACGAAGGAAAGAAGGGGAAAAAAAGCAAGATCGGATACGTATACGACTAAGATAAAAAAATACGAATAAGGGTATCTTTATAAGCCTATTTTTTGCGTGCGCTCTTTTCCCTGCCCGATGCTTTTAGTATCGCAAATTGCTACTTTTTTCTAATTCTATGCAACAAGCTTGCTCTTAAACTGCTTGATAAAATAAGTATCCTTTTTTACCCTTTTTAAGAGTCTTTTGTTTCCTTTTTTTCTTTCTTTTTCCCCCCCCCCCCCTTTCCTAAAGAAACCTCTTTTCTCTTACCGCTCCGCGGTATGCGAATACCCTTATTTATTTAGAATAAGTTAAGTTAGGCTACCTTAAACAAGCCCTGCATCGCTTTTATTCGTATAAAATAAGGTATAAGGAAAACTCTTTTATAACTAGTTATAAATTATCCTCGTCTTAGTATTTATATATACAATCTAAAACAAAAAGTATTAAGCTATATATTATAAAATCCTCCTTTATCTCTCCGCGGGGTTTATAGGTTTTCCCTACTAAAATCCCTAAAAATACTAAGCTAGTTAGCTAAGCTAAAACTATTAATAGGTATAGTAAAAAGTAATGCTAGAGACTAAGTTTAAAAAATATATTATATTATATAAAGGTATTATAAACTAAGTTTTGCTTAGTTTAGTCGCTAGAGCTTATATAGTATTAAATACACAAGTTATAAGGGACTTATAAAGAGTAATACTAATCGTATAAATATAAATCTATATTTATATAGAAAACTTACTTAGCGCTTATACTAAGCCTGCCCCGGCGGCGCTAGCCCCTACTACTTAATTTATATATTTATTCCTAGGTACTATAGGGGCTAGCTAGAGTTATAAAAAACTCTACTTCTAATACTATTATAACGCTATAAATTAAGGTTATCACTATAATAAACTTACTTTTCTATATATTATCTTAACTATTATAAGAATAGCTACTATAGCTACTATAGTATCTATAATATTAAGTTATTCTGGCGCTACTTATATTACTAACCTTCGCTTTATATAATAAGCTTATCGAATTTCTTTAACCTTTCTATGGCGAGAATAGCGCCGCGCTTATTATAATAGTATTATTACTCTTTTTTATATAGTCTTAGTATATAATTACGGCTTAATGAGGGCATTATAAAGTATAGGTATATATAATACTTTTATTAAGAAAGTAAACTACCTTATTAAGATTATAGCTTTTATAACGAAGTTAAAAAGCTAATAGTAAACCTATTTTATTATTTAAGGTATTTATAATTATCCTCTTTCTCTTAACCCTTCTATATATATTATTCATAAGCGCTATATACTAAGTTAGTAAGTACTTAAGAAAGACTTAAATAAATATAAAGCGCTACTAGCCTATAATCTTAATACTACTTTTAGAGATTATTAATATATATACTATAGTAATACTATAAAATCTTCGAAAAATGCTTCCCTATATAGATAATATTTTTACTATTATCTCTCTATCCTTATAGCTATAAAACCGCTCTTTTAATATATAATGCTAGCTTTCTTAGGGTTATGGTTATATATTAGGGTTATATAATATCTAGGGAAGTTTGGCATATTTTCCTCTATATTTTATATATATTACTTATTTAGGAAAAGTAGGTCTTAAGGCTTAAAATTAGAGATTAAAATCTCTATAGTAAAATCCGTATAATAAGATTAGTAGCGATATACGTATACTTAGTTACTATTACTAAATCTTATTACTATAATATAGAATTTAACTCTAATTAAGCTAGAAGAAGTCTACCTAAATATCCCTTATATATAGTCTTTTTAGCGCTTTTATATATAGGTCTTTATAACTATAAAAGTCCCCTAGTTCCTAAGATATTTAATTATAAGTAGGAGCGCTTCCCCCCGGGAAGTTAAGATAGGTAGATAAGTATAATTATACTTTTCTCTATTAATTTAAATCTAATATTTATATACCCTATACTATAATAAACCTTAAAAATTAGGCTATCTAGCTATCTATCTTTCCTATACTATACCTTCTACTATAACCTATATTAATAGGGATTAAAGAGAAAAGCTTTTATTTTTCTAACTTTGTAATATATATAATAATTATTAAAAGCTTTATTATAAGCTTTTCGATTTTAAAATAGCTATATAAGCCTTTTTTATTTACCTTTAATTTAATAGCCTTAAGTATATAGTTAAGTATACTAATAATAATAAGTATAAAGTTAAGGTACTTTTCTAGACATATCCTTAATATAAAGAAATATAGTAATACTTACTTAATATTCTTAGGCTTAATATAATATATAAAATAGACTACTTTAAAATATATCTTTTTTAAGTTACTAGTATTATTAATTAAAATAGTCTCGCTAACTTTACCTTTAGCTTTATTAATATAAAGAAAGTAAACGGCTTTTTCTAGCTTTATTAATAGCTTAGCGACTTTTATAAAGCTATTTACGCTATAAAGCTAGCTATTATTATTACTAATAAGGAAATAGTACTTAAAAACGCACTACTATAGCTATTCCCGCGGTTATAATAGTAGCTATATATTATTTATATTAATATTAATATTAAAGCTTAAATTTTCTCTTACTAGAAAAGTAGTACTAACTTTAACGCCTTAAATAATAAGGCTAATAGCAAGGCTAATAGCGAGGCTAATAATAACTTTGCCGCCCGAGCTACTACTTAATAAGACGCTTAATAAGGCGTAATACTTACTTGGACTAATAATAATAACCGCGAAGGTATATATAGTATATAGTGAGACGTAATTTATATAGTAATAAAAGAAGACTTTAAGTAAGTATAGTAGCTACTAAATAAGACCTTCGGCTAGCAATAAGGCTATATTATTAACTATATCTCTAATAGATATATACTTTAGTAAGAGTAATAAGTAAATTACTTTATTAATAAGTATTATAACTTTACCTAGCGAGTTAATAGTCTAGTTAAGATAGCTTATAAATATATTAAATCATATTTCCTAATTAGTATAAGTAATCTACTTTACTTATATAACGCGCTAATATAGATAATTACGAATAAAGCGCGCTATTATTTATAAGAAGTAGTATAGTAATAAATACTCTAATAGAAGCGGTTCCTAAGGTAGAAGGAGCTTAGCGAGCTTAATATAACGATTACGTATTAAGTGGTTAGTTTATTAGACTAGTAGTACTATTAAGTACTTATTATAATATTTATAGCTAGAAATGTAATACTAAAGCTTCTTTAAGAGTATAGTTATTAATTTACTTAATAATATAGCTTTTTTTACTCTTATAATATCTTTTAGTAATTTTAATTTAGTATACTATTTACTAAGGAAGATATCTATCTAAGGTAGTAACTTAAAAAGCTACTAGTATGAATTCCAAACTTTTATATATAATATTTACTAACTTCTAATAATAAGACTTTAAAAAGCTACTTCTTCGGATTTAAAACCTAAATATTATTAAGAAGCTTCGCGGCCGGCCTCGCTTACTTAAAAATAGTAAGGTTACTATTAAGTAGTTTGAGAGCAGACTTATTGCATAGAATTAAATAATAGCAATTTGCGATACTAAAAGCATCGGGCAGGGAAAAGAGTATACGCAAAAGCAAGCTTATAAAGATACCCTTTATCGTATTTTTTATCGTAATCGTATATATCTTCCTATTTTAACCTTTCCTTCGTCTCTAGCTACGTATTTATAATTTCCTAGTAGCTAGTATTATTACCTTATTAAATTCCTATTTTAATAAGAATCTCAATTTAAGACTATTATTACGGACTTAAGCTATAAGCTTGGGTCTGCGTATAGCTATTACGTAATAAGAGCGCGCGCCCTAAGGGAGGGGCGCCTATAAGATCCTTCCCTCTATATAGTTATTAATACTAATATTAATACTTATATATAGATATACTAAAGCTAGTCCTTTATATTTAATAACTATTAACTTATATAATATTAGCGGATAGGTCCTTTACGCTTATAGCGCTTAATACGATAAGTAAAGAACTACTCTAACTTATAGCTATATAAAGAGAGATAGTCTTAGCCCTTTAGATAGTAAAACGTAAACTACTATTAATAAAAGCCCTATTTAATAGTAATAAAAACCTCTTTACTATATAAAAAGCCTTAATAATATATAAACTCTAATTAAACTATATATTTATTAGTAATACGTAAAACTAATAGGTTTTTCTCTACTAGTACCTCTTTATAAAAATATAAACTAAAATAGCTTTATACTTTAAGTATAGTAAATAATAAGGTTTTAATATTAATACTTTTTTTAGTACTTTAATATAATATTTATAAATTTATACTATTAATAAGTAGCTATAATAAAGTTAAAATATATTACTTAATAATTAGCTAAGTTTTTTTTAACTTTTTACTTTACTTTAAAGTTAAGTTTAAGCTATTAAAGGGGTTTTAATAAGTAAATAAAATTAAAGTTATATAACTTTATTATATATTCTCTCTTTAGCTTAAATAATACTATATTAAGAGGGATATTTTAATAAGGGATTACTTTATAGTAATAACTTAAATATAAGCTATTATAGTTAATATTAAATTATTTTAACTCGATAATAAATTCCGCTAGAAAAAGGGTTACTAAACCCTTACTATACTATAAGATAAAAATATATAAATAATAAGTATTAACTTTACTACTTCTAAATTAGTAAAAGCGCTTCGCGTTAAGTAGGTTAACTAAGGCGGGTACCTATAGTAATAATACGCGCGATAAGTAAGTAATAATACTATATAAACGTAGCGCGTAAATAAGAGCTCCTTACGCTATAGTAAAATAAACTATATAGTAAAGAATTACTAATTCTTACTATTTACTAAACTACTTTTAAAGTTATTAATCTAAGCTCTTAATATTACTTAAGATAGGGATACTTTAAAAAGTTTTTTTTATTATAAATATTACTTAGTTTATAATTAATATTAATAGCTAAAAATTACTAGTTAAAATATATATAATTTTTAAATTAACTTAAAACTTTATCTTAAGTATACTTTAAATAGCTTAATATAATATTACGCTTTAAATAAAAATAAAAAAGCTTATTATATATTTAGTAAGAGACTTTACTATATAGTTAGTTAAGTAATAGGAAACGAAATACTTAATAGTTTTAATCCTTAGGTTTACTTTTATAGCTTAAGTTTAGCGAAAAGTAAAAAGGAAAATAAATTACTACTTTATCGTTGTTAGCGGCGTTGTATACGTACGTACGTTAGGTATAAATTACTTGTTATATTAATCGTTATCTCTCTATCTAAAGAGGGAAATCCCTCTTCCTTTATAACTTATAGAACGTACGTAAAGAGAGATACTATATAAATAATAACCTCCCTAAGGAAGGGAGGTCGTATATTAGAAAGGGAAGTTATCCCTTTAAAGGGGGTTTCGCAAATGTTAAGAAACGACTTAAAAGGCCTTTATTATACGTATTTAATACGTATAGCTACTAGCTATAAGCTAGTAACCAACCCAACTACTATAACGCCTACTAGCTATTTAACTATAACCTTAGTATAACCCCTCGGCTAGTATCGGCCTAGGCGGCTAGTAGCGGATATCGAAGGTCTAGGCTATATACGGGTATATAAGGGATAGGACTATATCGTCCGGACTTTAACACCCACTTTAACACCTATTACACCCTCTCTCTTACATAGCCTATAAGGCTATTAACTAACTATCGATATAACTAAATAAGAGGCCTATAGGAATTACAGGAAGGTAACTACCTAACCTCTGAGTTACTCTTTAATTTAGGAAGCTAGAGACTATTAAGATAACTATATCGAACTATCGATATAACTATAATAATAGCCTATTAGAATTGCAGGAGAAGTATTAGATAACCTTTAAGTTACCCTTTAATTTATAATATAGTAAAGGAGGGGTCTAGTTAGTAAGGACAGGGGGTATTCCTATTAAGGAAGGTTGTATATATAAGGAGGCTTTTCCTCCCTCTCTTCCCTCTTCTCTTTCCTTCCTCTCTAGCTTAAATCACAACAACAATACTACTACACAGCTTACTATTAAATATACTCCATTTCTTAGAGCCTAGCTCTAGCCCCACTTTTACCCTTAGTTATCTAAGCTTAGCCTAGCCGGCTTAGTATTTCTAGGGATTAAGTAGTAAGACTATGTGGACCTCCTTTTCTAAGTAATACCCTCTACGACTACGGATAAACAACATACCTTATAATAGCCTAGCTATTCGAGGTATCTACGAAGTAACTATACGTCTATTCGGCTAGATATTAGTTATTCCGTAATAGCAAAGGGGAGGGATCCCTAGACTTAAAGGTTAGGTCTATACGCTTTCTAAGGTTTAGCGGAGTTAACGTTAAGTACGTATAATACTCTAATAATCGTAATAAGCTTAAAAGATATAACCTTAATACTATACTTAAATATTATAACTTTAGCGAAAGCGCTAAGATTAAAAACCCTCCCTTTTAAAATTAAGTAGTTCTATAACTTTTTTAATAAGAAATAAGCTAATACTTTATTACTAAATTAAGAAAGCTATAATTACTATATTCCCTTAAAAAAGAATCTTAATAGCTTAAACTTAATATTATTATAAAGGCCCTTTTATAATATACTATAAGAGTACTTACTTAAAATATAAAAGTAAATTATAAATATAATAAATAAAAGCTAAATATAAAATTACTTTCTAATATTATAATAATTAATTTTTAAAAATTATTTTAAAAAACTTTATAATTATATATTTAAATAATATACTTATTTACTTTAATAGATTATTAAAAGATTATTAAACGAAGGTTTATAAAGTATTTTTATAGCTATAATAAGCTAAATTATACTTTAACCTTAAGAAATATAACTTTACTATTAAGAAAGTTAAGTATTTTAAATTTATAATCTATACTAACTAAGAAACTTATCTAGACTTTATAAAGATTATAGTTATTTAAAACCAAAAACTACTTATTTACGCCTAGGGAGTTTATAGTTTTTTAAGATTTATTAACTTTTATTATAAGTTTATTTCGCGGTTTTTTAATATTATAGCTTTTTTAGTTAATTTTATAAAAAAAATATACTTTTAAACTAAATAATAAGTTATTAAGCTATATTTAACGCGCTTAAGCTAGTATTTATATTATATTTAATCCTTATATAATAAGACTTAAAATAAAAATTAATTATCGAAATAAACTACTTTAGTAAAGCCTTAAGTAAATACTTTTTATATAGAAATAAGGATAATATATTCTAGTTAGTTATATATTACTCCTAGAAGCTTTAATAAGTAGAAAAAAATAATATTATTTATAATAAAAAACTCCTTATTATTAGGTTTTACTTTTAAGCTTAGTTAGCTAAGCTATAAAGCGTAACTAAGCTATTTATTATCTTTATTAACTATAAGTTATTAAAATATTTTATAATACTAAAAGAAATATTTAAACGCTAAGTATACTAAATAAAAATACTTATGCTATTTAATTACTATTTTTAATACTAACCTAAGACTTAAGCTAAGTAGCTGAATACCTTATTTAAAAGGGAATAAGACTATAAAAATAAAGTAACTAAGTTTAGTATAGTTATAATACTAATTATAATTCGCGCGGTTAAAGTACTTTTAGTAAATAATAAGTTAGAAAAAATCGCTTTAGTAAATTAAACCTAAAGAGCTATTATTAGAGCAGGTCATAGTGGAAGGAATGGTATAGGGTAGGTAGATAGCTAGATAGCCTGAAATTTTGAGGTATATTATGGTATAGGGTATGCAAAGATTAGATTAGAATTAGGCGAGAAAAGTGTGATTGAAATTGTGTGTGTCTGTCTACTATTCTTAACTTCCTAGGGGGAAGCGTCCCTACTTATAGCTTAATATCTTAGGAACGAGAGGACTTTTAATTGCAAAGACCCGCATATAGAAGCGCTAGAAAAACTCTTTATAAAGGAAATATTAAGTAAAAATCTTATAGCTTATTTATAGAGTTATTAGCTGCTTAGTAAATAAGGTTCGTAGTGGTAGCTATAACTAGGTACGCTACTACTTAACCTTATTATATAAAGTTTGTAGTAAAGTTTTTAAGCATTGATTTTAAGCCCCTAGACCTACTCTTCCTAAATAGAAAATATATATAAAATATAGAGTAAAATGCGCTAAATCTTCCTAAATATTTATTAACCCTAATATATAACCCTAACCCTAAGAAGGTTAGTATTATAGGTTAAAAAGACGGTTTTATAGTATAAGGATAAATAAATAGTTTATAAAAATATTATTTATATAGGGTAGTTTTTTTTGAGAAATTTATAATACGCTTATGTAAGGCTTCTTTAGTAAGTATGTATCTTAATAGCTATTAAAGCTATAGCGCTTACTTTAGAAATAGCGCTAGCTTTATTCTAAGACTTATACTTCTAAGAGCTTTAGGCGGCTATACTTACTTATAATAAGTTATATATAGAGAAAGTCTAAGCTTTATTAAAAAATAAATATAAATTCCCCTTTTAAATAAATATAAGAGAGTAAATTATAAACTATACTTTATTAATATATAGCTTACTATAGCTTTAAAAGTATATATAAATCCTAAAGTAAAAACCCTTAATAATAGTTTTTATTTAAAAAGTATATAACTTACTAATAATAAAATACTTTAGTAAGAATATAATATTTAAGCTTCTATAGCGTAACTTTTACTAAAAAGGTATATTTTTAAATATCGCGAGGTTTATATAAATTTACTATTACTATAATAGCTATATTAACTACTATTAATAGTAAAGCTTACTATACTTACTTTTAATTATATATTAGTTTTAAAATATAATTTCTATAGACTTTATAACTAACTTATTAACTATAAGTAAAAGTAACTTATAATACTTAATAGTTATTACTTACTAGCTATTAAAATATATATAGCTTAAGGTAATAATATTTATAAAGGCTAAGGAATATATAAAAAGGTTTTAAAACTATTAGTTATACTTTTATAAGTTCCTAACTAGTATTATTTCTAACTACGGGTTAAATTAAGTTAGCTAGTTTTAGTTAATACTTTATAAAATTATTAATATTAAGTAACTCCTCTTTATAGCTTACTATTCCTAAACTAATAAAGGGATAGAGAAAGTAAACTAAAAAGTATAAATAATACTATATATAATAGTCTCCTTTTTTTAGTTTAATTAAGCTAATAACTTACTAGCTTACTAGCTTACTTTAAATAATCGCGATTTATTTATTATAAGCTTAAGCTTAAATAAAGCTTTTTATAAGTTTAATTTTAAGTTAATTTAGTAAGTTTATAATACTACTATACTTTTATTATTTTTAAAGGGTAAAGTAGTAATATTTATATAGTATTTTAAAGAGGGAATAAATATCGCTTAAGCTATAATTACTTAAGTATAGTAATAGTAATAGGATATTATAAACGCCTCGAGATACCTAGCTAAGGGCTTTTAAGCTAAAAATAATATATACCTTAATATAAAAAATATTAAAATAAACTAGCTTTACTAAAAACTTAATATACTAATAGCTAAGTATAAAGTTATTAATATTTTATACTTTTTAATTATTAAGCTAAATATACCTTATAGTATTTACGCTATTTTTTATATTAACTAAGTTAAGTAAGTAATATTTAACCCCCTTCTTAGCTAGTTATTAGTAAACTTTAAGCTAAATCCCTTACTCTAGCTTTTCTATACTAACCCGGGTTTTATTAAATATAAAATTAACGAGATTTTAATAGCTAAGAATATATATAAGAAAAAGTTAAAGTAAAATATTCTTATTAAATAATATAACTACGTTACCTTAACTTAAAAACTATTAAAAAGTATAAAGAAAACTAAAGCTTTTATATAGTATAAAATATAATAAGAAGATATATAAGTTTATAATAATTTTAAATATTAAAAGCTTAATTTTAAAAGTAAGGCCTTTAGTAGTAATCTAGCTATAGTAAATACCTTTAAATAAAAACTAACTTTAATAAAACTAAATTAATATAATACTTAAATATAGTAAAAAGCGCTTAAAAAGGGTTTAACTTAAGGGTAGCTTAGTAACTTAAGCTCCTTACTTACTACCCTTATTATCTTTCTTATTCCTTTTTATTCTCTTCTTTAATATTAGACTTAAACTCATTATTTATTTTATATTTATACTTTCCCTTACTTTTAAAATTAAGCTAATAAAATAAAGTATTAAGGTAGTAGCTAGGGGTATAAGTAGTAATAGTAGTAGTAGTATTAGTAATAAAGAGCGCGCGCGCTATAAGTATACTAAAGGTAAATAAAGCCGCGTTAGTTTGCGGGCTAGTAGTAAGTAAAGGCGAGGTAGTAGTAATACTAAAGATAAATAAGCCTATCTAGGAAAGTATACTAGTAGCGGAGGGGATAAAGCTAGTAAGTAACTTAGCTAGTAAGTAAGTAAATAAAGTAAGCGTAGTAAGGGTAGAAGTAATAGTAAGTAGGGGGTAATTACTAGCGAGAATAGCTAAAGCGCTAGCGAAGGTAGTATTAGTCTCCTAAGCCTAGGCTTAGTCTTAAGCTTAGCTTTTTAAAATTAAGTATTAAAGCTTTTCTTAATATACTATAACTTTTATATAGTATATTATTACCTCTATATAGTAGTAAATAAACTCGTTTAAGCTAAACGTAACTTAATTTTAAAACTATAGCTATTACTATATAAGCGCTTACTAAAGTAGCGCTAAGTTATAATTATAGTATAATAAAGTAAGATAGATAATTACTAAAGGAGTAGTAATAAAAGTAGTAAAAGTAGTAAGAGTAGTAGTAATAATAATAAATAAAGAAGTATATATATTTATAATAAAGGTAAGCGCTTAGTAAGCTACTTTTAATAATAAAAAGAAGTAGTAAGTAATAGCTTAAAACTTCTTTATTAAGATAGTATAATAAGAAAGCTAAGTAGCTATTTTAATATAGCTAAGCTTCTTAATAGCTTAATTAGCTTTTATTAAGTTTTTTATATTATATATAGTATAATATAAGTATAAATCTTTAGTAAATAAGTACTTATTTTAAAAATACTTATACTTTATATTATAGTAGCGCTAGTAAGAATTATTACTACTAAAGTAATACTTAGTAGCCCTATTACGTTATAATGTATCTAAGTAAGGTATATATATATAAGCGACTACCTTAGGCCCTTTACTATTATTATTATTACTATCGCTTTCGATAGCGTAAGTACTAATAACGTAATATAGTAGTAAAAAGAGAGAAGGTAGTAGCGTAGTAGTAGTAAATATAATAAAGGTAGCTATAAAAGTAAGAGGTTAAAAGAGCTAGGTAGAATATAGTAAGAAAACGAAGTAGTAGTAAGTAATAGTAGTAAGAAGGGAGTAATAGTAGTAAAGAGAATATAAAGTAAGTAAGGAAAGCTTATATATACTAATATTTTAATAGTATTAGTAAAGAAAGAAGGAAATAAATAGAGAAAGGAAGGGGATAGTAGGGTTATTTATATACCCTAGGGCAAGATATAGCGCGAAGCGGGCTTAGCCGCTAGTAAATACTAGTTAGTAGGATAATAGCGCGCGGGGCGGAGCTAGCTAAGTTACCTAGCGATACTAAGGTAGTCCGTATACTAAAGGCGGGCTAGGTATAAAGCGGCTACTATATTAAGTAACTTAAGAGCGGAAGGGTATATTATAGACTTAAGCTATAAGTTTAGGTCTATATATAGCTATTACGTAATAAAAGCGCGCGCTCTAAGGTGCGCGCCCTAGGGGAGGGGCGCTTATAAGTTCCTTCCCTTTATATAGTTATTAATATTAATATTAACGCTTATATATAAATATACTAAGGCTAGTCTTTTATACTATATAAAACCTATATTATAAATCTATATAATATTAATATAGTAAATAGTCTTAAGATCTTAAGTAAGACTATATAAGTTATAGTTAGACCTTATAGGCTATTATAAGCTTTATAAGC
Source organism: Hirsutella minnesotensis 3608 (assembly GCA_000956045.1). Taxonomy (NCBI): domain Eukaryota; kingdom Fungi; phylum Ascomycota; class Sordariomycetes; order Hypocreales; family Ophiocordycipitaceae; genus Hirsutella; species Hirsutella minnesotensis. The sequence continues at coordinate 18,538 of KQ030527.1, read as the reverse complement.
TTTTAGAAGCTTCTTTAACTATAAGGTAAATTATTTAATATACCCCCCTAGTTACTATATTAATAGAAATAGTAACTATATAGCTATTTAAAAATAACTAGTAAAATAAATAATAGTCTTTAGTATTTACTAACTTTAGAAGCTCAATAAATTCGGAAAAACTTTATAAAGATAAGAGCTTTATAAAGCTATTTACTACGTTTTTTATAGTCTCTCTATAGTCGATTTAGAAGCTTCTATAAAGGTATTCCTACCTAGCTTAATAGGCTTATACGTCTACGTACTTAAGGGCTATTCGAATCTTAGGTATTTCGGCTATAATAAGTTAAATAGTTTAGAGGTTATAGTAGTAAATCGTAGGTATCCGATTTTCTAAGCTTAAAGAAATAGCTTAAAAAAGCTAATAGGCTAAAAATAGCTCCTTAGCTATATTAGAAAAAGCTAGTAATTTAGCCTCCGTAGAAGAAGTAGTAATAGTAGCCTACTTCCTAGCTAACTAAGCTATAGGCCTATTAAATAGGGAAAATAGGTATCCCTATAACAAATTTCTAGTCCTTAAATTGTTTATAAAAGACGTATCTATTAAGACCTCTAATTCGTAGCTAGGATTTATATACTTATAATCGATAGAGTAAATTCTAGTATAGTAAAGGTAATAGATAATCCGTAAGGCTACTAGGATATATACTTATAACGGATTTTATATAAAATCCGCTAATTTATTCGTTCCCTTAGCTATATTAAGTCTAGTAGTAATAGCTTCGTAATTAATAAATCTAATAAGGGATTACAAATAGTAAATTTCTTCCTTAGTAGCTATATCTAGAGTTTCTAAATAGATATTTAAAGGAGAGAAAAGACTACCTTTAAAGCTAGTAGCTTCGTAGTTAAAGGTATAGGCTATTTTTTCGATATAAGCCTCTTATAAAATTAAGAGCTTTTTTTCTTCCCTTTTCCTTATAATCCGTAGGCCTAAGAAAGGATTAACTTCTCCTTTATTTATAAAAAAGTAGATTTTTAGTAGATTTTCTAGAAAGCTATTAAATTCGGATTTATAGATTTTCTTATAAAAAAAGAATATTATCGATATAAAATAATATAGTTAAAAATCCGATTTAAAAAGTATAAGGCTTTTTTAAGTAAGCCTTTAACCCTAAGTTTAGTAAGGTCTTTAAAAGGTCCTTTTACTATAGCCTAGGTATTAAGAAACGACTTAAAAGCCTTTATTATATGTATAAAATACGTATAGCTACTAGCTTTAAGCTCGTAACTAAACTAACTACTATAACGCTTACTAGCTATTTAAATATAACCTTGGTATAACCCCTCGGCTAGCTTTAGCTTAAGCGGCTAGTATTAGATATTGAAGGCCTAGGCTATATACGGGTATATAAGGGATAGGACTATATCGTCCGGATTCCTATACTTACTTTAACGCCTATTATACCCTCTCTCTTACATAGCCTATAAAGCTATTTAATAACTATCGATATAACTAAATAAGAAGCCTATAGGAACTATAGGAAGGTAACTACCTGACCTTTGAGTTACTCTTTAATCTAGGAAGCTAGAGACTATTAAGATAACTATATCGAACTATCGATATAGCTATATTAAAGGCCTATTAGAATTGCAAGAGAATTATTAAATAACCTCTAAGTTATACTTTAATTTATAATACGGATAATATAGCTAAGGAGGGATTTAGTTAGTAAGAAAAAAGGGTATTCCTACTAAGGAAGATTATATATATAAGGAGGCTTTTCCTCCCTCTCTTCCCTCTTCTCTTTCCTTTCTCTCTAGCTTAAATTACTATCATAACAATACTATATAGCCTACCTTTAAATATAGCCTATTTCTTAAAGCTTAGCTCTAGCCCTACGTTTACCCCTAGTTAACTAAGCTTAGCCTAGCTAGCTTAGTATTTCTAGGGATTAAGTAGTAAGATTATATAAACCCCTCTTACTAAGTAATACCCTCTACGACTACGGATAAACAACGTACCCTAGTATAGCCTCTACTATCTATAGTACCTACGAAGTAACTATACGTCTATTTGGCTAGATATTAGTTATTCCGTAATACTAGGGGATTATCTTAAACTATAGAGAGCCTTTTTAAGCTATAAGACTGACCTAGGGATTTAGAAGCCCCTCTAGGTAGTAGATATAAACTTCCTCGTTTATATTAGCATTAATAAAGGCGTCAACTATATCTAAAGACTATATTTTAAGATTATATTAAGCTACTATAGCTAATAGGATCCTTAGATTCCTAGCTACTAGCGTAGCTACGTAGGTATCCTTCTTATCATATAGTTATAAGTCCCCTTATACGTAAAGGCGGGCCTTATACTTTTTTAGATATCCCTTTTTATCGACCTTATATTTAAATACCTAAGTTACTGGAATAAGCTTTTTCGTAGCTTAATTTTTCGATATAGGTAAAATGGTCCCTTTTTCTACTAGGGAAGCGTAGCCCTCTAAGTCTCTCTAATTTCTCAGCTTTAATGGAAGACTTTAAGAGTATTATTTTTCGAAAGGCTTACTAGTAAAAGCGTAAAAGGTACTTCTAAAATTAGGGTCTTCTCCTCGTAGCCTCTTTAAAATCCTAGTCGTAATAGTAGCCTTTATAAGCTTATTAGATCCCATATTTTTAGATTACTTATTTTCCTATAGATCTAGCTAGATAACCATAGTACTAGTATAGTCTTTAAATTTATTTTTTTCTTATAAAGGCTAAAGCTAAATTTCTAGTCTTTATATATAAGGCTCTAAAGAGGGGTCTAAATTAGGGCTTAAAATAGGATCTAAAATAGGGTCTACTAGTAGGCTTAAAGGCAGATCCGTATTTAGAGGACTTAGAAGGTAGCTTTCCTATATAGGTTATTATTACTATTATTCGATACTATTTTTAGTAGCCTCTATAGCTTCCTTTAAAAAAGTCTTAGTGCCTAGATAAGCTAGATCTTTAGGCTTTAATTCTTCTAATAAGTCTTTTTAGAAGCTATTTTTTAGCTATAGAAGTAGATTTCCTAGTCTTTTATTTCCTTCGAAAAATAAGTCTTCATTAAAAGTAATATCCCTAGTCCTACGAACTTCGTTCCTATCCGGAATCTAGATTTAGAAGATATTACTAAATTCGTACCTAACTAAGTAGCTTATTTCTACGTAGGCTACTACTTTAAGGGCCTTTTTAATATATTAAGAAGAGCTTCCTTCGTAAGGGCATAAGCTCTATAGCTATAGGCTCTTAAAAAGGATAAATCCGTATAGTCTTAAAGGTCTATAAAAAAGGAAGAATTTTCTAATAGCTAATTTTAAAGCTTTAAAATAGGGGTAATCTAAAGGCCCTCTTCTCTTTAAGGTAGCTTATTATAAAGGAAGACCGCCGTTTTCTAGATTTCCGGCTAAAGGTCTTCTAGAAAGCTAGCTTATAAACGCACAGCCCTAGCTTTTATAGCTATTACCCCTATAGAGCTTTTAAAAGGTCCGTTCTAAGTAGATATATAAGGGGCTATAGGCTTGTTTTTTATCCCTTCTTCTAGAATATAGGCTTCATAGCTTTATTAAAAAGAGGGGTTATTATCTTTATAGATAATAGATATCTTAAGATTAAAATGCTTATTTAAAAAGGCTACGAGAGACTAGAAGTAATAAAGGATAAATTCCTACGAGGAATTATATAGGGGATAGAAAAAGGTTAATTTAGTAAAATCATCCTTTACTAGAAGAGCTACCTTCTTACTATTATAGGCCTTAGAAAGGTAAAATAGGTTATAAAAAATCTAGTAAAAAGGCCTTATTGCCTTAAAATCCGGCTACCTTTTACTCTTTTTACCTTACCTAGTCTATAAGCTTTATAGTTTTCGAAGTAGTTATCTATTTAAATAATCCCCTTTAAAAATTTAGGGGCCTATATAAGAGCTTCTTTCCTAGCGTAGCCTAGCCTATTATACTACTACTAGAAGCTTTCTTCTAGAAGCTTCCTTAGATCTATTAAAGAGACTAAGAAGGTAGAGGTTATAAGAGGATAAATATCCCCTATTTTTTCTATAGTAGCCTCTTCTAGATTTTCTAGATTATCTAGATTTTCTAGGTTATCTAGATTATCTAGCTATTATAAGGAGTTATATTCGAGGATATATTATTAGTAAATTAGATCTATATAGTAGATTTCTCCCTAGCTATTAAAACGCTACCCGTAATAGTACTCTAATAGATTTAAGCCTCTTAGAATTCAAGTAAAGAAGCTATATTTATATAGAAACCTAGTATATAGGCTCTCTTAGATAACTAGAAAAGGCTTAAATTTATCCGTATAAATATAGTACTATAGCCTAGTACCCGTCGGGGCGTATTTCCGGCATAGATATAGTCGTTACTAAGCTAAAAATCCGAAAATTGATCCCTTTAGTTATAGATATGCTTATCTAATCCGGGATCTAGAATAAAGGAATCCCTTAAAAAATAGGGCTTATTTTCTAGCTACTAAGGCTACTATAGAAGGGTTAAAAAAGAAATAAAGGTTATAGCTATAGAGGCTTGTATTATAGTAGCTATTAAGCTAGCCGGGTTAGCTAGGCTAGCAGCCTAACCTTCTTATTATCCCTTATCTTAATTTTCCCTCTCTTATTATCTCTTTATAGACCTTTCGACCTTGTAAGGCCCAGCCTTGTATACGTGAAGGGGTGCACGTGACGCCCCCGCACGCGAGCGCTTTCAGCTCAAGAAGAGGGGCCGAATAGGTCCCGATGCGAGGAGGATTCTCCCTCTCGCAAGCTTCAGTCTTAGCAATCAGACTCTGCCTTTGCCTCCTAACGCTACCTACCTACCCTGGATACATATGTGTGATCGGTTGTGGAACCGTGACAGACCTTCTCTTTATTCGTCTTATTAGATAAAAAGGTATCTATTTTAGACTAAATTTCTATATTACCTTTTTATAAAGAAGGTTATATAGAAGGGTTAAAATAGTAGTAGTTTCCGTAAAAGTATTTTCTTTTATAAAGGTAGGTAGGGGTAGGAAAAGATAAAGAAGAAGATAAAGAGGAATTTTAGAAGGTTAAAAAGCTAGATCCCGTAGAGCCTTTCTTTTCGTATAAGCTAGATAAATCTAGGCTTTTTTCGAATACCCTATAGATCATAAAACTATATAGAAAATTAGCTTCCTAAGTATTTGTACTAAATCTAGCTTTGGCTTCTAGCTTATTAGTCTAGAAATTCGCAAAAGACTATAATATTAAATAAATAGCTTAAAGGAAGGATTTAGTAAGTCGTAGTCCCTCTATATATAGTAGTCGAATTCTCTTCGTATTTATAGAAGCTTTTCGCTAGCTAGTTATTTAAGAAGGTATCTCTTTCTTTATAAGCATAATAAAAGCCTTTTTAAATCGATCTAAGATTTCCCTCCTTTCGTTATATCTAGTAGGCTTAACCCGTTTTTACAAAAGCCTTAGTTATAAATATACGTTATATTTATTTATAATTATAAGGAAATAATTCCCTATACTTATTATAATAAATTACTAGATTAAAGTAAGGGCTTTTTACTAGTCCTTATAGCTCTAGAGGCTAGTCTTATACCTATTATATAAAAATTCGTACCTTTTTAAATTATCTATAGATAGATTAATAATATCTATAGCCTCTTAGTTAATTTAAGAGACTAAGGGCTTCTATAGCCTAGGTAGAAGAGGCTCGATTTCTTCCTCTTCCTTAGATAAATTAATCCTTTCCTAGATCCCTTACTAAAGGGCGTATTTATAAGTAATAGAAATCTACTTATCCTAGTTAGTAAGGCCTTGTAGGAAAGTTAAAGAAGTAAGTAGATTACTTAGTTCCGTTATTATATCTATAAAATAAGCTTCGGATTTTTCCTAATTTTTAATAGCTATTTCTAGCTAAAAATACTATCGTATAAGTCTTTAAAGTTTCTAGTTATATAGTTATTTAATTTTCTCTCTCCCGTCTTATTATCTTTACTCTCCTAGGTAGTTATATAGTCTTTTAATTAGGCTAAAAAAGAGTCCCTTACTAACCGTAGCCTCTTTACTAGACTAGGAAAATCGTAGGGAAAAAGAATTCCTTATCGTAAGGAAATTCGAAAAGTCCTTACCTCTTTATTAGGCTAAGGAAAATTCGTAGTCTAAGCTTTCTAGCTAGACTATTAAAAAGTCGGATTCCTAGCTTCTTAACTTAAGCGTAGGAAAAGGTCGAAAATCTAGCCCTTCTTATAAGACTAGATAAAAAGGGGTAACTTTTGCTATAGGAGAAAGAGATCGAGAGTATAATTTTAAAAGGCGGATTTAATAGCTAATTTAATAGCTATAGAAAGCCGAAATTTACGAGTACCGTTAACCGGGCTTATAACTATTAAGTAGTTTAAGAGTAAGCTTATTATATAGAATTATATAGTAGCAATTTGCGATACTAGAAGTATCTGGTAGGGAAAAGAGTATACGTAAAAGCAAGCTTATAAAGATACCCTTTATTATATTTTTCTATCTTAGTTATATACGTATTCCTATTCTAACCTTTCTTTTGTCTCTAGCTACTTATTTATAATTTCCTAGTAGCTAGTATTATTACCCTATTAAATTCCTATCTTAATAAGGATCTCCCTTTAAAACTATAAGAAATTAAGAAAATAACTAGGAAAGGTTATAAGTTTTACTATCTATTTAGATAGGTCTAACCTTTATATTATAATCTATATATATAAGACCCGTATTATAGATCTATATATAAGGCCTAGCTTTAAATACGTAAGGGGGTATACGTAACGCCCCCGTACGCGAGTACTTTTAGCTTAAGAAGAGGGGCCGAATAAGTCCCGATATAAGAGGGATTCTCCCTCTCGTAAGCTTTAGTCTTTATAATTAGACTCTACTTCTACCTCTTAACGCTACCTACCTACCCTATATAAGTATATATAATTAGTTATAGAATTATAATAATTTCTAAAGCTTCCCTTATAAGTACCTAGCGTTATAACTTCTTACGGCTTACCTAGAGTAAGCTAGGCGCCCCTAGAAAGTAGTCCCGGAACGTCCTAAGTTAAAACTATCTCCTTATTAGAATTAACCCCTCCGCTAATAAACTCTCGGGCGGAAGTATAGGATTAAGGGGACAGTAAGAGGATTCCCCTTTAGCGTAAAGAAATAATATACTAAAGCTTTAAGCTATTATTAGTATAGAATCTATAAGCTCTCGAGGTATTATACTATAAGATCGAGTAGTTAGAAAAGTTAAAATATTTATAAGTTTAGGCTAAGGCTTTATATAATAAATTAAGAACGAATCGGGAGGGTTTTAGCCTTAGTCCGTATAAGCGTTAAAAGGAGAGCTTAATAGAGTCTAACTATAATAAAAAGAGTAAAATTAAGTTAAAGAATATCCCTAAACTCTCTTAGCTAACTAATACTAAAAAGAAGCTAGACTAACTAGGGGATTTATATAATACCTTCGAGGCTATACTTTATAAGTTTAAATAAGAGTCTAGAAAAATCCTCTTTATAGTTAATTATATATATAATAACTATAAGGTAAGATAGAGGCGATTCCTAGATAAAAAAGCCTTAAAATCTTAGGTTTTTTTAAGAATAATTAAAATACTTTTAAAAAATAAACTCTTATTTTAATTAAGGACGCTATTAACTAAGAAACTCTATTAGCTACTTAGCTAGAAAGGGCTTAATAATAAGAAAATTAATTACCTTTAGAGTTTAGTCTTTATTTTAATATACTTAAAAGTTATTTTAAAAAACCTCTAGAAAAGTTAAAAGTATTAGCTTTCTTTATAAAGTTATAACCTAACTTATAGAGTTAGTTAAACTTAAATTCTATACCCTTTTTAGCTATAATTTAAAAAAAGGCTATATAAATAGCCTAACGTTATTAGGATACTTTAAAGGGTAGTAAGAGGAAATTAAATACTAGCCCCTTAAAGAGGAGAGAAAAGAAAAGTCGCTATAATAATTATCGAGAGTAGCTAAGGGGAAAGTTCTAAAGGGGTCGAGGTTAAAATAGGGGAAGTTTTACTTAAATCGAAAGGATAGGAAAAGATTCCTCTAAGTTAGACTAATCCTTACTCCTTAGAGTAAACCCTTAGAAAAGTAACTAAATCCCTACTAAAAAGTAACTAAAGAGATTCTTTAATACTATTATCTATTATTATTATAATAAACCTAAGTATATTACTTAAGATTATAACTCGGAAGCGAAAGTTAACTAATTTATAGTCGAAAAGGTAAGAAAAGCCCCTAAGTCCGAGTAAGTACCCCTCCTTAAACTATAATAGTTTTAATAGTTATATAACTTTATACTATAGCGATTTTATTAGGGTAAGACCTAAAATAAGTATAAATTAATCTCGATATATATAGTAAAGTAAACTTTATCGATTCTTAATTTACTAAGAACTATAGATTAACCTTAAGTTATCTCTCGGCGCTTTAAGTATAAAGGATTATAATATAATTAATAGAGTAAGATAGAGTATAGGAGGTACTACTTAAGCTAATAAATAAGAGAGGTCTAAAAAAGGGGCTAATTTAATACTATATTAATATCCTTTCCTTAGCTTAGGATTAAGGGAATTTAATCCTTCTTAGAATACTAACTTTAACCTAAGAAAAGATTATTCTCTTACCTTATATCTACTAGTAATATTTTTATACCTTAATATATAAAATTATCTTTTAAAAGGAATTTATTAAGGAGAGTTAGAACTACCTTAGAGTATTTCTTATTTAAAAGTAAAGGGAGCTAATTCTCTTTCCTAATTAAAAAGAAAAAAAAGAGAAATAAGACTAAATACTAACTAAATTACCTATAAAACTAGCTTATTATATTAATATATTTTCCCCTTCTAAAGTAGATAAATTACCTTTAGTTAAAGGGATAAACTATATAATTAATTTATTACTAAGCGAATTACCGCTATATAGGCTAATATATTCCTTATCTTTAAAAAAGCTTTAAGGTTTTTAAGAGTATATTTAAGATTTAATTAAAAAGGGCTAAATCTAGGAATTTAAAAGCCTTATAAAAGCGCTTATTTATTTTATCCTTAAGAAGAATAAAACGCTAAAACTTTATATAAATTACTAAGGCTTTAATACTATTATAGCTAAGAATTAGTACCCTCTCCCTCTTATTTCTAAGATTATAGACTATTATAAAAATACTAAATATTTTTTAAAAATTAATATCCGGAATATATATTAAAGAATCTAGAAAAAAAAAAGGATAAATAGAAAATAGCGTTTCGTACTTAATATAGTTACTATAAGTACTTAGTTTTTCTATTTAAGCTAACTAATATACTTACTACTTTTTAAAGTTATATCTATTAAGCTTTTAAAGGCTTAGTTAATATTATTTATATTATATATTTAAATAATATCTAAATTTACTCCTAAACTAAGGCCGATTATATAGTATACTTAAAGTAAGTTCTTTACTAGCTTTAATAAGCTAGACTTTATACTAAGCTTTTTAAGTATTACTTTTATTAATAATTAGTTAATTTTTTAGGTTTTCTTTTATCTATAGAAAGAGTTTTTATCGATTTAAAGTAGGTATAAATAATTATAAACTAAAAGCTCTTAGAAACCTACTAAGATATTTAAGTTTTCCTAGGGTTTTATAATTTCTATTAGTATTTTATTAAAGGGTATTCTAGAATTATAGCCCCTTTATTTATATTACTTAAAGGTAGTAAGAATAGTAAAAAGCTAAGTAGGGTATATCTTTAAAGTACTAAATAAGTAGCGTTTTATTACTTATAAAATACCTTTATATAAGCCCCTCTACTAAAGTATTTTAAGTTATAAAGCTTAGTTAAAATCAAAATAAACGCCTCTTAGTTCGCTATATTAGCTATTTTATCTTAGCTAAACAAAAATAATTACTTTTACTTTATTACTTTTTAGTTTAAGAAGTTTAATAAGCTAAAGCTATATTATAAAACTCTAGATTAAGAGCTTTTTACTATTATTTTAGCTTTTTAGTAGTAGTAGTACTATTTAAAAAGTATAGACTAATTTATAAAAGTCCTTTTTAATTATTAAAATCTTTAAAGCTTTATAAAGTAGACTTTACTAAACTATAAATAGGCTTACTAGTATATATATTTATCTCTATTTAAGTTTAAAATTAAGTACTAGCTAGGGTACTAAAACCTAGCTAATCCGCTCTTAAGATAGCCTAACTATATTAAAGAAACGCCCCTATTAGTTAAACTTATTTCTAATTTATAAGTAAAAATATTAACTTATAATAAATTATAGAAATTAAAAAGCGAAGAATCCCTTCCTCTTTAAGTACTTATTAGTAAGGAACTAAATATAGAACCCTTATAGCTTATAAACTAAGCTAAAAGCTATATTAATTATAAATAGTATATACTAATAGCTATAGTTAGGAAGGTAACTATAGATAAGAGAATACTTAGAGACGAGATATTCTTTATATTAATAGAAACTTTAAAATAAACGTAAGATAAAAACTTTATAATTTAAAAGTAAATAGCTATTAAAAAGAACCTAAATCTAAAAGGAAAATAAGGTCTTTAGAATCTAGACTTAAAAGAGCTACTTTATTAGAAAGATTAAATTATAGTACTTAATAATTCGCGGCTAAAGTAAGAGCTATTATATTTATATTATAATAACCTATTAGTAAATTACTTTAGAGTTACTAAAATATATAAATTACTATCCCGAAGGCTTTATTAAGCCGGGATAAAGGTAAATACTACTACCTATATAAAGTACTATTAAATTTATTAAGGAGTTATTCCTAAGAGGTATTAGCTTTTTAAATATCTCGAATTATTACTAATTCTATCTCGCTTATAGTAAGAAATAATAATAGATTTTCTTATAAGGCTACTAAAGGTATATTATAAAAAATACTTTTTAAATATAATACTAATTATTATTAACTAATATACTAAGTATACCCTATTTTTCCCCGTTACTACTACTATTACTTCTATTAAACTTATAGAAATTCTATATTAAGAAGTTAAGCTTAAGTTTAGGCTACTATAAGGAATTATCTTAAATAAAGGCTTTATTTTTATAAGCTAACTATAGTTTAACTTATACTATATTTTTAAAGTTAAAAAGCGCTTATTAACTACGTTTTACTTATAAACTAATAGCTAAACGGAACGTATAAATTAAACTTTAATTTATTACTTTTATTACTTTTATAGGAAAGAATAAGCTATCTAGCTAAACCTCTTTTTAATAGCTTAATAAGCTATAAATAATATAGTTAGTTTTACTACTAAATTAAGTCCGAATTAAGCGCTATTTAGTTACGACTTAAATTTTTACTTAAATACTATAGATATTATCTTAGAAAGGGAGGTCTTAGATACTTATAACTACTTTTAAAAGCTTAAAGACTTAAAGATTAACCTAGAGAAGTAGTAGCAAAAAGCTATTAAATTATAAGCGAAATACCTTAATTCTAAGTACTAACTACTTTCCTTTAAAGTAAAGGATTTAGTAAGCCTCTTAACTAAGAGCTTACGCTTTAAAAAAAGTAAAAGGAAGCTATCCCTAAGGTTTATTAAATTATTACTATAAGAGACTAGCCTTAGTACGTCTATAAATAAGCGTTAATAATAGTATTAATAACTATACGGAGGGAAGGAACTTATAAGCGCCCTAGGTCCGGGGCGCGCGCCTTAGGGCGCGGGTTCCTATTACGTAATAACTATACGTAGGCCCGAGCTTATAGCTCGAGCCCGTAATATACCCCCCCGCTCTTAGGTTACTTAACCTAAGGGCCGCCCCGCGCCCGGCCTACCTCTAGTATACGGACTACCTTAGCGTCGCTAAGTAACCTAGGTAGCCCCGCACCGCGCGCGGTTATCCTACTAACTAGTATTTATTAGCGACTAGACTAGCTCCGCGCCGCGTTTAGACCTAGGGTATATAAATAGTCTTACTACCCCCCTCCCTCCTTTATTTCTTTTCCTTCCTTCCTTACTAACGCTATTAAAACGTTAGTATACGTAAGCTCTTTATACCTACTTTATACCTTCTTTACTACTATTACTCTCGACTTATTATTATCGCCTGCCGCTACTTTATTTTCTTACTACGTTTTACTTAGCCCCCTTAACTTCTTACTTTTATAGCCGCCCTCGCTATATCTACTACTACTACGCCCCTACCCCCCCCTCCTCCGCCGCCTTATAAACTTAGTAAGCTTACTAACCTCGCTATAAGCTAGTTTAGTATAGAAAGTAATAGCTTTAATAAGGAAAGCGCTAGCCCTATTAAGAAAGCGTATATATATACGCTTTACGTTATAAACCTTTTTAGTTTAAGCGTAGTTAAATACTAGTATAGTTACAGTAAGGCTTATCTTACGTATAGGGACGCTAAGCGCTAGTACTTCTAAGAGAAGCGTTTATTTACTAGCGATCCTTGCCTTTACTAAGCCGTTTATAATATAGAGAAGCTAGTATAAAATAACTACGCTATTATAATACCGCGCTAGCTTAAGACTACCGACTAGCTTTACTAGCGCGCGGTCTTAATAGAGGCGTTTATAAAGGTTAGGGAGTACTTCCTTACCTTACTAAAGGCCGCCCGCTTTAACCCGCGTTAAGTTCGTAATATATATACCCCCGCGCTACCTCTTACCGCCGCCCTTAACGCCTCCCTCGCTACCTTACCTACGCTTATTAACGCTTTACCCGCCCCCTTTAATACCCTTATTTTATTTATACTAGGGCTCTTACTTAAAACGCCTAGCTATCGTAGTAGTAATATAGCGCTATTTTAATAAGCGCTTATATAATAATAGTTATAATTTTAAAACTAGCTTACTTTCGGGCTAAACGAGTTTTTTAGCTATTACTAAGAGTTTATATACTACTAAGAGGACTTCTAGCGCGAGATTATTTATAGCTAGCGCGAAAACCGCGAGTACGCTATAGAGATAAATACTATATTTACTAGCGCCCTAGCTATTCTTACTAGTAACCGCCCCCTACTTACTATTACCTTTACCCCCGCTACGCTTACTTTATACGCTTTCTCGCTAGCCGGGTTACTTACTAGTTTTATTTGCTTCGCTACTAATACGCCCTCTTAAGCGGGCCCTTTTATCTTTAGCTCGGCCGCTACCTCGCCCTCGCTTATTACTAGCCCGTTCGCTAGCGTAGCCCCGTCTACCTTTAGTACGCTTTTAATACGCGCGCCCTCTACTACTAATACTACTAACGCTATTACTACTTAAGCCCTTAGCTACTACTATAATACCCTATCCCGCTAGCTTAACTATAAGAGTAGGGGGAAGTATAAGTATAGGATAGAAAATAAGTTTTAGTTTAATAACGAAAAAGATAATAAGTAAGAATAGGGTAAGAATAGGTAAAACGCTTAAGGAGCTTAGTTAAAGAAGGATTAAATATAGCTTAAGTACTACGATTATATTTATATTTTTTATTAATTTATTTATATTAAAGTAGATTTTTATTTAGAGGTATTTATTATAGCTAGACTATTACTAAGGGTTTTACTTTTAAAATCGAGCTTTTAATATTTAGGACTATTATAAACTTATATATCTCCTTATTATATTTCGTACTATATAAGCGCCTCGGTTTTTTATATACTCTTTAATAGTTCTTAAGTTAATATTACGTAGCTACGCTATTTAATAAGGACGTTTCGCCTCCGCCCTTTCCCGCGCGTATTTTTTCCTACTAAAATCTCCTTAACTTCGTACTTAGCGAGACTTAAGTTAGTATTAAAAAGCTAGAGTAAGGGATTTAGCTTAAAGTTTACTAAAAACTAGCTTAGAAGAGGGTTAAATACTACTTACTCGACTTAATTTATATAAAAAGTAGTATAAATACTATATAGTATATCTAGCTTAATAATAAGAGGGTATAGGATATTAATAACCTTATACTTAGCTATAAGCGTATTAAGCTTTTAGTAAGGCTAGTTTATCTTAATATTCTTTAAGTTAAGCTATATATTATTATTAGCTTAAAAACGCTTAGCTAGGCGCTTTAAGGCGTTTATAGTATTTTATTAGTATTACTACGCTTAAGTAATCGCGGCTTAGGTAATATCTATCCTCTTTTTAAGATACTATATAAACGCTATTACTTTACCCTTCGGGGACGTTAAGGGGATAAAAGTATTATAGACTTACTAAATTAGCTTAAGGTCGAACCCGTAAAGAGCTTTATTCGGACTTAAGCTTATAATAAATAAGTCGCGGTTATTTAAAGTAAGCTAATAAGCTAGTAAGTAGTCGGCCTAGTTAAACTAAGAGAAAGAGACTATTATATATAGTACTACTTATACCTCTTAGTTTACTTTCTCTATCCCTTTATTAGTTTAGGGGTAGTAAGCTATAAAGAGGAGTTACTTAACGCTAATAGCCTTATAGAGTATAGACTAGAACTAGCTAACCTAATTCGACCCGCGGTTAGAGATAACGCTAGTTAGAAACCTATAGAAGCGCTACTAATAGTTCTAGAACCTCTCTATATATACCTTAGCTTTTATAAATATTATTACCTTAAGTTATATATACTTAAATAACTAGTCGGTAATAACTATTAAGTATTAGGGGTTACCTTTACTTACTATAAGTAAGTTAGTTATAAAGTTTATAGAGATTATACTCTAGAAATAATTTATAATTAAAAGTAATTATAGTAAGCTTTATCTTTATTAATAGTTAATATAGCTACTATAATAGTAGTAATTTTATATAAACCTCGCGATATTTTAGAATATTCCCTCTTAGTAGAAGTCCTACTATAGGAGGTTAAATATTATATTCTTACTAAGGTATCTAGCTATTAGCGAGTTATATACCCTTTACATAAGGACTATTATTAAGGGTTCCTACTTTAGGATTTATATATACCCTTAGAACTATAGTAAGCTATATACTAATAAGGTATAGTCCGCGATTTACCCTCTTATATTCGCCTAGGGAGGGAATTTATATTCGTTTCTTAATAAGGCCCGGACTTTCTCCGCGTACGACCTATCGTAAGTAAGCGTAGTTACCTAAAGCTACTAAAGGTACGAGTCTTAAAATAGGGCCGGTACTACCTCCGAGGTAAGCGCTATAGCTATAGTAGTTTCTTAAGTCTAGTTTACTAGGGTAATTCCTTCTTACTTATTATTCGTTAGGAGTACTTTAATCGCGCTAATTATAATTAGCGTTATAACTATACTAAACCTAACTACCTTATTTTTATAGTCTTACTTCCGTTTAGAAAGTATATCTAGCTACCCCGCCCGGGACCTAGGTTAGTATTAAAGGTAGTAATTAAAAAGTATAAGCGTCTTTACTTAGTAAGCCTAGCGCTTAGATATTTCCTTTAGTATTATAAAGTATTCTAATAACTTATAGTTAGTAAGGATAATAAATAGCTTAGCTATACTTTATAGCTTAGCTAATTAAGCCTAGAAATAAGAGATAATAGCGAGTAGCTTTTTATTATAGATTATATAATTCCTTTTAGCTTACTAGAGTTTTTAAGAGTAATAAGCGACTAGCTAAAGTATACTAGCTTTATCCTTCTATAATAAGTACCTACCTAGGGCCTTACCTAAGTAGTTTACTTTAATAATTATTATCCGCTTTAAGTCTTATTACGCGAGGATTAAGTATAATATAAACGCTAGCTTAAGCGCGTTAAACGCGGCCTAGTACTTATCTATCTAGTTAAAGGGAGTATTCCTCGTCGTAAGGGCTACTAAGGGAGCTATTATATTTAAAAACTATAGGATAAACTTATAGTAAAAGTTAGTAAATCCTAAGAAACTATAAACGCCTTTAGCGCGGGTAGGTAGTTCCTAGTTATAGATAGCTATAATCTTCGCGGGGTCTAGATAAATTTCTTAGCTAGTATAGACTATAAACCTAAGGTACTTAACCTCCTTAATAGCGAAGTTATATTTCTTAAGGTCGAGGTATAACCTAACTTATTATAGCCGCGAGAGTATATTATAAACCTTCCTTTAGTAGTCTTTCCGCGAGCTACTTAAGTAAACGAATATATTATTTAAGTATATAGTTACGAAGTCTTTTAAAATCTCCCTTAAAAATTAGTTAATATATTATTAAAATATAGCTAATACCCTTACGAAGCCGAAAAAGTAAATAAAATATTTAAATAGCCTAAACCTTATATAAAAAGTAGTAAAATACTTTTACCTTTTAGTAATATAAAGCTTATAAAAAGTAACGCGAATATTTATCTTTATAAACTACCTTACCTTAGCTAGGCTATATAATATCTCTTTAATAAGTAAAAGCGGGTACCGATTTTACTTAATTATTTTATTAAGCGCGTAGTAATTAATATAGAATTACTAACTACTACTAGGTTTCTTCGCGAGTAAGACTAAAGCTACTACTAAGAAGGAACTCGCTTATATCTAGCCTTTATCTATTATATTTATAATTTACTTCTATACCTTAAGTAAATACTCTTATAGTATATTATAAAGTAGCCTTTATAGTAGCGTTAAATTAAAGCTATTAGGGTTCTTTCTTAAGCGGATATAGTAATCGTAACTCCCTTAATATAGTAATAAAGCGTTAGCTCGTTTCTTATCGAAAAAATCGCGGAACTACTTAACTTTAAGGGGGAGGGTCCTTAGTCGCGGCGGTTTCGCTAGAGCTATAACGCTTAAGTATAGTACTAAAGTTATATTCTTTAAGCTTATTATAATAAGGTAGTAGTCTACCTTTCCCTTTACTTCCTATTAAACTTAAGCTATAAATATAAACCTAAGGATTAAAGCTATTAAGTACTCGGACTATTACTACTTAACTACTTATATAACGAGGTTCCTTACTAAGTATACTATAAGCTCCCTCGCTTTTATCTAGAGCGTAATATTATACTAAGCTATTTAAAGCGTACCTAAGATAAAGTCCTAAGTTAGTCTAGGTATTATATATACTATAATAAGTAATTCCTAGCTATTTATATTAGCTACGAACTAAGTTATATAGGTAATAAAAAAAGACTTTTTAAACTACTACTCCCTCCCTTATTTTACTATTACCGCGGTATATACTTACCTTTACTTTAGTAGTAAAATATAAGTAAGCTAGTAATATTATATAAAAAATTCGCTTATAGTAGCGTAGTAATTATAATTACTATTTACTTACGTATTAATAAATTTAGTAAAATTAACTAATATAAAAACGAAGAAGGGACTTATATTTATATTCCCTATAATATCTCGAAAGTATTTTACTAATTTCCTATTAGTTTACTTAACGCGCTATCCCGCCCTCGATAAGAAACTTACTATAGGGGTAGCTTATTTCCTAGTCTAGCGACTTCCTCCTTTAAAGCGTCCTCGTCTTAAGTAACGTTAAGGGCCTAGATTAATAACCCTTAAAGTAGCCTAGTAAATAGTAAGAATTAGTAGTCCTTTACTATATAGTTTATCTTACTATAGCGTAGGTAGCTCCCGTTTATACGCCGCGTTTATATAGTATCGTCGCTTACTTATCGCGCGTATTATTACTATAAATACCCGCTTTAGTTAACTTACTTAGCGCGAGGCGCTTTTACTAACTCGGAGGTAGTAGAGTTAATGCTTATTATTTATATATCTTTGTCTCGTAGCGTAGTAAGTAGTTAGTAAATCTTTTTTTAGTAGAACTTATCGTCGAGCTAGAACGACTTAATATTAACTATAATAGCCTATATCCGGGTTACCGCCGTAAGGTAGTTATTTATTAAAATATCCCGCTTAATATAGTATTATTTAAGCTAAATAAAAAGTATATAGCGGAGCTATATAACCTTAATCTCGTCTACCTACTAAGATCCTCTTAATAGCTTAAGCTTAATCTCGAAGTAAAGTAAGAAGTCTAAGAAAAACTTAGCTAATTATTAAGCGATATACTCTAACTCCGTTATAGCTACTTATTAGCGATATAAGTCTACGAATATCGTATTAAGATATTAAAAGAAGGTATTAGTATTAAAACTCTATTACGCGCTATATTTAAAGTATAGGGCTACCTTAACTTATACCTTTACGGAGAGGTATTAGTAGAGAAATACTTATTAGTCCTATATACTATTAATAAATACTTAGTCCGACTAAAGCTTATACGCTATTAAGGCCTTCTATATAGAAAAGAGGTCTTTATCGCTATTAAATAGGGCTCTTATTAAGAGTAGTTTATATCTCGTTACCTAAAGAGCTAAGATTATCTCCTTTTACGTAGCGACGAGCTAGAGTAGCTTCTCGCTCGTCGGGCTAGCCGTTATAAGCGTAAAGGATCTATCCGCCAATATTATATAGGTTAATAGTTATTAAATATAAAGGACTAGCCTTAGTATATCTATAAATAAGCGTTAATAATAGTATTAATAACTATACGGAGGGAAGGAACTTATAGGCGCCCCGGGTCTAGAGCGCGCGCCTTAGGGCGCGGGTTCCTATTACGTAATAACTATACGTAAGCCCGAGCTTATAGCTCGAGCTTATAAT